>CM046874.1:523143102-523705513 GCA_025667525.1 Glebionis coronaria | reverse complement strand
CCATTTTGTTTGTATGGATTTTAAGCTCATTTGCTAACTCATTTTTCAACTCTTTCTTCAAGTCGTTCTTAAACTCGGATCTTAGGCTAATGATTTCTCTTTGAATGTTGTCAAACCTAGCATCGTTTCCATTAGCGTATTCAACAAATTCATTTGGAAGATCTTTCAAAGTTTGCAAACTCTTGTTGTTGTTTTGAAAATCACTTTGATTTTTGTTTGAAACTTGATTATTAGCCCCTTGATTACCATAGTTTCCTTTGTTGTAATTGTTTTTGAAACCAACTTGATTGTTTCGATAGTTGTTGTTAGCATTTTGATTTGAACCAAAACCCGGTGGAGTCAATTGATTAGAGTGGGTAACTTGACCGTTTTGGTTTTAAGTTCCCGTGGACGCGTAGGCACTCGAAGTTTTACCACCGTTGGTAATGCACTCGGAGAAATCATGACCTCCACCATAATACATACATGAAGCCTCAACCGCTTTAGCCGTAGCGGGAGCACTTTGTTCTCCAACCTTGAATTCAATTAAAAGTTCTTTAAGCTTATCAAAGATTTTGTTTTCCAAGTTCGCCTCAATTTGACAAGCATCGATGGTATTAGACAAAGAAGGTGAAGTCGAAGAGGAAGCCTTATGAACACTCGACGTGCTACGAGGACTATACACCTTAGATCTATTCTGAATTATCACCAAAGCTTCCTAAACCGTTTTACACAAAAAATTACCACCCGCGGCGGCATTTAGATAATCCCTTTCATGATCATTAAGTCCATTGTAAAACGTGTCAATTTGATGCAAGTCGGAAAAACCGTAATGAGGACACTCATGTAACATTTCCTTAAACCTATTCCAAGCCGTTGAAAAACTCTCATTAAATTCTTGTGAAAATTTTGAAATATCGTTTTTCAAATGCGTAGTCTTAGAGGGCGGAAAAAATTGGTTCACAAACTTAGAAACGAGATCCTTCCACGTCAATATAGAATTGGGTGGCTCTTTCTCTAACCAACTTTTAGCGGGCCCCGCTAAGGAATACGGAAAAAGCATCATCTTAATCGAGTCATTAGCAACATCCTTAAATTTGCAAGTGGTGGTAAGACGATTGAATTGGCGGATATGGTTATGCGGGTTGTCCTTTTCATCACCACGGAATTTGTTGTTTTGGATCATCGATAACAAACCCGTTTTCACTTCAAAATTCTCCGCAAGGATAGCGGGAATTACACTAGCCTCTCCATAACCCTCGGCGGGTGCTTGAAGTAACTCCATCATAGTTCGATTCTCCATGGTTGGTTCCTCTCTTACAATGGGTTCGTCAATAGGAGACTCCTCACTAGAAAGATTAGGAGTAGGTGTTGACTCCTTTCAGTTTCTTCGTTTACGTGCACGTCTTGCTTGGTTGCGGGTTTGCATAAACGTCACGTACAACGAGGGGATGAGCAAAGAAGATTCTTTTTGGTGTTTTGTATTTTTCCAATTTTTTGTGGTTTTTGATTATTTTTACTTTTTTTGGATTTTTGTGATTGTATTAAGTAGACCAAAATCTACAAATCTCCTCCTTAATCAAATCTCTTGATTAAATAAGCCTCAAGGAATGAAAACGATCACGTGAAGTGAACGCCTTCGATGACTTTAGAACGTTGGTGGAACACCAAAACGTTCAAGAGGGTTTAATCAAATGAAACCAAGAAAGTATATATGATACTTAATAATACTTTGGGCGGCAAAACCCTCGATTCGCTTGCAATCTCAAAATACTCACAAGCAAGCGGGGAAACGAGACGGCGCGAAGCACTTAAGAGCCTTTTTCCTTAGGGTATATTTTATAATACCCGCCTTATACCCACCTTATAGCTTGTATTTTTCAAAATCGAGCTTCACGAAAGTATTTATCTATTTTTGCCTTTTCTTTCTTGTTTGAGATTCGAATACAATGATTGGGTAATGACCTCCCAAGTCAAGGTTGTGTTTTCACACTTTTGGAGTACTTGTGAATTTATTGTTCTACGTATACAATATAGTAATAATATTCACACAAAAAACGAAAAACCGATAATACGTATTAGTAGAGTGCTACTAATACAAATAGATATTATGGCTATATATAAAAACAACAATTGCCAAATCAAAACACAACAGGCCTCCCCGGCAGCGGCGCCAAAATTGATGTAGCAGTTTTCACACCTCTTTAGGAAAAGAGAGCAAAATAGGGAAAGTATTAAGTGTCGGTTTAGGAAAACCAAGCACTAATGACCAATGTGGTTCAAGTTCGTTTCCCAAGGAGGCTAGTGTGTTGTGTAGAGAGATGATTAACTTTGTGATTATATTTATGAGAAAAGAAAATAGAAATGAGATAAGAAGAGAACGACGGTTACGATGACGAATTAAACTAAGACGAAAGGGTCGTACACGTAAAACCGTAAAAAGTAGCAAAATTAAAAGTTTACCCTAAAAATTCCTAGAAAATTGAAATAAATCCTAAATAATGTAACTAGAGTTTACAAAAAATCAAAAATCACTCAAACTTTTTATTTAATTAAATAATAATTTTTTAATGCTAATTAAAGCCCAAAAAATCAATTTAATTAACAAAAAGCCCAAAATGAGATTTTTTTTTCAATTGTAAACCTCTAAAATGACCTAACTTAATTTAAAACTATTTTTTAAAATTTTAAAATTAAAAAAACTATTTAAAAACAATTAAAAATTATTTAAACTTAAAATAATTATAAAAATTAATTTAAGGACAATAAAAATATTATAAAAGTTGTAAAATTCCTAACTTAATGTATTTAACCTAACAAAAATATAAAAACTTGAAAAATCTAAATTTTAACTTTTAATAATAAAATAATATTAAAAATCCAAAATTTATAAAAAATTCTAAAAACTTGCAAACTAGCTTAATTTAACCTAATTCACACAGAAATGAAATTGAAATTACAAAATACCCCTAATGGGCCTCCAAATGGGTCAAAGTCCAAAACAGACCCTTATTGGGGCAAAATAAGCCCAATAAGAAAAATGTTTATAAAAATGGCCCAAAAGCTCCTATCTGACTCAAAATTTGATTCTGAACATAACTTTTCAAAGGCCCAAAAGCTGAAAATGTGAAATAAGTTGGCTTATGTCAAACAGCTTATTCTTAATGGGCTTTTTGGCCCATTAAGCCATAAGCTGATGCCATAAGCTCAAATTAGACACATAAGCTTCTTTTGAGTTACTTAAGACTTCTGTAAAAAGAAATTTGAAAAAAGTTCAAGGAATAAGCCTGAAAATGCAATAAGCAATCTTCACAAAAGGACAAAATAGTTGTTTTCGAGTTCTAGGCTATCCCAAGAGCTGATTCAAGTCTCAAAAGCTTTTAAATGACTTAACTAAGCTTAATCAACAAAAAGTTTTCAAATAAGTTCATTCAATAAGCTTGAATAAGTAAATAAGCACTTCTTTAAAAGTCAACTTTAAGAGTTTTCTAGCAAAAAGTCAAAGTCAAAGTCTAATAAGCTCCAGTTCAAACAAATGGGTCAAATGATGAAGATTGATCACAAAAAGTAAGTTGTTGCAGGTCTGGATAAGCCAATATGGCTTATTAATAAGCTAACTGAAAATTAACACTAACAGGGGCTAGTTTTGGTGTCTGAGCAGTGGAAACTTTTTCCACTGCTTGACTTTCTTGACTTTTTTTCTTTAGTGACTTTTTTGGAGATTCAAGTTACACAAAGGCACCCAAATGATCAGTGGATCATAAGGAGTCAATAAAAACCAAGAAATCACAATCACAATCAGCCAATTTGTACAGTTAATTCAATTAAGCATAAGACATGCACCAGACTTAGAACAAATAAGCAGTTAAGGTTCAATAAGCACTTATAGCACAATTCAGCCAGCCAAACTTCACCAAATGCATACACAAGCAATAATAAACTTAAATGAAAAAGTATAAACAGGTTTCATGCAATGGTACAAAGTATAGATCAAGATTCAAGCACAATAAGTTACTGATGAACACTAACACAAGCAGATTTTTACTTTGCTGATACAATTGAACAACAAGCCAAATTCAAACACTCAGATCTCTAAGATATGTTATGATAACTTTGATTTAACAGCTTATATCCCTAAACATGCATATACTCTAAGTATTACCAAGATTTTAGGTCAAAAATAGTCAAACTCAATCAGTATAGCACAATCTTTGATTTAAGGGTTTAAGCCCAATAACTTGCAGCAAATAGCACTCAACCAAGCCAATAACAGATAACAAGCACAAACACAAACTTCCAACCACAAAATAACACACTATGATCTCAAACAGGTAATCCCAAACACCCTTTTATATTTTCAAATCACAATTTTCAAATCAAAAGTGCATTCCAAGGTTACCCAAGCCCAAATCAACACAATAACAGATATAATATGCAGATTAGAACAAGATTAGACCACAAAATCAGCAAGAACACAAGCAACACACAAATTCACCAAAAATCCAAATTTTTAACAGATTTTGAGTAGAATGGTGTGTACCTCATGGATGTACATGCACACCCACGAATTTTGAGCTTATGTGCTAGCAAGAACAAGCACAAGCTTCCACAATAAAGCCTGCTAAGATTCAACAAGGTTAAGAGCAAAATATCAAAAGCAAAAAAATGAAAAATTCTTGATTAATGCAACCTTAGTTCCCCACACTTGATTATCCCCAAGTTATAGGCTTCACCACACCTTGATAACTCAATATCAGGATGCTATGATCAGCTTTATAGCCCAAGAATTCCAAGGTTTGAACTAGACTTAGCAAAATATCAAGAAAAGTGGAAAATGTGCAAACTTTTGCACACTCCTTTTGAAAACAGGTTTTAAGTGCAAAGATTAGTAAACATCAAACAACAATAAACAGATAATAAGGTTGGCACTTGATTTTTCTTCACCAAATTCAAACACATTTCATTAACTGAATATATGATCTACAGATTTATGAACAATGGAAAATTCAAGAGCAAAGATAAATGTACTCAGTCTTATGCCTTATATTGGCTACAAATGTTATCTAAGAAAGCTAAAAATGAAACCCTAATGCTTGGTGAAGTCCTAGCAATTCCCTTGAGGGGTTTTGAAGTTATCTTGATCATGTGACTAGTTCTTGTTTTGTTGTGGAGCTGGCAAGGTAAAAGTGAATCCAAAGGTATGAAATAAGCTTAAGATGTAAGTTGGAATCATGCCCGTTGGATGGCTATCACAATTTTGGCAGTTTGCTTAAAGGTGAAAAAGCAGGGGAATCATGTGTCCAAGGTGGTGATGTGGCAAGGTTTTTGAAAGTTGGGATGTGTTTAGTGTCACCCTAATCACTAATCTGGAAGAGATTAGGGTTTAATTGTTGGTAATTAACAAATGCCCAAATTTGTGAAGAACATGAAGAACAGTTGTTTTGATCTTTGTTTTAGGTTTAAAAAGTGTTTAGCGGGTGTTTTTAATATTAGTTAACATTTGAAAAGTTAAGTAATAATAAACGGTGAGTGGATGGTGAGGTGGAGGCAGGGTGGGTTGTGATTGGATGAGGGGTGTTAGTGGGGCACGTGTCAAGCCTCCATAGGTCTAGGTAAGATTGTGTGTCTACCAGAAATAACCCCTTAACTCCTTTATTCTTGTCACTTTGTAAATAAACACAATAAATCCGGATTACCTTTGTAATGAAGTTTTCATTTTCACACTTTTGCCCCAAATACTTTTCCAAAGTATTTTCAGGGGTATTCCTTGCCATTTCTTGATTCTTGAAGGACCGATTTGGCATTTTCTTCATAGATAATGGTCTTGACTTGTTTGTTTGACTTCTTGGAGGGCTGAATTGCCAAGTCATGATTAATGAGGGATCATTTTTGCCATTTCTTCAAAGTCAAGGGTCCTTTTGGTAATTTTGATATTTTTAAAGGACCAAACTTGTAATTTCTTGTAACTTGAAGTCCTTCATGGTATGTTTAACTTTGAGGAGGATTAATATTGACATTTTAGTTTTGTTGAGGGACTAAAATTGCCAATTCTTCAAAGTGGAGGGCCCTTTTTGCAATATTGACAAACTTTAGGGACCAATCTTGTAATTATGAGGATACAAGGGTATAAAGTGTCAATTCTTCAATATTGGAGGACCCTTCTTCATAAATCTTCAAATCTTCAAGGGTTTTCTTTGGAAAATTCTTCATTGGGGCCTGGTTCAATGTGCGGCTTTGTTTCCCGTGTTCGTTTTTGTATGATTCTTGTGATCTTTTGTCATTTTCTCAATATCCGTACCTAAAATACACAAGCAACAAACACAAGCCTATATTTGGGTATTTTCATGATATTTTATGTATTTAAAGCCCTTTTTGGACGATGAGACTATGTATAAAAGCAGTCTCATCAATTATAGAGAGCTTAACAAATTGATTGTCAAGAATCGGTATCCACTGCCGAGGATTGATGATTTTTTGAACAGTTGCAAGGGTCATGTGTATACTCGAAGATCGATTTGAGGTCTGGGTATCATCAATTGAGAGTTAGGGAAGAAGATATTCCTATAACAGCTTTCCGTACTCGATATGGACATTTTAAATTTCAAGTGATGCCTTTTGGGTTAACGAATGCGCCTGTTGTATTCATGGATCTGATGAATCGTGTATGCAAGCCGTATTTGGATGAGTTTGTTATCGTATTCATTGATGATATTCTCATTTACTCCAAGAGTGAAGAAGAACATGAGAAACATTTGAGAACAATTTTGGAATTGTTGAAGAACGAGAAGCTGTATGCGAAATTCTCTAAGTCTGAATTTTGGTTGAAATCAGTGCAATTTCTGGGGCATGTGATTGATAGTGAAGGTGTTCGTGTGGATCCTGCTAAGATTGAGGCAATCAAGGATTTGTCAGTGCCGACGACGCCGATTAAAGTTCGCCAATTTCTTGGTCTAGCTAGGTATTATAGAAGGTTTATCGAGAAGTTTTCACTAATTGCTAAGCCGTTGACTAAGCTTATGGAAAAGAATCGAGTGTTTGAATGTGTATTGGAAGAGGAATCTGCATTTAGTACGTTGAAGGATAAGTTGTGTTCTGTGCCGATATTGTCTTTGCCAGAAGGATCTAAGGATTTTGTAGCGTACTGTGACGTGTCTCATAAAGGATTTGGAGCTGTGTTGATGCAAAGGGAGAAAGTAATAGCATATGCATCGAGACAATTGAGGAAGCATAAAGAAGAAAATTACACTACTCATGATTTAGAACTTGGGGTTGTTATTTTTGCTTTGAAGCTGTGGAGACACTACTTGTATGGAACCAAGTGTGTGGTTTTCACTGATCATTAGAGTCTGCAATATATTTTGGATCAAAAGGAATTGAATATGAGGCAAAGGAGATGGGTTGAGTTGCTGAGTTATTATGACTGTGAGATTCGTTACCATCCTGGTAAATCGAATGTGGTAGTTGATGCACTTAGTAGAAAGGACAGAGATAAGTCTATAAGAGTTAGAGCTTTGGTAATGATGGAAAGTGTTGATTTGACAGAAGCGATATTGAAAGCCCAAGCTAATGGTTTGAAGGAAGAGAATGTTAAAGCAGAAAATTTGGGTAGAAAGTTGAAACCATTGTTGGAAGTAAGGTTGAATGGATTGAGGTATTTTGAGAATAGGATTTGGTTACCGTTGTGTCCGTCTCAGAAAGGTTCTTTAGGAGTGCGAGATTTGGTGATGAATGAATCTCATAAGTCGAAGTATTCAATACATCCTGGATCGGACAAGATGTATCAAAATCTTAAGAAAGTTTATTGGTGGCCGAATATGAAGGCAAATATAGCAAAGTATGTTAATAAGTGTTTAACTTGTGTGAAAGTGAAGGCTGAACATAAGAAACCGTCTGGATTATTAGTGCAACCTGAGATTCCTGAGTGGAAATGGGAGAAGATTACTATGGATTTTGTAACAGGTTTGCCAAGGACTACAAATGGTTGTGATATGATATGGGTGATTGTAGATAGATTGACAAAGTCTGCTCACTTTTTGCCAATGAAGAAGACGGATAGTATGGAGAGGTTAACAACAGTGTATGTGAAGGAGATTGTTTGTCGACATGGTGTGACTTTGTCGATAATTTCTGATCGTGATAGTAGGTTTACTTCAGAATTTTGGAAGTCTTTGCAGAAAGCGATGGGAACGGAGTTATGTTTGAGTATAACATATCATCCGAAAACTGATGGACAAAGTGAAAGAACGATTCAAAGGTTAGAGGATATGCTTCGTGCATGTGTGATTGATTTTGGAAATGGTTGGGATAAGCATTTGCCATTGGTTGAATTTTCGTACAATAACAGTTATCATGCTAGTATTAAAGCCGCTCCATTTGAAGCTTTGTATGGACGTAAGTGTAGATCTCCAGTGTGTTGGAGTGAAGTAGGAGAAAGTCAATTAACTGGGCCTGAAATGTTATTTGAGACGACTGAAAAGATTGTGCAAATTAAGAAGCGTTTGTTATTTACTAGAAGTAGACAAAAGAGTTATGCCGATAACCGAAGGAAATCATTGGAATTTGAAGTAGGAGACATGGTTATGTTAAAGGTATCTCCATGGAAAGGAGTGATACATTTTGGAAAGAAAGGAACGTTGAGCCCGAGATATATTGGACCATTTAAGATTATCCAAAGGATTGGATTGGTGGCTTATAAGTTAGAGTTTCCTGATGAGCTTAAGGCTATTCATAATACTTTTCATATGTCTAATATGAAGAAGTGTTTAGCTGAAAGGGATGTGGTGATTCCATTGGAGGAAATTCAACTTGATGATAAGTTTCATTTTATAGAGGAACCTGTAGAGATTATGGATAGGGAAGTTAAGAAGTTGAAGCATAGTAGGATTCCGATTGTGAAGGTGAGATGGAACTCTAGACGTGGGCCAGAGTTTACTTGGGAACGTGAGGATTTCTTTAAAGATTAGTATCCTCATTTGTTTAGAAAGGATAAAGCGCCGCAGACGTCGCTTCTTTTAAGAAGGGGGGGGGGGGGATGTGACAACCCAAAACCGAGGTCATTGCTTAATCTTATTTTATGATTATTTTTGAAATTTTTGGATGAGTTTGAACGATATTTATTTTTGGAGGTTTAAGTTTAAACCGATGTTGGAATGTTTATATTTTAATTTTAATAAGTATAAGGAGTATTAGCAAGCGTGATGTCGATGGATGCCAAATATTTTACGTCTTATTGTCGGTTGTTCGATTTTTGTCATTTTTGATGTTTTCTTTTAAATAACGTGTTAATCGAGTCGGGAGTCGATATTATTATATTTGAGGTAAGTTTTAAATTTTTAAAAGTATCTTTATGAAACCCGAGCCCCGTAATTATTTTCAAAATTGACTAATAGTTATTTCTCGCTTTTTAGCTAACTATTTTCATTTTTAGCCATAACTATTGCAAAATTACAACAATGGTCCCCCAACCAGCATATATAAGCCAAGAGTTTCACACATACAACACAAATCCCACTCACCAAAATTTTTTATCTCTCTCTCTCTTTTCTTTTCTTTGTAGCCGTGACCCCCAACCCACCAAAACCCATACTTTTTCATTTTTTGCTCCATTTTAAGAATGATTTGAGCTAAACTAACAAAAGACCCTATCTTAGAATTTCACAAGGATCATTTTGGTGTAATCATTCCACACCTGCAAGACATTTTATTTTGTTCATGTTGGTAGGTGGAAGCCATGATCATGCATGTTGTTTTTGGCATGATCAATGGTGTTCTTGCTAAAAATCATGTTAAAAACTTGATTTTGATTCAAAGATTTTGCTTTTTATAATGATTTGAATGTTATGGTTGATATATGTTGATGTCAGGGTATTGGGATGAACATTTTCATGGTTGGTTTTGGTCAAAAATGTGATTTTGTACAAGTTTTTGATAGTCATTTTATAACAGTAAGTAAACTGTAAATTCGGGATTTTTATATTTTGATAATGGCTTAACTTATAGCCTAGGGTTGTAGATAATTTAATTAGCTTCGATTTGATATAAAGTAGAGCTTCTAGCTCCAAACGAGCGCGAAGTTATGATGTTTTGATTATTCGTGTACCGGGAGACGAGTATCGGCACTACATATAGTTGTTGTCGATATTTTGATCGAATCTCGGGGACCATAAATTGAAGTTTTGAAATGTTTAACCTACAGATAATGAAGTGTAAGTCTTAGAGGATGAGTTTATTTTAAAACCCGAGTGTCGGTTTTGTAAACGAAGTCGTATAAAAAGGCTAAAACGGTTGTAAGAATTATTAACGTAAATCTGTCCGGATTTTGTAGTTTGAAGATGATTCGGGTAAAGTACTTTAAAAGTAATTTCATTTGATAAACTTGTAGGAGGACTTTCTATATATATTAAGTTAGTTTATCGAGTCGTTTCCTAAATGTTTGACAAGTTTAAAAGGGGTAAATAAGCTAGTACATGTAGTATGTGCCGGCGGACTTTGTTAAAAGTGTAAATGGTAAAGTAAATGTGTAGAAGAGTATAATGAAGTTATTTATATCATTTTTCTAGAGTTTATCGTGATTTTATGAGTTTGAGTTTGATGTTGTTATGTATGATTTATTTCTCGAGTCATTATTAATGAACGCGCCTTATTTGATAGGTAGCGGTTCTCGTGTTTGAAAGGCATCCATTATCAACGACGATCATCTCACTAGATCTCTTATACTAAGGTGAGTCTGTAGCCTCGCTTTTTATGCTAGCTACTAAATGTTTTATTATCCGCGAGGGGATACATGCTATTTGAAAATAAATGAACACAAGTCATGAGTAATTGTTGGACCCGAATGTTGCCTAAGTTGATTACATTGTATTGAGTACCTTGTTGCTAAGACCCTAAATTCATGAGCCGTTAACTATCTTCTGACTTGATGTTGTGAGTCAGGATTAGCCGCTTATTCTAATGATAGTACTATTGGGTTGACCACCCTATCTGAGACCAGGGCATTACGCTGAGTAACCTCTGGGAAGGATAATTTACGGGAATAAGAATGTGGTATTCTAGCAACTGATACCATAGAGGGGCAATGGTTTTATTCTAGTCATGCCGACATTTGGCGTGGGTGACTATTTGGTTAAGGGGTCGATGTCATGAGCTTAAATACAATGTTTATTATTAATGCCTTGAATATAGATTGTGTGTACGACAATTTTATAAATGATTATGATTGATTTTCTTCTTGTGTTCAAATGTGATTTGATAAACCTATAGACTCGCTCAACATTATTGTTGACTCATTTTAGCATGTTTTTCAGGTGATAGGAAGTAATGGAGAATGGAGCTTTCCTGTGGAGGTTGTGGCTTAGCTTTTGGAAGAATGTTGGTCTAAAAACTATTTCTATCCTTTGAACAATTTATTTTATGTTTGTGTGTTGTACTAAACTTGTGTTGGTTGTTGGTCGAGAT
Organism: Glebionis coronaria; assembly: GCA_025667525.1. NCBI lineage: Eukaryota > Viridiplantae > Streptophyta > Magnoliopsida > Asterales > Asteraceae > Glebionis > Glebionis coronaria. The sequence continues at coordinate 523,694,080 of CM046874.1, read as the reverse complement.
CCATGGGGACTAAACGCTTTACTCTGGTGTCGTTTTAGTACAATTATGGGATGAAATTTATGTTTTAGACCTATTATGAAAATCTTGTTTATGTTTTATGTGTAAACGTCTCACTTTTGAGTCGTTCAATATATCTTGTGTGATGATGCTTGTATCTAGCACCCAATTGTGTATTTCCGCTGAACAATGTAAATTGGGGGTGTTAGACCACTGGGTCACAGTTTTCAAAATGATACTTTTTTCAGCGATTCAAGAGCATATTTAGATTGATTAATGAAGATGCCTCTGGGATTTTCAGAAATTTGCAACCCTAAGAAAAATGAAAATTTTCCCATCATCGACATCTTAAAACGCGTGGATAGGATTTTCTCAAAATGGTCAGACAGTCTTTGAGTAGTGGCAACAAATATTATATCGTTAACATAAATTTGTGCCAATGTCATGTCGTTGTCCTCCTTGAGAATGAATAATGTTGGGTCCACTTTGCCTTTGGAGAAGCCTTCCGAGATGATATAAGACGATAAGAGATCGTACCACGCGCGTAGATCTTGTTTTAACCCATAAAGAGCCTTCTTGAGCTTGTACACGTGATTAGGATACTCCGAGTTCACGAATCCATTCGGTTGGCTTACGTAGAAATCTTCCCTTAATTCACCACTAAGAGATACCGTCTTAACATCCATTTGGTAGACGATCATATTCATGTAAGCAGCATAAGCAAGGAATAGTCTAATCGCCTCCAATCGTGCAACAAGAGCAAAGGATTCTTCAAAGTCAATACCCAAAGCTTGTTTATAACCTCGAGCAACCAATCTAGCTTTGTTCTTTAACACTCCACCTAACTCATCGAGTTTAACCTTATATACCCACAACAAAGTTAGGATGTCAACGTTGTCGGGTAGAGGAACTAATTCCCATACTTCAAGGCGTTGAAATTCCTTAAGTTCCTCTTGTATGGCTTCAATCCATGATGATTGTTGCATGGCTTGTTGACAAGATGTAGGTTCCTTCTCGCAGAGAAATGCATCAAAGAAGTAATATAATGCGTTGTCACACCCCACCATGGCGGAATATGGGGCGCGACGTATGGATATCATCACAACATGGCGTGTCTATAGAGATAACTATATGAAATAAGAAATGTCATAAAATGGTGACACAAAAGTCATGACAATATCTCAACAATGCAGGAGTCTAGGTAAGTAGGTAACAGTCCTACCTCTTACCCAAGACAAACATATAACATAACCAAAACAAAAATATAGGTGCCAACATTATCACTTATTAAAAACAATCAAAAGAAACTAAGAAGGAACATGGATCTCCTTCTAAATGCATTCTTGCGCAACTCCAAATCCTATCCACTTATGTTCTCACACTTTACCATAGTATCACCTGAAAGAGACACTAAAACACGTCAACATAAAGTTGGTTAGAGTCATAGGTTTAGACTCCAACGCCAAAACCAAACCATAAGCTGTGAGTAACAACCAAAAGTTAAAAAAAAACATATGGACAATATGATACTAACATGCATTAACAACTAACATTCAAGATTTAACTAATCAAACCAAAACCAAGGCTCCCAGCCATACCAAACACCATACTCCTATAGGCATCCAAACACATATGAACCAAATCCCAAGGCCCCGCCTTGTCAACATCCCCTTGGTACCAAGTCAAAACATAAACAATCAAGAATCAACTAGCAATTAATCATATAAGTATGCACACATAAGTCCATCACCAACGCAAAACATTCACAACATATTTTATAAATAACAAAACAGTGTCTCTTCCATCCCATCTGGAAGTCATAATCATTAGAAAACATGGGACTATGAAACTCACCTGATTGAGCTTCTCCAAAAGTCCGCGCACTAGCAAAAAGCTAACAAACCAAAAACACATAATCAAAACATGAACCAATCACTAAAACGGCTCATCAACCTATGATGGACATCTAGCCTTCTCCCATATATGACCCTTATTAATATGCTCTAAACACCCCATTACCCTTCCCTAACAAGTCCTTAACTTAGTTTACTTCATAACCCGTCTCGTTAACATTTGACTCAAAACAGTCCTGGTTTTTAGGTCTCCAAACTATAAGCCAAACGCCCACCTAACCATACCCATGACCTCTGTAAAGGAAACCCTATGTCCTTACAAATTTTAACTAACACCTCCCATTTGCCCCAACCTTAAAGCTACTGTTAAGGCCCCGATATATATATATATATATATATATATATATATATATATATATATATATATATATATATATATATATATATATATATATATATATATATATATATATATATATATATATATATATATATATATATATATATATATATATATATATATATATATATATATATATATATATATATATATATATATATATATATATATATATATATATATATATATATATATATATATATATATATATATTATATATATATATATATATATATATATATATATATATATATATATATATATATATATATATATATATATATATACTTTTGTCTATCCAGATTTTACTGATTTTAAACATACAAAAAGTTTGTTATGATTAGGGGGTCTTACCCTAACCCACAATCTTAGCCCCAATGCAGATACTTTTTATAATATATAAACCATCTCCCATGTTCGTTTGAAAGTCCCAATGCAACCCTAAGTACCCCAAACAACCCAAAACTTAAAAAGAAAAAGGCTGATTTAAAAACTGTTTTCACCTCCGACTGTTGTAACCTATTTTTGGCCAACTTCCCGACCTCCAATTTAGTTCTCGTTTCTTGCATTTGAAAGCCACTTCAATTACCTTTCCAGGGATACTTGGATTGCAAAATAAGAGTTTGTAGAACTCCCTATATGATCAAAATAATTGACCCTAAATTCTGCCCAGTTTTTAAAAACGGGTTTAATTAAATTAACCTAATTAATTACCCATAACCCCACCAATTACAAGCCCTAAACCATCTAATCATTATGAAATCATTAAAATACAGATTTTTATTTAAACCCTAACCTAAATCCATCATAAGATGATTATATAAACATTAAAAACAATTAAATTAAAAAGGGATTATGAAGGTTTTACCTTAAGATTTATGGAAGATGAAAAAAATACTGAAACCCTAAAAACTCTCCTTAAAACCGACGGCCAAAGAACTCCAAGAGAAAAATAATGACTTTTGATTGTGATTAAAAACAATATATAGGGTATGGATGAATCCTAGTCCAACCTAAAGCCCACTTTCCTTTTTCCTCCTTTTTCCTTTTTTTCTTTCTTTTCTTGCGTCCAAAACCGACCCTCACCCTCCCTTATTTCGTTTTTTTTAATTTTATTATTAATTAATATCTTATTAATATTACCTTAATTTTCCTTAATTTATTTCAGCTCCTAAAGCCTCCAAAACCTCAAACCGTAAAACTAGTCAAATTTACGCGTTTTACCGTAAAAGACGTAAAATATACACTTTTATAAAAAATCTCAAATTTTGAAATAAACTTTATAACTAAGTCCTAAATGACTAAAAACCATCCCGAAAAATATTCATATGACTAAATACCTCATCCGAGACCTCAAAATGCTAAACCGTAAATCGTAAAAATACGATTTTCTATAATACATATACGTATACATAAAACCACTAAATAACACCATCTCATTTCATAGTCACTACCATGTGAGCTCATGAACATGAAATCATCACACATCGTTCACTCACAAGGTACCCCGTAACGGAACCGATATCCAAACCACAATCTATACACACCATTTAGCACATAAACACGTAAAGACACGTAACTAGCACAAAATAAAACTAAGTGACGAACCTCAAAACCACGGTTGTCACATCAATCCCTCCTAATAGAAATCTCGTCCCGAGATTTACTCCTTAGGGTCAAAACATACCATTAGCAAACAACTGAGGATACTTGTTCTAAACGAACTCCTCTCATTTCCACGTGAACTTTAGTTCAAGTCTCAAATTACCACATATACTAACCAAGAATATTTAATTCATTGCCAAACTCTTGACCTCACAGTCAATAAACCTCACAAATGACTCTATGATAACACAAAGTCTTATTAACACAAATCCCGAATAACCGTACATGCAAATATGCATTCTCAAACAACATTTACCAATCTTAATACACGAAATTTAACATGTATACCACTCATCTCCCCCAGGAAATTCTATGCTCATAAGCTACTGGTCCGATCTTTCCAAAGATCATAAATGGACCTACAAAACTCTACATCAACTCTTCCATTTTACCAAAACATACCACCCGTTACTATGGGTGAAACTCCCTACATAACTTTGTCACTAAATCTAGTGGTTTCCTCCTTTTCTACATAGCATCCCTTGTTGCCCTCATCCTTTCCACAAACATCATTACCATATTAGTAGCCTCTTTTACAAGTTCTAGTCCACAATGGGGACAACTCACCCTATCCTTTCATATAGTGCCTCAAATGGCATTTATCGAATTCTAGTATGATAACTATCATTATATGAAAACTCAGCCATCGATAACGAGTTTCCTAACTACCTCTAAATCAATCACCCATGCCCTCAGTGTAACACCTAAGGTTGTATAAATATCTCACTTGCCTATCCTTTTCCGGTTAGCTGGATATACTCATATCCAATCATGTTCATCAACTCCCTTTAGTCCGTACTCCAAACTACTTAAAAATTCCAATTTCCTTACAAAGTGACCTATGACGATCTTCCACATATCCATTAGTTCTTCCAATCCAAATCAACTTATGACCTATACACATCATCAAAAGGACGGTTATCTCAGTTAGTCCAAGCCCTTCGTCCCTATGGCACATCACACCTATAACTCCTCATCCATTCGATTATCGATACTAAGCCTACCAAACAATCAGTATAGGTCAGTGCCATTTCCTTTTCCACACTACGATAGTATTAGCCTGCGTTGTGCTTTATTCTACTCATTAAGCTCTACCAAAGTTTTACCTTCGGTTCCTATCTCGACCTATTTTATTCATGCTCCGCTTCTATACACACTTCCTTCTTCTTCCTCAACTCCTACCATACATCACGATGTGATGCTTCCCATCGTTTCTTCCCTTGCCATAATCCTTCATAAGGCATTCCATACATATTAGGCTAACTATTACGCCAAAACCCTCTATTCCATCACATCCGTACGCACTCCTTCCAACTTCTCAACTACGTGACTACTCACTCCTCTTGAAATATGAGATGAAATAGTCAGTCTATCGATTATCACCCAACTCTCGTCACTTTCACCAATTTCGTCCTTACATTGCCCTTTCTAAGCTACTCCTATCTATGTAGGAAGTATAGTCTACGTCTCTTTTCTCCATATGATTGTCCAAGCCACGCAACATACATGTTGACGCGTTCTCTGCTTTAGACAACTCAACTCGTGCAACCTACATCCTTCATCGAAACCACCCTAATACTTTATCCATATAGTTCAAGTTCGTCTCAGCTTCACTTCATTCTTCTTGTTCCATGTCTCATCAACCATGCTTGCCTTTCCCAGATGGTACTTGGCCTTGCAATTTTTCTTTCATCACTTAACTCCACCCATCACCTTTTCCAAATGTTCAATCAATATGATTAAATATGTGTTGGAGACGTTCATGATCTGTATAGATCATTCTCTACGTCTCGTACCCCAAATGCCCCTAGCATTCTAGGCATATATAATAATCCAGCTCCACTAACTAAGTCTATCTAGTCATCTATACGCCAAAATTTTCCAAGTAGCTTCACTTGTTTTTCTCACAACCAGCTCTCCTACTCCCTCCTAATAGGAACAGACTAGAGTTTCTTGTGATTCCATGTGGATCACACTCTCATCTTATACCCACATTAGTTTCCAATTTGTATACCAAGCTATATTTTGAATTCTTATTCAAATCTCATACTTCTAGTTTGATCTTGCACCCAACATGAGGTACTTTCAATCATCATCTTCTAGGAATACTTGGTTCTCTCCTTCCATGGTTCTCCTTTATTCCTACACTATCCCGTCCAACAAAAATTCCATACTTCATTCATCAAATCTATGGAAATCACTAGTGCATTGGATAATGCATAACTGTCTCTTCCAAAGATCTTTCATAACACATTCAAAAAATCGATTCTCTAATCACTTCTCCACGAACTTATTCAGCTCAGCTTCACTTCTTATCCCTCGATATTGATTGCCACAAAAATTCTATCCGCGTAGTCACTCGACTCCCCTTGTTATTTCCACGAGTTCTTAACCCCCCATGTCATGTATTCACTTCATCACGATCCACTGGTTCAGCTCTTTGTATCTCCACTCTGGTACTCGATCTGTCCTTCTTCGTCACGAACCATACGTACATTTCCCATCACAGTGCTTGTCTCCTTTTCAGTCCTTGAAACTTTTGTGACTCCTTCGAAAACTCTTGCATCCTTCTTGCAGCCGACACGTAGTCCTTTCAGCTCCTTGCTTCGCGATGTAGCTCTTTACGCACTCCTTCTCGTCTCCATGATGTTACCTAGGAACTTTACACTATGTAGTAGCTTCTAACTTCAACTCATCAACCACAATATTTCTAACAGTACTTCAACCAACTTCTCATAGCATGACATCTCGTTCCCATGACCACTCAACTAACTTTACTTACTCCCTTATTCCCGTAACTAATCTATGTTTCAAAACTCCACAACTCTTAATCATTCCTTCAACACAACCTTTAAACCAAAACACATCTCTCCATTATAGTATCTAACCATAAGTAATACTACCCAACTCTATCCTCTCATTCTAACGTTCCCACAATCGCATAAATAAATCAACCATGACGTGTAACAAAAGAATTCCAAACAATCGTGTCCCAATAAAATATAGGGTAAAACGAACCCTAGCCAAAACAACCGAAAACAAAACAATGTAATCCGAAAGATCAATGAAGTGTGCCAACAACGAAAAATTTAGACTCTTCACGATTAGTATTACCAAATCTCGATACCTTAGAAAATTTCTAAACTTTCGTCCCAATTAGTTACTTCTCATAAGAACCAAACTCCAATACTACTAAAGTCAATCATACTCATTTTTAACCAATAACTCATCCTTTATCTTCATCATTCTATCAAGATATCAACTAGTTAGTATACTACAATCTACTACAATCTTATTCTAACCATTATCTTGTTTACCCATATTAAACTTATTTCATTTGTTATTATAAAACCAATACATGTTTATAAAATACACTTTTTTTTCTTTCATTTAGGTTGGTTATAACTAAACTACTACAAGGTGTGGTGTTATTATTATCATTACTATAATAAATTATTTTTTTTAATCTTTCCGTCTTAGTTAAATTATTCTAAAATTTTAACTCCACTTAAGAAAATTATTGTAAAATTTCTTTACCCCTATAAAATATATTATCACATGTTACATAGAAGACTAATACAATTATTTTCAAGACAACCTTTTTATAACTTACTACTACAACTAAAAAAAATATAAGTTACGATATCATACCATACACTTACAAATTATTTTCAAAATCGTTTCCTATAATTAGCAAGACTTATTTGCAAGAAAATTTAGTAGTTCACATTAATAAAAATACATACCTGAATGTAGACACACATCCAAAAGACTCAAAACATCGTTGGAACTCCATCAAACTCCAGCACCATAAAACACGAACAAACACAAGGTACGTTCGAGTTATAATAACTAGTGAACGACCATATACCATAACTTAACACATACTAGTATATATATACATCCGCATATATATACCTATTAAATCACCTAAAACATACTCGTTACCATACATGTCAGATCAACCAATCGCATCATACACTTGGCTTTCCATACGAGTAATCACCATCTTACCACAAGGCATAAAACCCATCACTAACAGCAGTCCATATCGTGTGACCCCATAATCACACAACATGACTATAACCCAAAACAATAACACACTCAAAAATATCCATATCGTAGGCAACCGTTACATAAACCCATATACTATACATATACCGATAATCCACATCTTATCATATACAAGCATGTACTAACCCTCTTTCATGCAATCATACTTAGGAACCCATTGAAGTTGTGGTACTTGTATAAGAATGTTGGCCACCATACTTATACAATTACCCTTTCCCCAATGCACTCCCTCCTATGATGACACTTATAAGAATCAACAGAACACATAACACATAAATCCATCAACTCACCTAAGCACATAACCACATAACCAATAAGGTCCAAAACTCCATCTATTAAAATAACATAGCCAAACTCTTGAAATACATAAATCCATAGTCTAGCTAAAACAACATAGACTAAATCCAAAACGAAAACATAATTAGTTATAAGTCATGTCGCCCATAAGAGTTGAAACAACTTAAAATCCTTCATATCCACCTACTCCTAATAACTCGAACCACCACATGATTATTAGGGAACATGACTTAAACATCAAAAGAAAAATACTATACTTCAGGTACATAAAATAACTCAACAAAAGATAGAAATTACCTTGTACCAAATTATGTACTATAATCTACAATTTAAGCAAAATACAACAATGACTAGAGCGGACGATTATGGTTCAACCCGCACTAGTCACAACCCGAAAAGAAAATAACATGTGGCTAAGTATGAACTACTATGGTTCAACCCATACTAGTCAAAACTTAATAAACATCGCAAGTAAAAACCAATAGCATCAAGAAAACTTTAATTAATATAAAGTGCACACACACTCCTATGACGCCTATATGCAGGGACCCTTAGGCTATAGATTAGGTTACTAGATTAGGAAACCTAATTCTCTATAACCATTGGCTCTGATACCATTCTGTCACACCCCACCATGGCGAAATATGGGGCGCGACGTATGGATATCATCACAACATGGCGTGTCTATAGAGATAACTATATGAAATAAGAAATCTCATAAAATGGTAACACAAAAGTCATGACAATATCTCAACAATGCAGGAGTCTAGGTAAGTAGGTAACAGTCCCACCTCTTACCCAAGACAAACAAATAACATAACCAAAACAAACATATAGGTGCCAACAATATCACTTATTAAAAACAATCAAAAGAAACTAAGAAGGAACGGGGATCTCCTTCTAAATGCATTCCTACGCAACTCCAAATCCTAGCCACTTATGTTCTCACACTTTACCGTAGTATCACCTGAAAGAGACACTAAAACACGTCAACATAAAGTTTGTGTGAGTCATAGGTTTAGACTCCAACGCCAAAACCAAACCATAAGCTGTGAGTAACAACCAAAAGTTAAAAAAAACATATGGACAATGTGATACTAACATGCATTAACAACTAGCATTCAAGATTTAACTAATCAAACCAAAACCAAGGCTCCCAGCCATACCAAACACCATACTCCCATAGGCATCCAAACACCTATGAACCAAATCCCAAAGCCCCGCCTTGTCAACATCCCCTTGGTACCAAGTCAAAACATAAACAATCAAGAATCAACTAGCAGTTAATCATATAAGTATGCACACACAAGTCCATCACCAACGCAAAATATTCACAACATATTTTATAAATAACAAAACAGTGTCTCTTCCATCCCATCTGGAAGTCATAACCATTAGAAAACATGGGACTATGAAACTCACCTGATTGAGCTTCTCCAAAAGTCCACGCACTAGCAAAAAGCTAACAAACCAAAAACACATAATCAAAACATGAACCAACAAATAAAACGGCTCATCAACCTATGATGAACATCTAGCCTTCTCCCATATATGACCCTCATTAATATGCTCTAAACACCCCATTACCCTTCCCTAACAAGTCCTTAACTTAGTTTACTTCATAACCCGTCTCGTTAACATTTTACTCAAAATAGTCCTGGTTTTTAGGTCTCCAAACTATAAGCCAAACGCCCACCTAACCATACCCATGACCTCTGTAAAGGAAACCCTATGCCCTTACATATGTTAGCTAACACCTCCCATTTGCCCCAACCTTAAAGCTACTGTTAAGGCCCCGATATATATATATATATATATATATATATATATATATATATATATATATATATATATATATATATATATATATATACATATATATATATATATACATATATATATATATATATATATATATATATATATATATATATATATATATATATATATATATATATATATATATATATATATAATATACATATATATATATATATATATATATATATATATATATATATATATATATATATATATATATATATATATATATATATATATATATATATATATATATATATATATATATATATATATATATATATATATATATATATATATATATATATATATATATATATATATATATATATATATATATATATATATATATATATATATATATATATATATATATATATATATATATATATATATATATATATATATACTTTTGTCTATCCAGATTTTACTGATTTTGAACATACAAAAAGTTTGTTATGATTAGGGGGTCTTACCCTAACCCACAATCTTAGATCCAATGTAGATACTTCCTATAATATATAAAACATCTCCCATGTTCGTTTGAAAGTCCCAATGCAACCCTAAGTACCCTAAACAACCCAAAACTTAAAAAGAAAACAGGATGATTTCAAAACTGTTTTGACCTCCGACTGTTGTAACCTGTTTTTGACCCACTTCCCGACCCCCAATTTAGTTCTCGTTTCTTTCATTTGAAAGCCACTTCAATTACCTTTCCAGGGATACTTAGATCGCAAAATAAGAGTTTGTATAACTCCCTATATGATCAAAACAATTGACCATAAATTCTACCCAGTTTTTAAAAACGGGTTTAATTAAATTAACCTAATTAATTACCCATAACCCCACCAATTACAAGCCCTAAACCATCTAATCATTATGAAATCATTAAAATACAGATTTTTATTTAAATCCTAACCTAAATCCATCATAATATGATTATATAAACATTAAAAAAATTAAATTAAAAAGGCATTATGAAGGTTTTCCTTAAGATTTATGGAAGATGAAAAAAATACTGAAACCCTAAAAACTCTCCTTAAAACCGATGGCCAAAGAACTCCCGGAGAAAAATAATGACTTTTGATTTTGATTAAAAACAATATATAGGGTATGGGTGAATCCTAGTCCAACCCAAAGCCCACTTTCCTTTTTCCTCCCTTTTCCTTTTTTCTTTCTTTTCTTGCGTCCAAAACCGACGCACACCCTCTATTATTTCGTTTTTTTAAAATTTATTATTAATTAATATCTTATTAAAATTACCTTAATTTTCCTTAATTTATTTCAGCTCCTAAAGCCTCCAAAACCTCAAAACCGTAAAACTAGTCAAATTTACGCGTTTTACCGTAAAAGACGTAAAATATACACTTTTATAAAAAATCTCAAATTTTGAAATAAACTTTATAACTAAGTCCTAAATGACTTAAAACCATCCCGAAAAATATTCATATGACTAAATACCTCATCCGAGACCTCAAAATGCTAAACCGTAAATCGTAAAAATACGATTTTCTATAATACATATATGTATACATAAAACCACTAAATAACACCATCTCATTTCATAGTCACTAACATGTGAGCTCATGAACATGAAATCATCACACATCATTCACTCACAAGGTACCCCGTACCGGAACCGATATCCAAACCACAATCTATACACACCATTTAGCACATAAACACGTAAAGACACGTAACTAGCACAAAATAAAACTAAGTGACGAACCTCAAAACCACGGTTTTCACATGCGTGCTCTTAGAGTTGATGACATGTCAAGACTGGTCGATCGATGTCACCAATAATATTGCGGATTGGGTGATCCTTTGTCCATTTAGTGTTGTGATTTTCAATCCGTGGTGGTCGGGAGTAAATGATTGCAGGAGCTTCCTCTGAGGTAGACGCACCGTTAGGGTTTTCGGGTATTTGTGAACCAAAGAATGGAAGCTCTTGTATGTGATCAAGTTCTAAATCATGATCATAGTAATCCTCTTCAACATCATTAGGAACGAGTGGGGGTGATGATTCAGGTGTAGTTTGAGAATTGGTGGGGGATGGTCCATCTGGTTCAATAGTAACAGTAGATGCATCGGACTGATTTCCATTATCTTGAGCTACAACTTCAGGAATTAGAGCTACTGCTGCAGGTGCTGGAGAATCATCACTTGGGGGATCAAAGAATTCGTCAAACATAGGTTGAAATAACTCATCCCACTCGGGCCTAGTAGGTGGTGTAAATGATGGAGAAGCAGGATTGTTGGGAGTTAATTCGGAACTAATCGTACCGGTTCCCATCTCATGAAGTGCGGGTTTAGAGCTGTGTTACTCAAAATCCATCGCTGTCAGCTCATCAAGACCGGCATCCAAAGTTTATACTATCTTGCCAAGACGACGGTTATAAATTTGGAAAGCTTTCTTCGCGGGTGAGTAACCAATGAAAATTCCAATATCAGCCTTCGGTTGAAGTTTGCCCAAATTCTCACTATTAGTATTTGGATAACACCGTGCACCAAACACATGTAAAATGAAATATCGGGTTTATGTCCATGAAGTAGCTCATATGGAGTTTTACCATGGCGCTTACGATGATGGAGCGGTTTTGGGTATAACATGCGGTTGCCACTGCTTCAGCCCATAAGAACAAAGGAGCATTCGCATAAATCAACATAGTTCTAGCATCTTCCATAAGTGTACGGTTACGTCTTTCCACGACACCATTTTGTTGTGGAGTACGAGCCACTGAAGTTTCATGTGAAATACCAACCTCTTCATAATAATCTCGTAGAGTTTGATTAATGAACTCAGTTCCATTATCAGTTCGAATGCGGCGAACAGTAGCATTAAGGCGCACTTGGATCATCTTAAGAAAAGTAATAATATAATTTGGTACTTTATCCTTGGTTGCTAAGAATTTTACCCATGTAAACCTGGAGAAATCATCCACCATGACGAGGATGTATTTTCTACCACTCACACTAGCCGTACGCATTGGCCCGTAAAGATCCATGTGCAAAAGATGTAGTGGTTCTTGGTTGGTGTCTTCAGCTTTAGGTTTGTATGATTTCTTGGTGCTTTTCCCCAATGAACACACAGAACATAAATGATCCTTGTCGAACTTAAGTTTTGGTAGACCACGAACAAGCTCGTTTTTAGCCAAATGGTTAATAGCATCAAAGTTAAGATGAGATAACCGGCGATGCCACTACCATGACTTGGTCTTAGATGCTTTGGAGAGAAGGCATACAGGAGAGGCGGCCATCAAGTTTTGAATGGACAGTGTGTAGAGATTATCCCCTCAAGAACCTTTTAACAAATCATTTCCTGCAAGATCACGAATGAAGCAAGTATGTTGTCAAAAAGCAACCTCAAGGTTTGAATTGCAAAATTGTTCCGCTAAAAATAAGTTGTGACCAAGTCCCTTCATGTAATACACCCTTGAAATCGTAACATTCCCAATTTGATATTCACCATAACCCATGATTTTCTCAATATGGTTGTTGCCAAATTTAACCGTGCCTAGAAACTTGCTGACGGAATTTCTAAGCATCGAGCGGTCTCCGGTCATATGCTTTGAGCATCCAGAGTCCAAGTACCAGAGGATGATTTGGACAACCTAAAAATATCACCAGACGATGACAATGTATCGGAATCTAAATGTTCCTCTGTGTTAGCAGGTACATATATAGTTATTTTAGATTTGCTATCAGAAGAGTTCTTAGGCTTCCAAACTTGCTTCCTAGATGCTGGCTTAGATTCTAGTTGTCTGATAACCTGAGGTACTTCTTCGCTGGTAGGTATAATAGTGGACGCACACCTAGTTAAAGGCCACTTTTTCCATTTCTTAGTGCTAGATTTCCTATTTAAAGGACGTTGAGACCTAACTTCAGTGGATGTGATCCTAGTTAAAGGGAACTTAGTTCCGTTTGCGGTAAAGGTCCTACCAGTGGGTTTCCATTGCTAACCAACTTGGGTGAATTTCTTCCTCGTTGGAATCCATTCAAGATTATTCCTAATGGCATACATTTCATTAACATGATCAACAAGGCATAAATCATGACGCTAAGAAAACATGCATTCATTATAATTCCAACATCTCAAATTAGAATTCACATTTTGCTTAGGCTTCTGCATAGAGGCAGAACCTTTCGTCTTAGCTACATGATTCTTTTTATTTAAAACTGAAATAACATTCTTAGGGTGAACTTCTACTTTCTTCTTCGCAGTCCTACAAGTGGACGGCTTGATCCTATCTTTCTTGTCTTGAGATCCTTTAGCCTTAGTAGACATAATTACTCTTGTAGAAGCCAAGGGAACATTAGTGACAGATTTTGACTTAGCCTTTATGGGTGTGTTTAAAACTGGCTTAGCTCCTGGGGTCTTATTGAATGGAGTTATGGCAATGGTGGGGGTTTGTTTGTTAGGTGGTATAGAACCCGGTTGTCCTATGTAAGTCAAGTGATCTAAGAATTGTTGTACCTTCTCAATGTAAGCATGAGCAGAATAATAGTGACTATTTGAGGGATCTAGTTCATAGAGATCATCTACAACATCCCTAGCAAGATCCGCGTACTTAATTGCATGCTCCATATAAAGCTTATATGATAGTGGATTGTTCTTATGGTACGGGTTCTTAGTGATCACCACCCTTTTGGTTTTTGGAGCACTAGCGATCGGGGCAGAGATTATAGATGGATTATCAACAACTTATTGTCCTTTGAGTTAAAGTGTCTCCTTTAATTCAGCCAAAACCATGTTTATGTCTATGAGTTGAATATTTAAGTCAGAGATTTCCTCACACTTATGGTTCAGTTGGTCAACAAGTGAATTTTGCTCTGCCGCATTAATAGCGAAGCGTTCTTCTAACGAACCATAAATTTGTGAAAAACCCTGCTTCACTTTATCAAACTCCCCTAGAAAAGAAGTAATTCTATCTTCTAGGGCATGATTTTTAATCTCTGTAGCCTCTAGTTCCAATTTCTCTGCTGATGATTCTCTCTTAAGTCTCATGATTTCTTCCTCTAATGCCTGAACCACCTGAATCATCTTGTCACTAGTCTCAACGGTGTTTTCACAATCATTTTTTTTTGAAAGAGTTTCATTTTTAGACTGATTTTCAATTTCAAGAGATATACAATGTTGTTGAAGCTCATCAAAACGTTTTGAAAGTGAGTTATAAGAATCTTGAAGCTTTAAAAATTCAGCGTTAGATTCATGACAAGAATGATTATCTACATTGTTCACAGGTGCAATAATATTCATAGAGAGATCATGCACATCATCACATTTATTCACAGCAGATGTAATCTTGAGAGCATATTCAATAGTAACAACTTGCATCACTTCGAGAGACACTACATGTTCCAAGAATCGGTCATATTCGGACAAAATATTTTCTTTCTCAATTAGATGTTGCTCATAAGCATCATCCATTCCAAAGAAAACTTTTCGAACTTCAGCCATTTCGAAATTAAGATTATCCCCGAGATCTAGAAATCCCTCTTTAATATTGTGTACAAATGGAACAATCTCTTTCTCAAACAACATTTTCATGTGTTCGAAAGCCCATTCTCCAGCGGTTTGAGCCGTTGAAGTCGTACATTCCTTGATGACCTTGTCAAATCCGGTAAGGTATCGCTTAATCTCTTTCAAGCTTAGCAATACTGTACTTGCCGGTGGAAGACCCTTTGGAATTTCTTTAGGTTCATTCGAATTGAAAAGTGTAGGAAGTATACTAAGGCTTTCTCTAGTAGACATGTAAGTTGGTGTATGGATATATTCCCTTTGTATATTAAAGCGAATTCTAAAATCCGTTTTTGAATTCTCTTCATTAAGTTGTGGATAATCATACTTAGGATATGTAAAAATCACTTTTGACCGATTCTCTTCATGCAGTGACATATTCTCGGATTCATTCGAATTACCAATCGGGTCTAAGACTAAACCTAGCTTTGTTGCATCATAAAGTCACGGGTTGTCGTTAATAGCTTGCTTTGCATAACCCGGGTTAGGTGGTAAGTCTATTAGACGCGATAAATTGAATTCCTTAAAAGATGAATGAAACAAGTGTACTAGATGTGAAGCAGAGTATTGTTTTAAAAGCAAAACATCAGTCTTTTTAACCCTTTTAGACTCGAGAATTTCGAAATTCGTTTGTAGTTTTCGAAAATTATTAACGACAAACTCTTTTTCTTTAAGTTCTTTTGAAAGATTTGCTCTTAAACACTCAATTTCTAGCAAGTTATCCATTTAGACTTTCCTAAACCTATCAAATTCTGGTTTAGTTAAGGTAGTGGTCACTGGAGTTAATTCCAAGGTTTTAACATTTTCCTTATACAAAGCAAGCTCGACAGATAATGTCTGATTAACACGGAGGGTCTCAAGTACCGCATTATTCATTTGGCCAAGCATAGATGCCGACACCATAACCAAATATTGTTGAGCAGACGAATTTGTAGACGTAATATCTCCTGGTTGTGTTTCACTCAAAGTCTGGGGACTTGCATTGATACTACTATCATTGTTTGTCTCCTTGTTTGAATTACTAACCACCCGAGGCTGTTCCAGATACTCAGACTGTGACAATCCGTCAATTTATGGTTGATATTTTATTCTCAAGTATTATTTAAAAACATTATTTTAATGTTATATTATGAAATCACTTATTTATGGGAAGAAATTTGGATTTACGTCTTGAAGTAGCATCGACTACGTCTAAACCGGAGGATTCTATGTTACGTGCTTACGTTTACATACACCGTCTTTGGTGACAGTCCGACATTTCAGAAAATAAATTTATCCGTAAATATTATTTTGGGATTTTAAATTTGTGTTGGTTCATAAACTCACAAATTTACGAGAAGAGATTAGGACTTACGATTATAATTTAACGTCCTTTACGACTAAACCGGAAACCTTAGGATTACGTATTTACGTTTTCGAACTCCGTTTTTGATGAAACAATTTTTATTAGATTCGTTTTGTGCCGTTGATTCATAATTTATAAAAACGTTTTTGTAAAACGACCCGAGGGCACGCAAATCGAGGAAACTAGAATCGAGGAGTACCCGTAAATAATTGGGATGAGACAAAACCACTTTTTCCCCACCCTCACACATGGGACGGTTTAACACTTAGCTACAACACCCATGAGGTGTCAAAGCTTCACAAGTAAGCTTATACACTTGTAACAAGCTTAACCTTTAAGCTAAACATACAACTACTCCACATCAAAACCACCATCTCTAAACCACTAGCTCTCATTTACAACATGCAAATCTCACACAACTCTCCTACCTCTCTCTCTCTAAATTTGTCCCACTTCACCATCAAACACCATCATTTGATCATTTCTAGCCACAAATCTCATGTTATCTAGCCATATTATGGAGAAATCTTTGAAGCCTTGAAGATTGGAGGTGATTCTAACATCCAAGGAGGTGATTTGATGATGTCCAAGGGCTGATTTCTACATGAAGTTTACAAGTATTGGTGGCCATGAAGATTGGTGTTGATCTACCACAAGTTCTTCCATCAAAATCCATGTCTTGATCACAACCTACATCATCTTGGTGGTATAAAGATTGTTCTTCCCATCCTCTTGTTATTTTGATTATGTAATCATGTATTTTCTTTCTTATTGTATATGTATATGATGAATATATGATGATAAAAATATTATGTGGGGATTTGGTGTTGATAAACATGGGTAAAAAGATGAAAAACTATATGTAAAAGTGGTTAATCTTGCTTAATTTAGTAGGCTGTACAAAAACAGTAAATAACCATATGATGAACTGATAAAATGGTATAGATGAATTTATATACAGTTAGTATTGAGACTTGTACATATGTGAGAGTTGGCCATGCAAAGGAATCATAAAAATGTGTGAGATATGATCAAAACAAGTTTAGAGTGCAAATCTGAGTAAACTGTTTTGGACGAATTTTATAAAATACTTAGAGGTTGATTCATCAGTAGCTATACAGGAATAAAATGAAGCACATATCATGTAGTTTCTGTGATAAAAATGTGGGGTTCTATCTCCTTGTAGAAACTCAAGATATGGTAAAAATGGTGAAAGTGAAAGTAAAAATCAGATTTTGGGAAATTAAAGTATAATAGTATTATAATAGCACTCAAATAAATATAGTATAAAATGTGAATAAAACCCACTAACTTATATATTACATTTATATAAATATGTATAAGGATAAATAAATGGACATTTTATAAAATGGTAGTTTTATAAGTTTTATAAGTTATAAAACTATAAACATGATTTTTACGTCTTTTCGGCTAAAACCGAATGATTAACGTTTTTGTCAAATAAAACTTAGACGGTCGGACCCGTCTAATGTAAACTTTTATAAACTCACATACTGATATATAAACTTATATAACAAGTAAAAACTGATAAAACCCGAGCTTTACAACATGTAAACATTAACGGGCTAAAGTAGCCTTATTGGACTATAAACCTGACTAATTTGGTAAAACACTTATAAACTTATTTATTGGGCTTAACCCATTTGGGCCCAACATATAAAGTATAATACTGATAATAAAAGTATAATTGGGCTAAGGAATAGTATTGGGCTTGTAATAGGCCCATTGGTCTTCAAAATGTAAACAAGATTGAACTAGTGTAACTAGTCTTGAAAATTACCAATACATAACACTAAAAAAATGAGTAAATAAGAATGTATAAACCCACTTGATCATCATATGTATACATAATTGTTATTTTTATAAAGTCATTGGACAAGATTCTAAGACAATTATTATTTGTCTAGGTTTCCGTGATTGAAGCACGTACCGTACATCCGAATAGCCGATAAACCGCTTTCCCACATCAACGTGAGTTCATAGCCTCACACTCTTTTAAATGTTTTTATGAAATGTTTTTAAAACCCGCGAGGGAGATAACATGTTAGTTTTTATAAAATAGGACACTAGTTGTCCCGATTGTCTGTTTATTGATTTGGACCCGAATGATTGTATGACCCGATGAAAGATTAAATGACCCGATAGATGAAGTGAAATGGATTATTAAAGTTAGGTTATGTCACTAAAAGTCCCATTAGCATGAATTGTGAACTGCCGGGATTTGGTAGACGCTTATGAATATAATAGTACTATTTGGGGACGATCACCCCAGTTCGCGCCTTGACGGTTGATCCCCGTCGTGCCACATTGATTGGTAAGCGAATTTATGTATGAGAAGATTTACACAAGCATGATTATTGTGACGGCACGCTAATTTAGATGGGCAAATTGAGTTTCGGGCTAGCTACCCGTTGTTTGTTGTAGTAAGGTAACAATGTCATGCGGCTTATAATAATCCAAGTAACGAAATACTGCTATACGCACCGAATTACGATATATTGCCTGACTAGCAATACGGGGTCTTAATATTGATGTTATGTTCGTGTTCTGGTTTTTCATAACCATATTTATACGGTTTTTATTTAACTTTATACAACGTGATAAAACGTATTGTATGATGTTTTTACGACATTGGTTCGTATAATGATTTTGAAGGCAAAGGCCTATATTATGATTTTTGATAAGGATTGTATAAAATGACTCTGGCTATTTTATGGCCTATTATAAAGATTTGTACAAAATGATTTTCGGTAATAATTTTATACCGATGTTATATTGATGGATTTTATTAAACTCTATGAATTCACTCGGCGTTATCGTTGACCTTTTCTTTTAACATGTTTTGTCTCAGGTACTTGAAGGTAATTCTCGGGAAGACAACAAGAATTCATGGCCCGCACTTAAATAATAATTTCCATTCAAATGCTTTGTAAAACTTGTATGAAATACAATGACTTGGGACCTATATAACTTTGATATTTATGAATGGAAATGCTTTATTATTAAACGACGCGATTTTTAAGCGTTGTCTATGATGTGAGTAATGTGCTATCCCGTAACACCAACGAGTCTTCCGCTGTATTGAATTGTGTAAATTTGGGGGTGTTACAGTTTGGTACCAGAGCTCTCTTTATAGAGAACGAAAGATTTTTAAAATAAGGTTTTGAATAAAACATTTCAAAATCTTTTAACTATAAACATTTTTCTCAAAATGTCTAAAAATCTTTTGACTATAACGGTGCCAAAGAATTCCCGAGTTACCGACAAGGCCAGACTGAGAAGTGTTATTTTAATATATATATATAACTTGGATTATATATATATATAATGTAATTTGATTACATGATTGTTTGATGATTATTTTGATATTTATACGAGGTATTTATACGACGTAGATTGTCACAAGGAACCCTAAATCCCCTAGTAAATTAATCGAAGCTATTCCCGTAGGAATCCTAACAATTCTTGATCTAAACCAAGTTGCGGATATTTATGATCCCAACCAAAATGGTTAATATTCGTAGAAATGTTGATATTAGTTGATTGTGATATTAAAGAAGAATTGGCGAGATTATATCTGATATCGATGTCATGACGATCTTTCCTTATAGAGTGGAGTTTGACAAAACCTTACCACCTAGAAAGGTGTCATCTGATTCGGTGTCACCCAATTCTTAAATTTAAGAATCGAAAGGGTGAATGTTTCACTTGAGGCTGTCATTGGAACCATTACCCAAAAGCCTCATGCCACTAGTACCTTTCCGAGAAGTCTAATTAAATGTGTGAGTCATTTTATACTAGTGACTCATTTGATAATTGTTGTTGTAAGAGCTATAGGATTGGATATTAAGTGTTGATCATATCGAGATTTTATTGCCCTATTAAGGTCTAAGAATAAGATTGAAAGTATTGGAGAATGAAGTAGGATACCAAAATTGAGTATGAGTTGGTTGAAACTTGAATAAAATAAAATTTAACTCGTATGGAATATGATATTGTTAAGAGGAAGTCATTAAGTCCTGTGATTGAATTATAAGGTTTTAAATGATTGTTGATTTGTGTTAAGTTTTGTTCCTAGGCCATTGTCCACTAACGAGGATGCCCATTATCCAAGAAATAAATTGAAGAAATCTTCTTCTGAATTGGGACCGATGGATCTTTCGGGACATGTGGAACACCTAATGACTCTTGTAGATTAGTATTCATTGTGGTATCTTTTAAAAATAATCCCTAACTTAACTGTGACATCAGTTGGTAGGATGAGTTCTTGGAATTGTATGACATAGTGACACGTAATGTGTTACGGTACAATTTAGACTTGTTTGTGATTAATGAAAAGACTACCTTTGATTGCTAAATTCTACATGTATCGATGTTATCTATCTTTTCTTGCTTGTTCCTAATGTTCGCATTAGTGATGCAACCATTGAACAAGTACTCATCTCGAATTGAGTTACGTTGTGAATTATTTTTTTTTGAGCGCCATCGAGGTCATGAACCTCATGATTAATTGGCTAAGCTCATTTCCTATAATATTGTAGCTAGTTCTTGGTGAAAAACTTTTCATCACTCTTTTACAGATCACTCAATGTTTTTATAAGATAAAATAGTATCCTTTGAGAAAATTGAATTTTCATCACCATATGGATTATTTAAAGTGAGAATTATAAATAATCGTTATCGAAATGAGGTTGTTTATAAAACACCTTGGAAAACTTAATTGTTTTCATAACAAAGAAAATCTTTGTAAATTTATTTTTGATTCTTATTTAAGAATTAAGCATGAAAATGTTTTTATTATAAACATGATGATACAATTTTGACGAACTGAGTATTGCATCGTTAATATTGAAATTGTATATAGTTGCGCGCATACATACAATTTGGAATGGACCATGCAAGGCTGATATAAGTCACCATAAAACTAATGAATAAACACTACATTTTCTTTGAAGATTGTGAAAAATTAAATTTTATAAGATCTGCAAGAAGTGAAAAATAGGGACATAGTGTTAGGGACACCTACATATGTGCCTGTAGCATCCATTCTTCTGAGTCGAATTTAATCATCTATAGATATTGTCTTAATTGACAATTGATATTCCCTTCTTGTCCAATTCTCCCGTGGTGAGATTCTTAGGAAAAGTATCTGATTACCGAGTGTTGATACCCGACTGGATGTATCGACGTTCCTATCATTTCTTTTGATTTGATTTCATTTGAATGACCTGGGTAACGATCCGAGGAGCTTTCGAATGCGTATTCAAATTATGAAAACATGGGATATATTCATATTCTTTAAATGTTTTCGTCTGTATCTGATTTGAAATTCTCTCGTGTAGATTATGCGTTGACCTTACTCTTTTAAGGTTAGTTATGTCTCCAGATATCCTTGAACTTGTGAAGGATTATGAGTTATTATTATTAGTCTTTTGAGAAGTTCACATCTTATCGACGGCAATAAAACTGAAAAGTTGATAGTGCCAGTAGAATGGGTTGATTGATTATGACATGACGACATTGTCTTAACTGATGGGAACTCGAGTAGAATTCCCCTAAGAGATAAGATGTTGATTATCAAAAGTGATCTAAATAATTCTTGATGGATGACCATATCCTGCTTTTAGACTTGAAAGTATACCGTGAATGGTTGTGAATTAGTCATAGATATTATAATCTAGAAAGAACTTAAAATAAATGTATTAAAAGATGTTTCCGTTATTTGAAACTTTAGGAGGTATTTATTGATTAATTACCTACACTTTCGCCGTTAAGGCAAGTTTAATTGGTATTGATTATATTCCTGGTGCTGCACCTGTGGCATGTGCACTGTACGTCAGCACCATCTGAATTGAAAGAATTTTCGTGCAACTGAGAGAGTTGTCGGAAAAATCTTTTATTCTACCGAGCTCGTCATCATGAAGAGCTATGGTGTTATCATTCCTTATGTTTATTGATTACCGTGAACTAAGTAAATTGACGATCGAAATCGATATCCATTACCCAAGATGATAGATTTCTTCGATCATTTACAAAGTTCTAGCGTATATTCAAAATTTTGATCCACGGCATGGTTATCATCAATTTCGCGTCCGAGAAAAAGATTATCTATTCCAACCACTAAATCCAGAACTTGTAATGAACATTATGAGTTTCATGTTATGTCGTTTGGATTGACCAATTCACATGTAGCATCTATAGATTTGGTGAATCACGTGTGTAGGCTGTAATTTGATAAATTCATGCTTGTGATCATTAAAGACCATTTGTTTATTTATAAGAATAAGAATGAGTTAATAATTATTTGTAGAATGCCCTGAGTCGGCCGAGCAATGAAAACTTGTACCTTGAGTATTTAACATATGATTAAAGACTTAATCCTTTACATAAAATGACCGTTTGATTAATGATGGTAAGATATATATATATATTGGCTCTTCAAAAATTAGAAGTCATTTAAAACTTTGGGTTTCACCGAAAAGGAGGTGCAAATATGTTTTGACAAATGTTTTAACAAAGGATTTTTAAGGGATTATTCCCTTATACACAAATCATTTAACTAAACTCCTGTTTAGGGGTAAATGTTTGTGTATACCTCAAGACAACCTAAGAGGGATTGAGGAAACCATTTAAACCAAGACTTGAAATTTAAAACGACAATTTTTGCTTGTCAACTAAGAAAATTTTGACCAAAGTATAAACAAAGATTTTTCGAACATTTACGAATCTCACTAATTATTTTCAGTAAATCAACAAAAATCGTGTTAATTAAATTTAAATTTATTTTGAACATTTTTCTAGAATTGGACGAACCGAGAAAATTTTAAATTTTTTTTACGTTTACGTTTCATAAAAATTGAATATTTATTATTTGATTACTTGTAATATTTATCGACGCTTTAAACGTCGGATTGAGAAAAACTAATAAAAATGATAGTTGAGACGAAACTAAAACTTAGAAAATATGAAGAAAGAATTTCTGAGTAAATTGTGGACATGATAATTATTTCATCAGGAAAGATGAATGTAAATACTGAAACATTATGTAGAAAAGATAAAGAACCAATTAGGACATATTCCTTAATAATGAAGGTGCAAAATAAATTACCGAGTAATTTAAAAAATAGCCTATGCTTGTAATAAGGATAATATAGATGATAAAAGGGGTTCGCGGCTAATGTGAACCATTATAATTGAGAAGCCAATGGCGTTAAATGTTTTAAAAGGCCGTTTATGGTTGCCTATGGAGGATGTGAGATATAGTTATGTTGGAATCTTGTAAGTGTAAGTATTCTATTCCTGTCATTTCTGATTAAATGTATCTTAATATGAAGTAGTTGTACTAATGGAAAATTATGAAGGCAGATGATATGAGTGTATTTACTCATACCAATTGTAACTTAAAACGAACAATAATTGCATAAAATCAATGGAAAATGCCTTGTATATGTTTGTTTTCGTTTCATGTGTGTAGGTACCAAAGTTCGCGAAAAACCGACAAAAACCGACACGAGATTGATGAAAAAGATCGAGGAAGCCAAAAGTCAAGTCGATTCTATTTACGGACTCAAGTTTTTGGTAAAGTGGGTCCCACTTTTGGTTATTGGGCCAAAAAATCCCAATAATGGGTTTATGATTTCACTTTGTAACCACTAGACCATTACAAGCCCATTATACCATTTTTTACATGTAACGTTTAAGCTATTGGACCAAAAGCCCAATTTGACTTAATTGTTTAGAAACTGTCGAGTGTTAAATGGGCCTTCATGAATCATTAGGTCAAGGTCAGTTATAATCTTTAAAGTAAATCCATTATTTACTCTTTATTGCAAACACAATCGTTTATTCGATGAAAACAAAGTTAGATACCCTTTCTCTCTCACCCAACCAAAATAACCAGACATCCACCCTTAACCCTAGTTCATATCAATTTGGGGCTTTATTGATTCTAGGCGCGTGTTAATACACGCCCTAGTAATTAATTGCCAATAATTTCGGGACTTGAAGATGGAAGAGCAAAGGCTACGTGGCAGCATGTTATTGTATGGAACTCCTCATTCCATCCAATTAACCAATCATTGGAGGCCAAATCATCTACAAACTAGCACAACAAGCACAAGATGAAGCCAGCCTGGCAATCCATGTGAGTGTGGGTAAACCTCAACCCTTGGATGATAACAAATAAGAAAGAGAAAAAGGGAAAGATAATCCGACGGCTCAAGATCGTTCTCATCATCAGCAACCCTCCCTCACCGAGCCTATAAAACCCCTCCATTTTATTCAGTATGGCTATCCCATTTTTAGTTTTATTGTTATAATGTCAAAAATAGTTTAGGATTTATTTTACTTAAATTTGTAATGATCGAAGTTTTTAATTAATGAAGTTAATTTTCTGATTTTATACATCTCGTTTTACTGCTATCCATTATCTTCGAAAGTTTTTATTAATTGTTTTAATCTACTTTTGAACATTGTGATATGTGATTAATCTTATAAGATTTTCAATAGCTTATTAAGATTGATTATAGCTAAATTTGGGAATTAATTTATCCCACTGATAAATCGGAAAAAAAATATAAGAAGAATATTTAGTTGCTGATAAGAGAATAAAATTGGTTCGTGGTGTCGGGATCGGCTTATTATATAAGCTAATTTTGTTTAGCTGGTTCAGGTAATATTGTCGTTTAATGGTGGTTCGAATGATTTGGTATCGATCTAGTTTAAGTCCGCTCAGCGCGCGACTTCTGCTCAAAGGATTGCTACAATAGGTTTCACTACTTTTATAATTATGTTGATGATATTTTCAGTTTATCTGTTAAGTGGTAGTAAATGAATCGTATGATAGACGAATTAGGGTTGTAGGGTTATGATTTATTAATCTGTATATGCTTATAATTTTATAGAATTGATATTAGTTTGTTTGGTAGATGGTTAATCTTCTAGTTTGATTATTGGGAACGCAAGTTTGGATCTGTTAGTTCCGTTGCAATTATATGATTTGGTGTTTGAATGCAATGAATTCATGGTTGGTTCTGGTGAATTGTTATAGCTGTATACTTGTAGATTTATAAACTGCATTCATATGTTTAAGGTTTTATGATCTACGTTTATATGATTAAGCTGCTGTATGGGCTCGAGTAGATGTCGATGTGTTATAGATTTTGAGTTATCTATTTCATTTTAAGCTGGCATCTATCTGTTAATTAAACTGCGCTGATGTTTAGGTTTAACAAATGAACTGATTTACTGAATCTTTTGTTTCACTGTTTTCTATTAGCTTTTATTGATTTAACGTTTAAGTCTCTTTTGAACCCCGTTTAGATAAAAGTTTGTTGAGTTTTTAAATTTAGTTCAGATTCTAGTGCTTTGGAATTCGGTGTTAACGCTGTTTAGCTGAATTACGATTTACTTGATTTCCTTTTATAATCTTGTCAGTATTGTCTTTGACTTATCTGATTACTTTTTACTGCTATGGTGCCCTGATTTAGTTTACATGAGTTAAATTCGGGTATAGATCTGTGCAGAACTGGTTCACTTGTATGCTAGTTTTAGACGATGGATATGCTGATAGGATTGTGAAGAGTTAAACTGTCATTTGTTGTCATTTGTAATTTGTCATTTGTTGTCATTTGTTGCTGATAGGATTTGGTTATATCTTCGTGCGAATTTGATTTTTGTTCGATTTTTGTTTCCTGTCAATTTATCTAATTTTAATCTGTATTATGATGATTTCGGGACTAGCTGTTTTATCTTCTGTTTTATAAAATTTCGGATATGATGTCTGATTGTTACCCAGTATGTTTCTTAGCTGCAAGTATAATTTTAATCCAGTAGTTTACTAATTTTTGCTCATGCCTGCACTGTTTTTTTATTTGTATATCTGTAAGTAAATTTTACAGTACTGCTTCATTTAGGATAATTGGGCTTAGTACTGGCATTTTTTATCTTATCTGAGGTTCTTGAATCATTTTGTTTATGATTGAGCATTTTTGTTTTCTTTCTGTAATTGTTTTTATTAGATTTCCATTAAATTTCGTGTTATATAAAAATAATAATATCAAAAACGTGCACCCAGCAGGTCTCGAACTCGAGATATGCCCTTCATAGGGCTTACGCACTAACCAGCTGAGCTGGGTGTTTACTTGTGTTTTTCTTTCTGTTAATAAATTAATGTAGTAAGATTTCACTTGGCAGATTTTGTTTAAGTAACTTTTAATTTACTTTAAATCCGTTTTTTTAATAAACTTTTAATTAATGTTTTTATTTTAAAAGTAAAACCTTAAAAAATAAGTAGTTTTAAATAAATAAAAAAAATAATATAATAAAAAAAAATGTTTTTATTTTAAAAGTTTAATTAGTTAATTAATTAGATTTTAATAATTAATAGGATAAATAGTTTTTATAAGTAGAATTGTTTTTGTGATTAAGTAAATTAGATTTTTAAAGTTTAAGTAGACTTTTAAATAGATTAAATTTTTAAATAGATTTAATTTTCAAATAAGTAATTGTGTGTTTAGATTTATTTTAAATAGGCGGGGTTTACGATTCATGCACTTTAGGTTAATTTTAAATAGCTTAAAATTCGTAGATTTTAATTGTAGTCTAAAAACCACAAACCAATTCAAATCAATTGTCCAAATCAAAGCAAAACGTCTCAAATTCACTCGATCTTCGTGTACAACGAACTTGGTTCACCCACGTGTTTAATTGAATCCGTCTTTGTTAATTTTAGACTATTACTTTTTCCTAAAGGTAATTTTCTAATTTACCCTATAACGTATCTAATTATCACATATACTATCCACGACACATCAAAAATTTTGGCGCCGCTGCCGGGGATCTTGTGTACGATTCGCTTTTGTGGAGATTTGTTGATCGTTGATTTGAAGATCCTTTCCGTCCTCGGAAAGTTTTGTTATTTTCTTATTATATAGTATGTATCGTTTTTATGAAAAATACCAAAAATAATCTTCTTTATCCTCTATCATGTTTAATTCTTTTTCTCCTCACCCTCTAAATTTTAATTCTTCCTTCGTCGATTGTGCTGGGTGTGGAGAACCGTTATATGGTTTCTCACCATGTCGGTGGTGCACGTGTGAGCGTTGTGGAAATGACTTACGTCACGATGTACGAGTTGGATTTTGTCCTTATTGTAATGAGATTACTTCATGTGGAAATCCAAATTTTTCGAATAATTCTCTCGATTTCAATCCACCTCCACACCCTACATACGAGACACCCTCGTGTGAGTTTTGTGGAAACGATTCTCATTTTGGTGATGATTGTTCGCATCGATTCTCGCTTAATTACGAGCAAGAACCGAGCTACAATCAAAACTTCAATGATAATTGTTATCCACAAGATTTACCGAGTTTATGACAACAACATCCTTGTTGTGAGTATTGTGGAGGTCCTCACGAGAGCTTTAATTGTCAACCGAGGGATAATAATTTTAATGAGCCCTTTTCTCGCGTGAATGAAAATTTTAAACGACTTGAAACAATGTTCCAACAAATAATGAATCAAATAAATGTTGAAGTTGTTGAAAAAAGTATTGAAGACTTGTTGCTTGAAAAGAGACAAATTAATCAAGAGATTAATGACATTACGAATGAATTAGGAAGTCGTCGATTTCATGGAGAAATAGTTGATGAGGGATTTAAAAGAGATTGTGAACTTAGGATTCGACAACTTTCGCAAGATTATAATGGTTTAAGCATTGAAATTCGTGAGAAAGAACGAGCTCAAGCGGAAGCAAAATCTCTTGCTAATCGTGAACTCGAGCGTTCTCTTCTTTTGGATGATGACGAGGATAGTACTATTTCTTTGAGAGATCTTATTGCTCTTCATCCTTCGTCTAGTGCTATTGTGCTTCCTATTCGTATCTTGCCGGCTATTGAGCCCGAGGATTCTCCCATCCTAGATGATGAGGAAATCTCTCATGACATCACCACTCCTATTCATGATTCTTCCATCGTGGAACCCGAAAATTCTCTAAGCAAGGGGGACGAGTATATTAGCACTATACTTGTCCAAAACCCGAGAGAGTTTGACGGTATTTCCAATGAGATGTGTGATTTGCCACATTGTGATGACTTGATTTCTTCCATTCACTTTGATATTTTCAATTCTAATGATGAAAATTGTGATGGAAATGAAGATTTTGAGGATGATTCTACTTCTAGTGAATTTTCTAATGAGGAGTTCTCCGATGAACTTTCTTATAAAGATGATATTCACGATTCTGATTTTGAGGGGTTTACCGATGAACCTCCTCTTCTTCACCCATTTCCACCGGGAAATGAGGATGATATCAATCCGTTTTATGAGAGGTTCACTTTTGAACTTGCTCCTTTAGACCCATTTCCACCGGGAAATGAGGTTGATTTGACTATTCCGATCCTTGAGAAGTCCTCCGATGAACTTACTCATTTAGATGTGGAAGACGTGGTTCTTCGTGAGAAGTTATCAAACGTTTATCTTCTCATATCTAGGATCGAGGCATTGAATTCTAAGCCTAGTGCCAAGTCTTTCTCTCCATCTCCTATTCCCGTTGAGGATAGTGATCCGCTTATGGAGGAGATTGATACTTTTCTTGCTTCTCATGATTCGATACCACCGGGTGTTGATGATATCGACCCGGAGGGGGACGCTCTCTTTTTAGAGAATTTACTTGATGATGATTTCGTCCCAAGTCCTCCTCCCACCCACTTTGACCTTAATGTGCGGGTTTTTCATGTGTCTCATATTGAGTACAATGACCCGATTGATCACATTTCTAAGGGTGAAATGGTCGTTAAAGCTAAAAATGTTGATTCCACTTTGGATGAGATTTTAATCCCACCATTACCATGTGCTTTATATGATTTAGGATTAGCATGGGGGGACGACACCGTATTATCCTTTCCTTTCTCCACCGAGGACGAGGTATTCGATCCCAGAATCGTTGATTTAGGGAAATCTCGGCCTTTCACCGATGCAATAAATGAAAGATTTTTCTATCATCTTGGTGCGAGTTTATCTCGTGGAGCATGCTACATCCATACGATTGCTTGTGACTACCATCTCTTGTTAGAGATTTGTGTTAGAGTTTTATCCTTTCGTTTGTCATCCGACAACGAGGATGTGATCTTTGACCCCGGCATCGTGCTTTATATTGGTTTTTACTCCAATATGCCGGTTTTTACCACTTTCCCTAAGGACCAATGAATGCGGGGATCGAGTCGAGCTCATGACTCGGTGAACAAAAACGAGGTGCCTTGTGGGGGAGTCCCATATATTCTATCTTCTTTCTATTTTCTAACACCTAAAAAGGCTTGATCTTTCAAGCTCGTGCTCGTATTTGGTTGTGTTGTGATTTTAGGTACGACCCTTATCATTGAAGACTCTCGTGTTCGGTTTTTGCCGGTCCACTTGATCTTCCGTTCTTTGAATGCTAAAAAGGGGCACACTTTCTTACCCTTGATTTTTATCGACTAACGTTTTATCTTGAGGCATAATTAATAAACGGCTTATAGATTTGCGTGCTCTTTCCATGCTAGGAGTTTGCATTAGACTCTTCGTATTTTAGAAAGGGGGTGTTACTCTTGAGCTAAGAAACATTGAGGACAATGTTTGGTTTTAGCATGGGGGAGTCAATCGATATAATCGCTTGCAATTGCTTTTGTCGTGTCCAAACGTGTTGTTTTTCTCATTTTTCAATAAAACTTTAAATTTTTAGTGTTATTTTTAAGTTTATAATAATAAAATAAGTGCTTTTGACACAAATGTAGGCTTTCAATAAGAATAGTTTTTGACTCGACTCGGTTTTTAACCTTAGCTTTTCCTTAACGTATTTGAATTAAGTTTTGCTAGGCTATTATATAGGGAGCTTTAAAACGCGAAAGTCTTAATTCATACGAGTTAAGAACAAGAACTTTTCGCAAGCTCATATAATTGATCCTAGAAAGTCGTCTATCAAGGGAACTTTAAAACACAAATTCTAAAACTTGAAAAAGTATAAGAAGTTGCAAGATCCTATAGATGACTTGAAAACCCAAAACTTTGATTTAATAGGCTAAGTATCCATTGATGGAGAACAAGAGATGATAGAGCCAATTATAAGTGTGGTATTCTTTCGGGAATTTATGTGAGTTAATTATGAGCCTATTCTCCCATCGCTTGTTAATAAATTTAATTGCAATAAATAATGTTGAACGATTTGAAAAGTTACTTAGCTTCTAGCCCAAGATCGTTTAAAAGTTGCTCGGTATAGATTAGAGTTCATAGCCAAGGCATAACTTATTGAAGCGGGATGCGAAGATTAGTGAGTCCAAAAAGGTCCTAACAAGACATGAGGGCTATGTTTTATTGCTAAAGATCTCAAGTGATGTGAAGATTCATTAATCAAAAATCAATATGAAGGATCGAGACACACGACGAAAAGCAAAATACTCCCAAAAAGTCATGGAGAAGTCTATCCAAAAAGACCAAAATAAGGTATGAGGATAAATGAAGCCAAGTCCAAAAAGGAGGCGGATCGTTGTAAATCAAAATCCCAAGTAAAGATTGGAGAAAAATGAAGAAGTCGTGGTCCAAGTATGAATCTCTCAAAAATTCAAGTGAAGAAATATTATGAAGAGAAGACCATTATTTCGTGAACGTCTCTCAAGGTTGGAAGTATTAAGTCATTGCCAAATATCGGTCCGAGAAAGGTCTCGAATCGCGAAACAAGTTATGCCAAGATATGAACTTTATGAAGTCCCGAGAAGCAGTTTTAAAAGATTTTGTCCTTTAGCTAACTATTGATTAAATCGTTCACTTTATTTTCGGCCTAATAAATTATCGAAATAAGTCAACAATGCATCCTCGTGATCATTCAAGACAACAATAAAATATAAGAGATACACTTAGGAATAAGGGAGTCTAAGTGAATAATTGGCCCACATGAATTCGTGTTTGTCTACCAACTTATAATAACAATGATCTTGTTTTTGCACTTGGCATGGAAAAGTGAAAAGTCGAGGACGATGAATCTATTTGAGTTTTTATGATCCTTAAAATTATTTTATGTCTTTACAAAATAATGTTGAATAATGGTGTAGTTATAGTTTTATTTTATCATTGCGTGAGGACACGGCAATTGCTTAGCATGGGGGAATTTGATATAAGTGTATTTACTCATACCAATTGTAACTTAAAACGAACAATAATTGCATAAAATCAATGGAAAATGCCTTGTATATGTTTGTTTTCGTTTCATGTGTGTAGGTACCAAAGTTCGCGAAAAACCGACAAAAACCGATACGAGATTGATGAAAAAGATCGAGGAAGCCAAAAGTCAAGTCGATTCTATTTACGGACTCAAGTTTTTGGTAAAGTGGGTCCCACTTTTGGTTATTGGGCCAAAAAAGCCCAATAATGGATTTATGATTTCACTTTGTAACCACTAGACCATTACAAGCCCATTATACCAGTTTTTACATGTGACGTTTAAGCTATTGGACCAAAAGCCCAATTTGACTTAATTGTTTAGAAACTGTCGAGTGTTAAATGGGCCTTCATGAATCATTAGGTCAAGGTCAGTTATAATCTTTAAAGTAAATCCATTATTTACTCTTTATTGCAAACACAATCGTTTATTCGATGAAAACAAAGTTAGATACCCTTTCTCTCTCACCCAACCAAAATAACCAGACATCCACCCTTAACCCTAGTTCATATCAATTTGGGGCTTTATTGATTCTAGGCGCGTGTTAATACACGCGCTAGTAATTAATTGCCAATAATTTCGGGACTTGAAGATGGAAGAGCAAAGGCTACGTGGCAGCATGTTATTGTATGGAACACCTCATTCCATCCAATTAACCAATCATTGGAGGCCAAATCATCTACAAACTAGCACAACAAGCACAAGATGAAGCCAGCCTGGCAATCCGTGTGAGTGTGGGTAAACCTCAACCCTTGGATGATAACAAACAAGAAAGAGAAAAAGGGAAAGATAATCCGACGGCTCAAGATCGTTCTCATCATCAGCAACCCTCCCTCACCGAGCCTATAAAACCCCTCCATTTTATTCAGTATGGGTATCCCATTTTTAGTTTTATTGTTATAATGTCAAAAATAGTTTAGGATTTATTTTACTTAAATTTGTAATGATCGAAGTTTTTAATTAATGAAGTTAATTTTCTGATTTTATACATCTCGTTTTACTGCTATCCATTATCTTCGAAAGTTTTTATTAATTGTTTTAATCTACTTTTGAACATTGTCATATGTGATTAATCTTATAATATTTTCAATAGCTTATTAAGATTGATTATAGCTAAATTTGGGAATTGATTTATCCCACTGATAAATAGGAAATAAATATAAGAAGAATATTTAGTTGCTGATAAGAGAATAAAATTGGTTCGTGGTGTCGGGATCGGCTTATTATATAAGCTAATTTTGTTTAGATGGTTCGGGTAATATTGTCGTTTAATGGTGGTTCGAATGATTTGGTATCGATCTAGTTTAAGTCCGCTCAGCGCGCGACTTCTGCTCAAAGGATTGCTACAATAGGTTTCACTACTTTTATAATTATGTTGTTGATATTTTTAGTTTATCTGTTAAGTGGTAGTAAATGAATCGTATGATAGACGAATTAGGGTTGTAGGGTTATGATTTATTAATCTGTATATGCTTATAATTTTAGGGAATTGATATTAGTTTGTTTGGTAGATGGTTAATCTTCTAGTTTGATTATTGGGAACGCAATTTTGGATCTGTTAGTTCCGTTGCAATTATATGATTTGGTGTTTGAATGCTATGGATTCATGGTTGGTTCTGGTGAATTGTTATAGCTGTATACTTGTAGATTTATAAACTGCATTCATATGTTTAAGGTTTTTATGATCTACGTTTATATGATTAAGCTGCTGTATGGGCTCGAGTAGATGTCGATGTGTTATAGATTTTGAATTATCTATTTCATTTTAAGCTGGCATCTATCTGTTAATTAAACTGCGCTGATGTTTAGGTTTAACAAATGAACTGATTTGCTGAATCTTTTGTTTCACTGTTTTCTATTAGCTTTTATTGATTTAACGTTTAAGTCTCTTTTGAACCCCGTTTAGATAAAAGTTTGTTGAGCTTTAAATTTAGTTCAGATTCTAGTGCTTTGGAATTCGGTGTTAACGCTGTTTAGCTGAATTACGATTTACTTGATTTCCTTTTATAATCTTGTCAGTATTGTCTTTGACTTATCAGATTACTTTTTACTGCTATGGTGCCTTGATTTAGTTTACATGAGTTAAATTCGGGTATAGATCTGTGCAGAACTGGTTCACTTGTATGCTAGTTTTAGACGATGGATATGCTGATAGGATTGTGAAGAGTTAAACTGTCATTTGTTGTCATTTGTAATTTGTCATTTGTTGTCATTTGTTGCTGATAGGATTTGGTTATATCTTCGTGCGAATTTGATTTTTGTTCGATTTTTGTTTGCTGTAAATTTATCTAATTTTAATCTGTATTATGATGATTTCGGGACTAGCTGTTTTATCTTCTGTTTTATAAAATTTCGGATATGATGTCTGATTGTTACCCAGTATGTTTCTTAGCAGGTCTCGAACTCGAGATCTGCCCTTCATAGGGCTTACGCACTAACCAGCTGAGCTGGGTGTTTACTTGTGTTTTTCTTTCTGTTAATAAATTAATGTAGTAAGATTTCACTTGGCAGATTTTGTTTAAGTAACTTTTAATTTACTTTAAATCTGTTTTTTTTAGTAAACTTTTAATTAATGTTTTTATTTTAAAAGTAAAACCCTAAAAAATAAGTAGTTTTAAATAAATAAAAAAAATAAAAAAATAATATAATAAAAAAAAAATGTTTTTATTTTAAAAGTTTAATTAGTTAATTAATTAGATTTTAATAATTAATAGGATAAATAGTTTTTATAAGTAGAATTGTTTTTGTGATTAAGTAAATTAGATTTTTAAAGTTTAAGTAGACTTTTAAATAGATTAAATTTTTAAATAGATTTAATTTTCAAATAAGTAATTGTGTGTTTAGATTTATTTTAAATAGGCGGGGTTTACGATTCATGCACTTTAGGTTAATTTTAAATAGCTTAAAATTCGTAGATTTTAATTGTAGTCTAAAAACCACAAACCAATTCAAATCAATTGTCCAAATCAAAGCAAAACGTCTCAAATTCACTCGATCTTCGTGTACAACGAACTTGGTTCACCCACGTGTTTAATTGAATCCGTCTTTGGTAATTTTAGACTATTACTTTTTCCTAAAGGCAATTTTCTAATTTACCCTATAACGTATCTAATTATCACATATACTATCCACGACACATCAGCAGACATCACCTCATACATTAGTAAACGTCTAACTATTGCAAAGGTCATCATCTGAATTTGATTTGATTTGGGTCATCGTCGACAGACTGACCAAATCTGCTAATATCATTCTTGTTAATGATAGATTCTTGATGAAGAGATTGACTCTTTTGTATTTAAAGGAGTTGTGTAAACATGGTGTGTCTGTATCGATCATCTCTATCAAGATGCTCGCTTCGCATCGAATTTCTAGAGATTTGCTCAGAAGTCATTGAGAACGAATCTTGATGAGAGTACTGTGTACCACCCCAATCGAAGGGACGAGGTAAAGTAACGATACAAAATACTATAAGTGTTGTTTTATGTTTGAATGATTGACCTTTGGTAATAAACCGTATAATCGCTTTCCTTTGGAGATATTATCATTGATAATTATCGTATTAGGATCGAGATCGAATCTTGTTAGGATCTAAATATTAGAGCGTCTATAAGCAGGAGTTGGGATGAAGACACCCGACATACACCCATTGTGAGTTGGACATGTCTTTTAGGTTTAAGGTTTCCTATGATGGTGAACCTAACCTTATAAAATACTCGACCCGTGAGACCTGAAATGATTGTTGAAATTAGGATCTGATTATTGACTGCCGGTAGTGGGCAGGAGGTTATGTGAATATGAAATGTAGATCTTGAAGGGCCAGATGGGTAGCGAAGTTATGCCAAAAAATTTCACCTTGGAAAAAAAAATGAATAGATGATCTGAAAGATCATGGGACTTAAGTCCTTGTTATATGGGACCATTGAGATGTAAAAAGATTGGTTTGAAAGGCATATAAGCTGGATCTACCCTAGGACTTCAAGGACTGCGTGAATTATGTTTCGTATATCTAACTTGATAAAATGTCTATCAAGTGAAAATCTGAATACTTCTTGATAAAGTTTAGATCAGCGAAAAGTTGCATTCATCAAAAACCCGTGAACATCATGGATAGAGAAAGTAAGTCAACATTAAGCCTGATCTTATTCCCGTAGTTATGTTTGATGAAACTCGCGTATTGTAATGAATTACACTTGTGAGAAAAGACCGAATGTGGAGGAAATACCCACATGGCTTTAACTTTATAAGAAGCGAGTAGTAAGATAAGATGATCTTTGAGGACAAAGATCCTGTTTAGGGGTAAATGTTGTGATAATCCGTCAATTTATGGTTGATATTTTATTCTCAAGTATTATTTAAAAACATTATTTTAATGTTATATTATGAACTCACTTATTTATGGGAAGAAATTTGGATTTACGTCTTGAAGTAGCATCGACTACGTCTAAACCGTAGGATTCTATGTTACGTGCTTACGTTTACATACACCGTCTTTGGTGACAGTCCGACATTTCAGAAAATAAATTTATCCGTAAATATTATTTTGGGATTTTAAATTTGTGTTGGTTCATAAACTCACAAATTTACGAGAAGAGATTAGGACTTACGATTATAATTTAACGTCCTTTACGAATAAAGCGGAAACCTTAGGATTACGTATTTACGTTTTCGAACTCCGTTTTTGATGAGACAATTTTTATTAGATTCGTTTTGTGCCGTTGATTCATAATTTATTAAAACTTTTTTGTAAAATGACCCGAGGGCACGCAAATCGAGGAAACTAGAATCGAGGAGTACCCGTAAATAATTGGGATGAGACAAAACCACTTTTGCCCCACCCTCACACATGGGACGGTTTAACACTTAGCTACATCACCCATGAGGTGTAAAAGCTTCACAAGTAAGCTTATACACTTGTAACAAGCTTAACCTTTAAGCTAAACATACAACTACTCCACATCAAAACCACCATCTCTAAACCACTAGCTCTCATTTACAACATGCAAATCTCACACAACTCTCCTCCCTCTCTCTCTAAATTCGTCCCACTTCACCATCAAACACCATCATTTG
The DNA here is from genome assembly GCA_025667525.1 of Glebionis coronaria. Classification (NCBI taxonomy): domain Eukaryota; kingdom Viridiplantae; phylum Streptophyta; class Magnoliopsida; order Asterales; family Asteraceae; genus Glebionis; species Glebionis coronaria. The sequence goes on along the minus strand of CM046874.1, from coordinate 523,656,823 downwards.
ATCATTTCTAGCCACAAATCTCATGTTATCTAGCCATATTATGGAGAAATCTTTGAAGCCTTGAAGATTGGAGGTGATTCTAACATCCAAGGAGGTGATTTGATGATGTCCAAGGGCTGATTTCTACATGAAGTTTACAAGTATTGGTGGCCATGAAGATTGGTGTTGATCTACCACAAGTTCTTCCATCAAAATCCATGTCTTGATCACAACCTACATCATCTTGGTGGTATAAAGATTGTTCTTCCCATCCTCTTGTTATTTTGATTATGTAATCATGTGTTTTCTTTCTTATTGTATATGTATATGATGAATATATGATGATAAAAATATTATGTGGGGATTTGGTGTTGATAAACATGGGTAAAAAGATGAAAAACTATATGTAAAAGTGGTTAATCTTGCTTAATTTAGTAGGCTGTACAAAAATAGTAAATAACCATATGATGAACTGATAAAATGGTATAGATGAATTTATATACAGTGAGTATTGAGACTTGTACACATGTGAGAGTTGGCCATGCAATGTAATCATAAAAATGAGTGAGATATGATCAAAACAAGTTTAGAGTGCAAATCTGAGTACACTATTTTGGACGAATTTTATAAAATACTTAGAGGTTGATTCATCAGTAGCTATACAGGAATCAAATGAAGCAAATATCATGTAGTTTCTGTGATAAAAATGTGGGGTTCTATCTCCTTGTAGAACTCAAGATATGGTAAAAATGGTGAAAGTGAAAGTAAAAATCAGATTTTGGGAAATTAAAGTATAATAGTATTATAATAGCACTCAAATAAATATAGTATAAAATGTGAATTAAAACCCACTAACTTATATATTACATTTATATAAATATGTATAAGGATAAATAAATGGACATTTTATAAAAATGGTAGTTTGATAAGTTTTATAAGTTATAAAACTATAAACATGATTTTTACGTCTTTTCGGCTAAAACAGAAAGATTAACGTTTTTGTCAAATAAAACTTAGACGGTCGGACCCGTCTAATTTAAACTTTTATAAACTCACATACTGATATATAAACTTATATAACAAGTAAAAATCGATAAAACCCGAGCTTTACAACATGTAAACATTAACGGGCTAAAGTAGCCTTATTGGACTATAAACCCGACTAATTTGGTAAAACACTTATAAACTTATTTATTGGGCTTAACCCATTTGGGCCCAACATATAATGTAAAATACTGATAATAAAAGTATAATTGGGCTAAGGAATAGTATTGGGCTTGTAATAGGCCCATTGGGCTTCAAAATGTAAACAAGATTGAACTAGTGTAACTAGTCTTGAAAATTACCAATACATAACACTAAAAAAATGAGTAAATAAGAATGTATAAACCCACTTGATCATCATATGTATACATAATTGTTATTTTTATAAAGTCATTGGACAAGAGTCTAAGACAATTATTATTTTTCTAGGTTTCCGTGATTGAAGCACGTACCGTACATCCGAATCGCCGATAAACCGCTTTCCCACATCAACGTGAGTTCATAGCCTCGCACTCTTTTAAATGTTTTTATGAAATGTTTTATAAACCCGCGAGGGAGATAACATGTTATTTTTTTATAAAATTGGACACTAGTTGTCCCGATTGTCTGTTTATTGATTTAGACCCGAATGATTGTATGACCCGATGAAAGATTAAATGACCCGATAGATGAAATGAAATGGATTATTAAAGTTAGGTTATGTCACTAAAAGTCCCATTAGCATGAATTGTGAACTACCGGGATTTGGTAGACGCTTATGAATATAATAGTACTATTTGGGGACGATCACCCCAGTTCGCGCCTTGACGGTTGATCCCCGTCGTGCCACATTGATTGGTAAGCGAATTTATGTATGAGAAGATTTACACAAGCGTGATTATTGTTACGACACGCTAATTTAGATGGGCAAATTGAGTTTTGGGCTAGCTACCCGTTGTTTGTTGTAGTAAGGTAACAATGTCATGCGGCTTATAATAATCCAAGTAACGAAATACTGCTATACGCACCGAATTACGATATATTGCCTGACTAGTAATACGGGGTCTTACTATTGATGTTATGTTCGTGTTTTGGTTTTTCATAACCATATTTATACGGTTTTTATTTAACTTTATACAACGTTATAAAACGTATTGTATGATGTTTTTACGACATTGGTTCGTATAATGATTTTGAAGGCAAAGGCCTATATTATGATTTTTGATAAGGATTGTATAAAATGACTTTGGCTATTTTATGGCCTATTATAAAGACTTGTACAAAATGATTTTCGGTAATAATTTTATACTGATGTTATATTGATGGATTTTATTAAACTCTATGAATTCACTCGGCGTTATCGCTGACCTTTTCTTTTAACATGTTTTGTCACAGGTACTTGAAGGTAATTCTCGGGAAGACAACAAGAATTCATGGCCCGCACTTAAATAATAATTTCCATTCAAATCCTTTGTAAAACTTGTATGAAATACAATGACTTGGGACCTATATAACTTTGATATTTATGAATGGAAATGCTTTATTATTAAACGACGCGATTTTTAAGCGTTGTCTATGATGTGAGTAATGTGCTATCCCGTAACACCAACGGGTCTTCCGCTGTATTGAATTGTGTAAATTTGGGGGTGTTACACAGCCACTTGCTCAACTCGATAAGGTACAATACTAGTATCATTGGCCGTATTTGGTACCTCAGAGATTGTATCAGCCCCATAAAGTGAAAGATTTGCCATGAGAGCTGCCTTAGCGGTATTGAGGTCATCACAGTCTGAATCGTATGCATCAAGATCATCACATTGATATGCTGCATTGTTGGTAGAAGCTGCTGTGAGTCCTTCAGTATCCGCAACTCCTGGATCTACTAAAAATGCTAACTCCTCTTCATCGAGTTCGCGACCTTGTGCTTGTGCATTCACCAAGTAAATATTTTCTTGAAACCAGCTACCATCCCTCTTCCTCTTTGGCTGCTTACACTCCCGAGCCATGTGTCCTTCCCCTTTGTAGTTATAGCAGATAATCATCTTTACTTTGCCATTGTTGTTTCCCCTTGGAGCAGTGTTAAATGGGCGAGCACCAGTATTGGATGAACTTGGTCTCCCCTGAAGTGGTTGCACAATAACACTTCCATCTTGGATTGTAGGTTGTTGACGAGAGTTAGAAGAATTCCTCAACTGATTGTTTGTTGGAGATGGTCCTTTGTAACCTTTTTTGTTCAACGTTTGAGTGATGTAAGCAGACATTTGTGCAAGTATATCAGTAGGGTTATCCCCTTGTCTGAACTCAGGAACTGGAACCACCTCATCATCATAATAGAAAACTGGTGTTGGTGGAGCCACATACATACTGGAAGGAGTACTGATATGTTTTGAGTAGTGAGGTGGAGGAACTTCATGTTGCTGGTAGGTGATAGCATGATTTGTTGGTGGTTGATAAAGAGAGTATGGTTGTTGAGCACGTTGTGATGATAATGCTGGTTACTGATATTGTTGCTGATATGATGTAGGTGGTTGTGGTAGAATCAAATACTGAGGAAAGCTTGGAGTTTGATACAAGGGCTGATATGAAGATTTTTGACCCATAGCATACGGAGTGTTGGTATATGAAAAAGTTGGATGATTTGCCATTAACGCCAATGGTTCGGAATAAGATCCTTGAGAGATGCGTTTCTGGATCACGTGCTTCTCGTGTTGCTGCAAGAAAGCATAGAGTTGATTTAAATTTTATTTGTGCAGATCCCGAATCATTTTAACATCAGTGTCATATTGGCTCCACTCTGGGGGTAACGTATTCAAAAAACTAGTGTTGAGTTGAAACTGAGCAATCCTTAGATTATACACATTCAAATCATTCATCAATGTAGTTAAGTGCCAATATTAGTCATGAAGTGTTTCCCCTGGAATGTATGAGAACCTATCGAACAAATCATAGAGTTGACACTCTCGTTCCTGCTTGGTGAGTGAAGTCCCTTGTAACAGAACTGTTAAGCGATCCTAAAGTTCCTTTGCTACCTTGTGTTCGCTACCATTCGATAAATATCAGGTGGAAGAGCTTGAAGTATGGTCTGAACGGCTTTGTCATCTGCATCGGCAATGATTTGATTAGCAATCGTTAATTCATGAAATAACCTTGGCTGAGTCACATTGTCTACAGTAACTTCGCCCCAATCGAGTGGACCTTGCTGAATGGATTGAACCATAAGTCTCCCACTGGGTTTACCCATAATGTAAGTCCTCATGCGACCTTGCCATGCTTCAAATAGCTCTTTGATGAGTAACGGTGGGCGGGTATCGGTACCCGAGATGATAGAAATATCGGTAAGCGATTTCATTGTCGGCATAAATGAATGAGGATTCATTTTTGAACACTTGAAGTAAAGATTACCAAAATAATCAAGCAATGAAATAAGGTTAAGTGATTTAGTGTTGTTTAAACAAGATGTTGTTATCTTTTGGTTGTGTGTTTTTTGTGGAAGTTTAACAATAAATGCAAAGATGACAAAATCCTCTAAATTGTGCAAGTACTGTCGCAATACCCAATGTTCCACTTACCGCAATGTCAAGAATCCCCCTATCGCAATGTCAAAGTGCACACGTATCGCAATGCCAAAAATTGCAAATGGTCTTAATGTTTAAACTAAAACTTCTATCACAGTGCAAAAAAAGAAATATGCTATCGCAATACTACCAAAGAATTCTGTCGCAATGTCAAAGTAACTTCTATCGCAATGTAACAACAGAAATTCTGTCGCAATGTTACATAATGCAATCCTGTCGTAATGTCAAAAATTACCACCAATCGCAATACCTGAAGTATTAACCAGTCGCAATGTCACCAAATGACCCCAAATCGCAATATCAATCGCAATCTGAATCGCAAAGATAACCCTTGTCCTTTGCGATGGTTTTCAATCGCAATACGGTACTGTTCCAGGATTTTTGGTAAAAAAGTGAAATTTTTGACAAGAAATCCGTGATTTTAACCAACCCAAAGCACCCAAATCTCTACCACAACTATGTAGAAGATATATGGATCACTTGGAATAACAAAAACACAAAATTCTTTTGAAACTTGGGTAAAGATCAATAAAACACACAAGAACACACTAAAAATAAGCATGAACAACACAAAACCAACCTCTATTTCATCCCATGGCTCTTGATACCAATTGTAAGAGTATGATAATCTTTGATCTATCAAGAGGATTGTTGTTTCTAGTGAGAGAAAGTAGAGAGATAAATGAGAGAAAATGTAAATGTATTAAGTGAAATTATGAAACAACCAACACCCCTTTCCATGGTGGAAATGGGTTTATATACCCAAGTCCCTTATGGACTTGGGCTTCCGGCCCATGAACATGCTCATGGGTCGGGCTAATGTAAACTTTAATTAAACTTATACTACGAGCCTATAACTATTTTGTTGGAGTGACCGAGACTTTTTAAAAACGAAAAACATATTTCCAACATATATACATGCCGAGACTTGAGGGTAACATGTGGAAAACTATTCGGGCCAATAATGACACATTTTGAAACTTTGGGATTTATATGAAATCTAGTAATTAATTCGACATATTACTATAAGAACAAGGGCTAAAAGTGACATGTTACCGTAACAAGGGAGTAAACGAGTATTGTTCAAAACCACGGGGGTAGAAACTATAAATAATTATGTACAAAGGCTGTTTTGGGCACAAATGGAAACCTTAGAGTTATTTTTGGAACTTAATAAATTATTAAATAAACTTAATACATCTTACTCTATATATAAGGATAAATTAATTCTAACTTCCCTCATAAATCCACCTCAACAATCCTACATGGCACTTTTAATATGACATGGCAAGTTTAATGTGACATGACAATCCACCTAAGTAACATCATGCCACATCAGCTCATTTCGTGTGCCACATCATCACAGACCGTGTGCCACCTTAGCATGTCCATGGAACACTTTTTAAAAATATGTTTTCAATGCGATTCGAACCTTGCACCTTTAGTTTCATTAACATACGTAGTTACCACTACACCAATTCAGTTTTTCATGATAGGCTTTCTAAAACAAAAACAATAAAGACCATAAACCTTACCAAAGTTTAAGTTATGCAAGTCTGAATTTAAACCTTTATAAACCAACCCCTGAAATCACGCACTTTCCAATCTATCACTTGAAACTGATAATTAAAGGAGCGTGACATCTTATTTTGAATTTCAAAATAGGACATTAAATCACAAAATTTATACATGGAAATTTGACCAAGTAATTACTATAATATTTATACCGTTCCAACCCAGGCAAACCTATAATCACGGCCGATCAATGAATTCCATCTTTACAAACCCTTTTTTTTCAAAAAATCATGATATGTTTTTTAAACGACACATATATTGTAACGACCCACTTTGACAAGAAGGTCATTATGTCATAATCATGGCGTGTTATCAAAGCATAAAAAAGGCATCAAGTCATAAAGACATAAAACACCAACAGGAAAGCTGGAATCAAATATCAGCTTCCATCATAAGCTCAACATGAATTAAATTAAAGGAAATCTGAAGGAAAAAACATGTGTCCAACAATGCATAAGTATCAACAATTTATTAAGGAAAGGAGTCTATGGGTAGCTCTCATCCTAAGCACACACTCTCATGCCCAAATCCGGTCTTTAGGTACCAGCCGTATGAGACATGAAAATAAAATAAGGCTGAGCAATACGCTCAGTGAACGGATATAAAGACAAGATAAAGATAATAGCAACAAGAATACTAAACATGATAGCAGCGGAAAGAACATCCATGTCCTAAGGTAAACCTGGGAGGTAAGTTGTGAAGAATATAGAGTAACTGATATATCATGAATGGTATAAGAATTACAAGGAAATGCCCACGAGCTCATATTAGTCATAACATGTCATGCATAATAATATCGTAAACGTGCCCATGATAAATAGAGGGGCCGCCTCATCATGAAATAGAGAGGTGACCTCTAATAATAGTAACATGGGTGGAGGGATCAACTCTAATGTGATAAGGTGTAGAGCACACACGAAACTGATCACCCTGTACGTGTAAACATGTAAAATAGGATGCACCTATACGCCCCATAACAATAATAATGGCCAACTGATAAATATAACATGTAACATGAAGGAACGCTATGAGAAATCACTCTCGTCACGGGAGAGTCATAACATAGGTGCCTCATATGTCATGGTCATGGTACCTCCATGACTAGGTGGTAAATCATGTAGATCATGGTCATGCACGAAAATAGCTCAAGCAATATGTGGGTCATGAAATAAAACTACTGGAAAACATGGCAGTCATGAAAAGATCTATAACATGGAGAACATGTGGCATAGCAATGGAGAAATCCTAATCATGAAAAGTGATGAATGTCTAGATATGATAAAAACAAGTGACATAAAATTTTGCCCAGTTTTTAAAAACGAATTTAACACAATTAGCTTAATTAATTACCATCTCCATTTATAATTATTATCTCTAATTAATCTAATCATGTTTATACCATTATACAGAATTCATAATTAACTTAACCCCAGATCCATCATGTATTGATTGTAAGAGAATTAAAAACAATCTAATTAAAAAGTGTATTGAAGATTTTACCTTAGAATTTTTGAAAGAAGAAAAATTAATGAAGAACCCCAAATAAACTCCATTGATTTCGACTTAAGCTTGATCTCAAGGGGATTATGATGTGTTTTTAGTTAATAAAAAGTCTTTATATAATTTCCTAACAAGTCCTTGGCCCATTACAAAAGTGCGGTTCCCTTTTTTCCTTTTTTTTCCTTTTCTTTCTTTTTAATCGGCCTAAACCGACTTTAACATATATTTTTATATTTTTTTTCTTTTTATTACTTATTATTATGTTAATAATAATACCTTAATTTACCTTAATTTATTTCAGCTCCTAAAGCCTCCGAAACCTTAAAACCGTAAAACTAGTCAATTTTACGCGTATACCGAAAAAACGTAAAATATACAGTTTTAAAAAAATCTTAAATTTTGAAATAAACTTTATAACTAAGTCCTAAATGAATTAAAACCATCCCGAAAAATACTCACATGACTAAACGCCTTACCCGAGACCTCTAAATGCTAAACCCCAAATCGTAAAAAAAATTACGATTTACTATAATACTTATACGTATACGTAAAACACCAAAATAACACCATTTCATTTCATAGTCACTAATTTGTGAGCTCATGAACATGAAATAACCGTTCCTCGATTTACTTATGAGTACTTTATACCCATAAACGATTTCCACACCAACCTCGTTCACGCAAAATAACATGTAAACACGCAAATCACATAGTCACACATAAATTAACCTTAAAATAAGACCAAGTGACGAACCTCAAAACCACGGTTGTCACATCACTCCCTCCTAATAGAAATCTTGTCCTGAGATTTACTCCTTAGGATCGTCATTATCAATTAGATGAGGATACTTGCTCCTCATAAATCCTTCCCGTTCCCACGTAAACTCTAGTCCACGTTCCAAATTCAATCTACCCATAACTACGGTATATTACCCTTTTTATCCATCGTCCTAGCTTCACGACCCAAAATCTCTATTGTCTCTTCGATAAAACGAAGACTCGTATCCATACTAATATCATCTAACGGTACTTGCAAGTTAATTCTTGCTAAGCATTCCCTCAAATTTGATACATGAAATACGTCATGCACACTACTCAATTCCTACGGTAATCTCAACCTATACGCCACTAGCCCAATCCTTTCAAGGATTTCAAATGGACCTACAAATCTAGGTGCTAAATTCCCTTTTCTTTCCAAACCGCATCACCCCTTTCCATGGTGAAACCTTTAGCATAACTTTATCTCAAATCTCAACGGCTTACGCCTCTTGTCCGCATAGCTCTCTTGTCGGTCCTTTGCTATTTTCAACCTCTACTTAGTCACTGCCACCACCTCCATAGTTTTTTGATCCACCTCCGGTCCAATACGTTGGCCACTTCTAACTTCATCCCACTGTAACGGTGATCCACTTCATCTCCTATGAATTAACTCAAGCAGTTTCTACTACAATTCCTATCACCATACCTAACGTCTTCTATCCTCTACGGATTTTCCGTCATTCGGAAGTTCTCCCAACCTTAAACACATCCAATGGTATATGCATGATTGCATAACCAAAAGCATCCCATAATATTCACAAGAAACATGTCATAACCACCACTTCATCCTTGCTTTCCCATGCTCGGCACCAAGTCACTAACCATCCTTCATATTAACATGTGTTACACCTTTTCTCTAGGTGGACGTTCCATTGTTCGTGACTACTAACCTCTTGCTCTAACGGTTTCTCTTCAATATCACCCCACTATCTTCACAACCTATTGATCCCTCGGATCATTCGTCCTTCATACTACTTTTCGCTTGTCTCTCCAAAATCTTAATTTCTATACCATCTTATATCCCGTCTTCAGCCTATAATTTAGGTGTTTCTTCCTTTATTCCTTACATCCTCATCAATGGGGAATATGCCCCTCTCACCGGTGACTCTCTCTTTGTAGGAGAATTCTTCCTAATATAATGCGTTCTCCAACTATCTCTAAATCTCACGCCAATGCTCTAGGCGTCTTTCTCAATTACCCCTATAGTATGCTCATACTAAACATTAGTCTATCAGCGATATACTACGCTTGCTTCCCATCGTTTCTTCCCTTGCCATAATCCTTCATAAGGCATTCCATACATATTAGGCTAACTTTTACGCAAAACCCTCTATTCCATCACATCCGTACGCAATCCTTCCAACTTCTCAACTACGTGACTTCTCATTCCTCTTGAAATATGAGATAAATTAGTCAGTCTATCGACTATCACCCAACTCTCGTCGTACTTATTCCTCCACCCCATTATGTATCCCTTTCACCAACTTTGTCCTTACATCTCCATTTCTAAGCTACTCCTATCTATGTAGGAAGTATAGTCTACGTCCCTTTTCTCCATATGATTGTCCAAGCCACGCAACATACATGTTGACGCGTTCTCTGCTTTAGACAACTCAACTCGTGCAACCTACATCCTTCATCCAAACCACCCTAATACGTCATCCATATAGTTCAAGTTCGACTCAACTTCACTTCATTCTTCTTATTCCATGTCTCATCAGCCATGCTTGCCTTTCCCAGATGGTACTTGGCCTTGCAATATTCTTTCATCACTTAATTCCACCCATCACCTTTTCCAAATGTTCAATCAAGATGATTAAATATGTGTTGGAGACGTTCATGATCTGTATAGATCATTCTCTACGTCTTGTACCCCAAATGCCTCTAGCAATCTAGGCAGATATAACAATCCAGCTCCACTAACTAAGTCTATCTAGTTCTTCCAAATCTTTAGTTCCCACAACGTATAAACAACCGCCTTTCTTTGTCGTTCTCGTATACATCCAAATCCTTTCTCCACGTATCGTCATGCTTCGCAAATTCATCCAGTCCTTCTGATAATTTCAAGATCTGCTCATTATCCAATCCACCTCTTCAACCTCCAAAACGCTTCATCACCCTTCTTCACTTTGCCCCTTGCTGGTTCCACGATATGCCATCATCTCTGACTACTCGTCGTGGCCAACTTAATCCTAAAACTCACACTTGAAAATCTCACGTATAATTCCCTTTCCTAACAACTCCAAAACCAACTCATAGTTCGCCTCACTCTCCTTCTTAGATTTGAGTAGATCAAGATGTCGTCGATGCTCCCGATGACAACTCGTTTATATATTGTCATGCAGGTTCATTGACTCCATGAAAACTGCTAGCGCCTCGGCGAAGCTAAAATCATAACCGTAAACCCAAAGAGTTCATACAACATCCTTAGCAGTTTCAACTACGTCCTCCTTGCACCCTCTCTTAGAAGCAATACGAATAAATTTCTACCTCGTTCTACTCGCGAAAATCTACACGTATTCTAAAAGACCAATACTTCCTCTTATCATACTACTCAACCGCTTTTCACAGCCAATCTACTACTAAGCAACTCAAATTTTACCTTGCATCCGTTGCAATTTCTAACAACTCTTGCTCTTAAAATCATTCCATCAACAATTTCCTTGGAAAGGCACTAACTACAACTCCTCTCACTTCTCCTACTTGCTCTATTTATGGTTCTACCTCACAGTAATAGGCAAACCTACTAAATCTCAGTAAATTTTCGGAAAACTTACATGCCTTACGAACAATCATAAATACCTTCGAGGTATTATATCCCCTTCCAACACTCTCTATGGCGCGTTACTTGTGCCAATATCCATACATTATACAAATCTCTATTCATCTCCCTTGGCACTCCTAAGAGACCTTATGACCACATTAGTTCGTCTACGAACTTTTAACTCTTTCATCCCCACTAAGGGCATTCCGACCATTCTCTCAGGGCCACCTACTTAAACGTGTAGGCGTGACCAAGTCTTTCATATGTCTACCTCAACGCTCCCAATCGATACGAACCAAAACTACATCCTGAATCCACTAGATACGATCAACAAATCAAACCTACGGATAACTAATGACATTTCACGTGCACGAGTTAAAACAGACCATAACCACGAAAACTCAAAAGGAAAACTCAAACATGTACCAATTCAAATGACTCATGACAACGAAAAATGATCCAAGAAACACTTAATGGCAACCAAAACATCTTATGCCCCGCGACATATTATTTAAACCGTGTACAAGATCGAATTTTCCAAAATAATATTTTTTTTCTTTCCTCACTACATCTATGTGACTCAAACAATCTACGAACAACCTTCTAGACGATCTCAAAACTCAACTCAAAGACTAGGTATCCCATGCATCCCAAATCATAAAAAAACTATTATTCAAAACTCAACCTTGAACCCGTCCCTTGTACCAAAATTTCGATCAAGCTATTGACACCCCATGACTATACATACCAAATATTTGAAAAGTACATTCCGAGTACATAATTTAGGCTTTTGAATCACCCAAAAAGCTTTAAAAACGAACAAGTTATGACCAAAACAGTTTTATACTAGTTGTTTTTAAAAAAAAAAATAAAGAATCCTCTTAGTAATTAACGTAATCCTTTTTAAATGAAAATAAATAAATGTATGTGAAATTTTCATGAACTTTTTTTAGTCTTGCATAAATAATTATAAATGACGTATATTGATTAAGCTCACTTATATAAACTATTTAATTAGAAAGAAATTTTATTTCGCTTTATTTTAAAGAAAGTCTTTTAGAATTTGAAATAAATAAGTGTTGATTAAAAAAAAATCTTATGTTACATCTTGTTTCAAACACGACTCCAACACCTTACCCTTATTTTACCGAATACAACCAACTATCTAACTCTATAGTAGATTTCCATGTCCCTTTTTTTTCAATATATACCGACCAAAAGAAATGTAAGACCTAACACAAAAGATTTCATTATCTCAAAAGAAATCCCAAGTTATTTCAATAGACTTAAAACCTAGAACACCATTTTAAAATGTACACGTGAAATAGGAAACTCAAAGAATACGCTACAACGGAGGTTTAATATAAAAAAAAGCGAGCTAGCCACCCTCCTAAGGATACAATCAATAATTGTAGGGGATCATACATATATAGGCATATCGGGATACATATACTTAAATCCGTCTAACATCTACTATACAAGCATGTACTAACCCTCTTTCATGCAATCATACTTAGGAATCCATTGAAGTTGTGGTACTTGTATAACTATGTTGGCCACCATACTTATACAATTACCCTTCCCCAATGCACTCCTTCCTATGATGACACTTATAAGAATTAATACAACACATAACACATATATCCATATACTCACATAAGCTTATAACCACATAACCAAACAAAGTCCAAAACTCCATCCATTAAAATTGTAACACCCCCAAATATACACAATTCAATACAGCGGAAGACTCGTTGGTGTTACGGGATAGCACATTACTCACATCATAGACAACGCATAAAAATCGCGTCATTTAATAATAAAGCATTTCCATTCATAAATATCAATTTTACATAGGTCCCAAGTCATAGTCATTTCATACAAGTTTTACAAAGAATTTGAATGGAAATTGTTATTTAAGTGCGGGCCATGAATTCTTGTTGTCTTCCCGAGAATTACCTTCAAGTACCTGAGATAAAACATGTTAAAAGAAAAGGTCAACGATAATGCCGAGTGAATTCATAGAGTTTAATAAAAGCATTAATATATCATCGGTATATAGTTATTACCGAAAATCATTTTTGTACAAATCATTGTAATAGGCCATAAAATAGCCTATTAAATAAAAACCGTTATATGAATATGGTTATGTAAAACCAAAACACGTTATAACATCGGCTTTTGCCTTTAAAATCATTATATGAAACAAAGTCGTAAAACATCATACAATACGTTTTATAACGTTGTATAAAGTTAAATAAAAACCGTTATATGAACATGGTTATGTAAAACCAAAACACGAACATAATATCAATAATAAGACCCCGTATTGCTAGTCAGGCAATATATTGTAATTCAGTGCGTATAGCAGTATTTCGTTATTTAGATTATTATAAGCCGCATGACATTGTTACCTTACTACAACAAACAACGGGTAGCTAACCCGAAACTCAATTTGCCCATCTAAGTTAGCGTGTCGTCACAAAAATCATGCTATTGAAATCTTCTCATACATAAATTCGCTTACCAATCAATGTGGCACGACGGGGATCAACCGTCAAGGCGCGAACTGGGGTGATCGTCCCCAAATAGTACTATTATATGCATAAGCGTCTACCAAATCCCGGTAGTTCATAATTCATGCTAATGGGACTTTTAGTGACATAACCTAACTTTAATAATCCATTTCATTTCATTTATCGGGTCATATATTCATTCATCGGGTCATACAATGATTCGGGTCCAAATCAATAAACAAACAATCAGGACAAATGGTGTCCTATTTTATCAAAACTAACATGTTATCTCCCTCGCGGGTTTATAAAACATTTCATAAAAACATTTAAAAGAGTGCGAGGCTATGAACTCACGTTGATGTGGGAAAGCGGGTTATCGACAATTCGGATGTACGGTACGTGCTTCAATCACGGAAACCTAGACAAATAATACTCGTCTTAGACTTTTTTCCAATGACTTTATCAAAATAACAATTGTGTATACATATGATGATTTTATATATATGATGATCAAGTGGGTTGATACTTTCTCATTTACTCATTTTAGTGTTATGTATTGGTAACTTTTATACTAGTTTACTAGTTTTACTTATTTACATGTTTTAGGACCAATAAGCCTATTATAAGCCCAATACTTTAAATTAGTCCATTTTACACTTTTATTATCAGTATTATACTTTACATGTTGGGTCCAAGTGGGTTAAGCCCAATAAGTAAATTTATAAGTGTTTAGCCCATTTAGTTGGATTAATAGTCCAATAATGCTAACTTAGCCCGTTAATGTCCATATGTTATTTAGTTCGGGTTTTATCGGTTTTTACTTGTATTAAGTACTTATATATCAGTATATGACTTTTAAAAAGTTTACATTAGACGGGTCCGATCGTGTAAGTTTTAATTGATGAAAAATGTAAATTTTACGGCACTAGCCAAAAAGACGTAAAAATCATGTTTATAGTTTTTATAACTTATACAACTTACCAAACTACCATTTTTATATAATGTCCATTTATTTATCCTTATACATATTTATATAAATGAAATATATAAGTTAGTGGGTTTTAATTTCACATTTTATACTATATTATTTTGAGTGCTTATATAATACTATTAAACTTTAATTTCACAAAATCTGATTTTTAGTTTCACTTTCACAATTTTTATCATATCTTGAGTTCTATAAGGAGATAGAAGCTCATTTTTGGATGACATAAAATTCATAGTATGTTCTACAAATAAGTTAGCTTTAGCTACTGCTCAATCCATGTCTAAGTATCCTTAACAGTCCCTACAAAACAGACTATTCAGATTGGTATACTAATTTTGTTTTGATCATATCTCACTCATTTTGATGATTCCATTGCATGGCTAACTCTCACATGTGTATGACATCTAATACTTACTTTAAATTGATTCCGCCATGCCATTTTATCAGTTTATCATTTGGTTACTTACTGTCTTTATACAGCCATCATATTTAGTAAGATTTTAACCTTGTTACTTATGGTTTTCCATCTTTTTAACCATATTTATCAAATCTATCAACACCAAATCCCCACATAATATTTTTAATCATCATTCATCATCATATACATATACATAAATAAAGAAATTACAAGATTACATAATCAAAATAACAAGAGGATGGGAAGAACAATCTTTATACCACCAAGGTTGTGTAGGTTATGATCAAGGCTTAGATTTTTGATGGCAAAACTTGTGATAGATCAACACCAATCTTCAAGACCACCAATACTTGTAAACTTCTTGTAGAAATCATCCCTATGACATCAACAAATATTCTCCTTGGATGTTAAAATCACCACCAATCAATAGAGCTTGAAAAGGGCTTCATCATATGTGTGAATAAGATATGATTTCATGGTTAAATTTGATCAAATGAGGCTGTTTAGGGGTGGTTCTTGGACGAATTTTAGATAGAGGAGAGAGTTTGGTGAGTGGTTTGCATGAGTGAAATGTGCAAATGGTAAGTGTGTAGTGGTTTTGTGGTTTTGGGTGGAAAGTTAGCTTACTTGTTAAGCTTTGCTTAACAAGTGTAAGCAACTAGCTACAACTTGGACACATCACATGTTATGGTGTCAAGTTTTGGCCATCCCATATGAGTGGGGTGGGATAAACTTGTTTTGTCCAATCCCGCTAATTTACGGACATTCCTCGATTCTAATTTACTCGATTTGCGTGCCCTCCGGTCGTTTTACGAAAAACGTTTTTATAAATTATGAATCAACGGCACAAAACGAATCTAATAAAAATTGTCTCATCAAAAACGGAGTTCAAAAACGTAAATACGTAATCCTAAGGTTTCCGGTTTAGTCGTAAAGGACGCTAAATTATTCACGTAAGTCCTAATCTCTTCTCGTAAATTTGCGAGTTTATGAACCAACTCAAAATTAAAATCCCAAAATAATATTTACGGATAAATTTATTTTCTGAAATGTCGGACTGTCACCAAAGACGGTGTATGTAAACGTAAGCACGTAACGTAGAATCCTCCGGTTTAGACGTAGTCGATGCTACTTCAAGATGTAAACCCAAATTTCTTCCAAAAAATAAGTGAGTTCATAATATAACATTAAAATAATGTTTTTAAATAATACTTGAGAATAAAATATCAACCATAAATTGACGGATTGTCACATCATTTACCCCTAAACAGGATCTTTGTCCTCAAAGATCATCTTACTACTCGCTTCTTATAGAGTTAAAGCCATGTGGGTATTTCCTCCACACTTGGTCTTTTCTCACAAGTGTAATCCATTACAATACGCGAGTTTCGTCAAACATAACTACGGGAATAAGATCAGGCTTATTGTTGACTTACTTTCTCTATCCATGATGTTCACGGGTTTTTGATGAATGCAACTTTTCGCCGATCTAAACTTCATCAAGAAGTGATCAGATTCTCACTTGATAGACATTTTATCAAGTTCGATATACGAAACATAATTCACGCAGCTCTTGAAGTCCTAGGGTAGATCCAGCTTATATGCCTTTCAAACCAATCTTTTACATCATCTCAATGGTCCCATACAACGGGGACTTATTTCCCATGATCTTTCAGATCATCAATGTACTTATCCATGGTTAAAATTTTTCGCATAACTTTGCTACCCATCTGGCACTTCAAGATCTACATTTCATATTCACATAACCTCCTGCCTACTACCGGCAGTCAATAATCAAGTCCTAATTTCAACAACCATTTCAGGTCTCGCGGGTTGGGTATTTTGTAAGGTTAGGTTCGCCATCATAGGAAACCTTAAACCTAAAAGACATGTCCAACTCACAGTGGGTGTATGTCGGGTGTCTTCATCCCAACTCCTGCTTACAGATGCTCTATGTAACACCCCCAAAATTATACAACTCAATACAGCGGAAGACTCGTTGGTGTTACGGGATAGCACATTACTCACATCATAGACAACGCATAAAAATCGCGTCGTGTAATAATAAAGCATTTCCATTCATAAATATCAAAGTTACATCGGTCCCAAGTCATTACATTTCATACAAAGTTTTACAAAATATTTGAATGGAAAATATTGTTTAAGTGCGGACCATGAATTCTTGTCGTCTTCCCGAGAATTACCTTCAAGTACCTGAGATAAAACATGTTAAAAGAAAAGGTCAGCGATAACGCCGAGTGAATTCATAGAGTTTAATAAAATCCATCAATATAATATCAGTATAACATTATTACTAAAAATCATTTTGTACAAATCATTTTAATAGACCATAAAATAGCCAAAGTCATTTTATACAAATCTTCATCAAAATCATAATATAGGCATTTGCCTTAAAAATCAGTATACGAGCCAATGTCGTAAAAACATCATACAATACGTCTTATGACGTTGTATGAAAATAAAAACCGTTATATGAATATGGTTATGAAAACCAAAACAATAATATCAATAGTATGACCCTGTATTGCTAGTCAGACAATACATCGTAATTCGGAGCGTCTAATAGTATTTCGTTAGTTTGGATTATTATAAGCCGCATGACATTGTTACCTTACTAAACCAACAACGGGTAGCTAACCCGATCCTCAATTTGCCCATCTAAAGTAGCGTGTCGTCACAAAGGTCACGCTATGGAAATCTTCTCATACATAAATTCGCTTACCAATCAATGTGGCAGGACGGGGATCAACCGTCAAGGCGCGAACTGGGGTGATCGTCCCCAAATAGTACTATTATATGCATAAGCGTCTACCAAATCCCGGTAGTTCACAATTCATGCTAATGGGACTTTTAGTGACATAACCTAACTTTAATAATCCATTTAATTTCATCTATCGAGTCCTTTAATCATTTATCGGGTCATACAATCGGGTCATACAATCATTCGGGTCCAAATCAATAAACAAACAATCGGGACAAATGGTGTCCTATTTTATAAAAACTAACATGTTATCTCCCTCGCGGGTTTCTAAAACATTTATAAAAACATTTAAAAGAGTGCGAGGCTATGAACTCACGTTGATGTGGGAAAGCGGGTTATCGGCAACTCGGACGTACGGTACGCGCTTCATTCACGGAAACCTAGACAAATAATACTTGTCTTAGACTCATGTCCAATGACTTTATAAAAATAACAATTATGTATACATATGATGATATTATATATATGATGATCAAGTGGGTTTACATATTCTCGTTTGCTCATTTTAGTGTTATGTGTCGGTAACGTTTATACTAGTTTACTAGTTTTACCTATTTACGTGTTTTAAGTCCAATAAACTTATTATAAGTTCTTTAACTTGTATTAATCCATGTTATACTTATATTATCAGTATCTACACTTTACAAGTTAGGCCTAAATGGGTTAAGCCCAATAAGTTCTTTTTATAAGTGTTTATCTTATTTTGTCCAATTATTAGTCCAAGTATTAGTCCAATATGTTTAGTTAGCTCGTTAATGTCCGTATGTCCTATAGTTCGGGTTTTATCGGTTTTTACTTATATTAGATACTTATATATCATTATATGACTTTTAAAAACTTTATATTAGACGGGTTTGATCGTCTAAGTTTTATTTGGCGAAAAACGTTAATTTTACGGTAATAGCCGAAAAAGTCGTAAAAATCAAGTTTATAGTTTTTATTACTTATAAGTATTATTCCACTACCATTTTTATAATTTATACACTTATTTAACCTTTTACATATTTATATAAATAAAATCCATAAGGTAGTGGGTTTTTATTTTACATTTTATACAATATAATTTTGAGTGCTTATATAATAATAATAAACATTAATTCCCAAAATCTGATTTTTATTTTTATCTTCACCAAAACTGCCATATCTAGAGTTCTATATGGAGATAGAAGCTCAAATTTTTTTCACATAAACAACATGATATGTGATCCATTTAACTCTTCTATAGCTACTGTTGAATCATCCTCTAAGTATTTTCTAAAAATCGTCCAAAACAGTGAACTCAGATTGTACTTTAAACTTGTTTTGATCATATCTCACTCATTACAATGATTCCATTGCATGGCCAACTCTCACATGTGTACAAGACCCATAGCTTACTGTAAATCCATTCTACTTTATCATTTTATCAGTTCATGACATGTTTCTTTACTGTTTTATACAGCCATCATTTTTAAGCAAGATTTTAGCCTTATTTCTTATAGTTTTTCATCTTTTTAAGCATGTTTATCAACAACAAATCCCCACACAACACTTTTAATCATCATTCATCATCATATGTATATACATAAGTAAAAGAAATACAAGATTACATAATCAAAAATAACAAGAAGATGAGGAGGAAAATCTTTATACCACCAAGTTGATGTAGGTTGTGATCAAAACATGGATTTTGATGGAGAAACTTGTGAATAGCCAAAATCATCTTCAAGACCACCATTCTTCATAAACACCTTGTGGAAAATCAGCCCCAAGACTCCATGGAAACTCCTCCATGGATGTTATAATCACCACCAGTCAAGAGAGCTTCAAGAGGGCTTCAACATGTGTATGAACAACATAGGATTTTGTGGTTAAGTTTGATCAATGATGGGTGTTTGTGAGTGATGAGGGACGGCCAAAATGGGGAGGGTGAGAGAATTTGAGGTGGTTTTGCATGTTGTGAATGAGAAGAATGGTTTAGGTAGTGGTTTTTGGTGTAGTGGAAGCATACAAAGTAAGCTTAACTTACATGTGTAAGTGTTAAGCTAACACTTTGACACATCATATGGTGTGTTGTAGTGTTGTGGCCGGTTATAGTGGGGGTGGGGCAAGTGTCCCACTTGTCTCATCCCCATTTATTTACGGGTACTCCTCAATTCTAGTTTCCTCGATTTGCGTGCCCTCGGGTCGTTTCACGAAAAACGTTTTTATAAATTATGAATCAACGTCACAAAACGAATCCAATAAAAATTGTCTCATCAAAAACGGAGTTCGAAAACGTAAATACGTAATCCTAGGGTTTCCGGTTTAGTCGTAAAGGACGTTAAAATTAAATTGTAAGTCCTACTCTCTTCTCGTAAATTTGTGAGTTTATGAACTAACACAAATTTAAAACTCCAAAATAATATTCACGGATAAATTTATTTTCTGAAATGTCGGACTGTCACCAAGGACGGTGTATGTAAACGTAAGCACGTAACGTTGAATCCTCTGGTTTAGACGTAGACGACGCTACTTCAAGACGTAAATCCAAATTACATCCCAAAAATAACTGAGTTCATATTGTAACATTAAAATAATGTTTTTAAATAATTATTGAGAATAAAATATCAATCATAAATTGACGGATTGTCACAGCATTTACCCCTAAACAGGATCTTTGTCCTCAAAGATCATATTACCTTACTACTCGCTTCTTATAGAGTTAAAGCCATGTGGGTATTTCCTCCACATTCGGTCTTTTCTCACAAGTGTAATCCATTATAATACGCGAGTTTCATCAAACATAACTACGGGAATAAGATCAGGCTAAATGTTGACTTACTTTCTCTATCCATGATGTTCACGGGTTTCTGATGAATGCAACTTTTCGCCGATCTAAGCTTTACTAAGAACAATAAGATTTTCACTTGATAGATATTCCATCAAGTTCGATTTACGAAACATAATTCACGCAGTTCTTGAAGTCCTAGGGTAGATCCAGCTTATATGCCTTTCAAACCAATCTTTTACATCATCTCAATGGTCCCATACAACGGGGACTTATATCCCATGATTTGTCAGATCATGAATTCATTTTTCCAAGGTTAAAAATTGTGGCATAACTTCGCTACCCATTTGGCACTTCAAGATCTACATTTCATATTCACATAACCTCTTGCCCACTATCGGCTGTCAATAATCATATCCTAATTTCAATAATCATTTCAGATCTCGCGGGTTGGGTATTTTGCAAGGTTAGGTTCGCCATCATAGGAAACCTTAAACCTAAAAGACATGTCCAACTCACAATGGGTGTATGTCGGATGTCTTCATCTCAACTCCTGCTTACAGATGCTCTAATATTTAGATCCTAACAAGATTCGGTCTCGATCCTAATACGATGATTATCAATGATAATCCTTCCAAAGGAAAACGATTATACAGTTCATTACCAAAGGTCAATCATTCAAACATAAAGTAGCACTTATAGTATTTTGTATCGTTACTTTACCTCGTCCCTTCGATTGGGGTGGTACATAGTATTCTCATCAAGGTTCGTTCTCAATGACTCTTGAACAAATCTCTAGAAATTCCATGCGAAGCGAGGATCTTGATAGAGATGATCGATACAGGCACACTATGTTTACATAACTCTTTTGCATTTATCTATAACGGGAATGATATTAGCAGATTTGGTCAGTCTGTCGACGATGACCCAAATCGAATCAAATTCAGATGATGACCTTTGCAATAGCTAGACGTTTACTAATGTATGAGGCGATGTCTGCCTTCATAATTTGTCATTAGTACAACTCCTTTAGACAAAGATACTTTTAGTCATAAATGACATACATAGAATACTTATACTTACAAATTCCAACATAAATATATCTCACAATCCTCTATATTTAGGCAACCACCAGTGGCCTTTTATACATTTAACGCTATCGGCTTCTCAATTCTAATGGTTCACATTAGCCGCGAACCACTTTTTATTATTTATATTATCCTTTTCACAAACATCGTTTATTTTTATATTGTTTGGCAATTTATTTTGCACCTTCATTATTAAGGAACACATCCTAATTGGTTCTTTATATTTTCTACATAATGTGTCAGTATTTGTATTCATTTTTCCCGATGATATAATTATCATGTCTTCAGTTTATTCAGAATTTCTTTCTTCACATTTTCTAAGTTTTAATTTCTTCTTAACTATCATTTTTATCCATTTTACTCAATCTGACGTCTAAAGCGTCGATAATTATTATAATTAATTAAATAATAATTATTAAATTTTTATGAAACGTAAACGTAAAAATTTTAAATTTCTTAGTTCGACCAATTATATAAAATGTTCAAAATAAATTTGAATTTAATTAACAATATTTTTGTTGATTTATTGAAAATATTTAATAAGATCCGTAAATGTTCGAAAAACCTTTGTTTATATTTTGGTCAAAATTTTCTTAGTTGAAAAGCAAAAATTGTCGTTTCAATTTCAATTTCAAGTAATAAGTTATATAGTTTCCTAAATTCTTCTTAGGTTGTCTAGAAGTATACACAAACATTTACCCCTAAACAGAAGTTTAGTTAAATGGTTTGTGTATAAGGTAATAATCCCTTAAAATCCTTTGTTAAAACATTCGTCAAAATATATTTGCACTTTCTTTTTAGTATAACTCAAAGTTCTAAATGACTTCTAAATTTTGAAGAGTCAATTTATATTCCATTATCTACTAATCACATAGTCAAATAATGTAAAGGTTTAAGTTTTTAATCACATATCAATTATTCAAGGTTCAGGTTTTCATTGTTCGGCCAGTTCAGGGCAATCTATAAATAATTATTAACTCATTCTTATTCTTATAAACAAACATATAGTCCTTAATGATCACAAGTATGAATTTATCAAATTACAGCCTTCACACATGATTCACCAAATTTATGAATGCTACATGTGTATTAGTCAATCCAAACGACATCACATGAAACTCATAATGTCCATTACAAGTTCTGGATGTAGTGATTGGAATAGATAATCTTCTTCGCAGATGCGAAGTTGATGATAATCATGTCATGGATCAAATCTTTAAAGCATACGCTAAAACCTTGTAAATGATCGAACAATCTTCCATTTCGAGTTATGGATATCGTTTTCGATTGTCAATTTACTCAGTTCACAGTAATTTATAAATATAAGGAATGATAACACCATAGCTCTTCATGATGACAGGCTTGGTAGAATAAAATCTTTCTCCGACAACTCTCTCAGTTGTACGGTAATTCCTTTAATTTAGATGGTGCTGACGTATAGTGCACAAGCCACAGGTGCATCACCGGAAATATAATCAATACCAATTTCAACTTGCCTTAATGGCAAAAGTCTAGGTAATTTATTAACAAATACATCCTAAATTTTAGATAACATAAACATCTTTTAATAAATTCATATTAAGTTCTTTCTAGATTATAATATCTATAACTAGTTCACAACCATTCACGGTATAATTTTAAGTCTAAATACAGAATATCGTCATCCACCAAGAATTATTTAGATCATTTTTGATAATCAACATCTTATCATTTATGGAATTCTACTCGAGTTCCCATCAATTAAGACAATGTCGTCATGTCATAATCAATCAATCCATTCTACCAGCACTATCAACTTTTCAGTTTTTATTGCCATCAATAAGATGTGAACTTCTCAAAAGACTAATAATAACTCATAATTCTTCACAATTTCAAGGATATCAGGAGACATAACTAACCTTAAAAGAGTAAGGTCAACGCATAATCTACGCGATAGAATTTCAAATCAGATACAGATGAAAACATTTAATGAATATGAATATATCCCATGTTTTCATAATTTGAGTACGCATTTGAAAGCTCCTCGGATCGTTACCCAGGTCATTCAAATGAAATCAAATCATAAGAAATGATAAGAACGTCAATACATCCAGTCGGGTATCAACACTCGGTAATCAGATACTTTTCATAAGAATCTCACTACGGGATAATTGGACAAGAAGGGAATATCAATTGTCAAATAAGACAAATTCCACAGATGAGTAAATTCTACTTAGAAGAATAGATGCTACAGGCACATATGTAGGTGTCCCTAACACTATGTCCCTATTTTCACTTCCTGCAGATCTCATAAAATTTAATCTTTCACAATCTTCAAAGAAAATGTAGTGTTTATTCATTAGTTTTATGGTGACTACTAATCAGCCTTGCATGGTCTATTCCAAATTGTATGTAGGCGTGCAACTATATACAATTTCAAGATTAACAATGCAATACTAAGTTCGTCAAAATTTTTATCATCATGTTTATAATAAAAACATTTTCATGCTTAATTCTTAAAGAAGAATCAATAATAAATTTACAAAGATTTTCTTTGTTATGGAAATAATTAGGTTTCCAAAGCTTTTTATAAACAACTTTATTTCGATAACAATCACTTATAAATATCATTTTGAATAATCCTTATAGTGATGAAAATTCATTTTCCTCAAATGATACTGTTTTATCTTATAAAAACAATGAGTGATCTGCAAAAGAGTGATGAAAAGTGGTTCACCAAGAACTAACTACGGTATGATAGGAAATGAGCTTAGCCAAATAATCATGAGGTTCATGATCTCGATGGCACTCAAAAAGAATAATCTACAACGTAACTCAAATCAAGATGAGTACTTGTTCCATGGTTGCGTCACTAATGTGGGCATTAAGATGAAGCAATAAAGGATAGATAACATCGATACATGTAGAATTTAGCAATCAAAGGTAGTCTTTTCATTAATCACAAACAAGTCAAATTGTACCGTAACACATTGCGTGTCACTATGTCATACAATTCCAAGAACTCATCCTTCCAACTGATGAATCAGTTAAGTTAGGGATTATTTTTAAAAGATACCACAGTGAATACTAATCTACAAGAGTTATGGGGGTTCCACCTGTCCCGGAAGATCCATCGGTCCCAATTCAGAAGAAGATTTCTTCAATTTATTTCTTGGACACTAGGCATCCTCGTTAGTGGACAATAGTCTAGGAACAACCCTTAACACAAACTAACAATCATTTAAAACCTTATAATTCAATCACAAAACTTAACGACTTCCTCTTAACAATCTCATATTCCATACGGGTTAAATTTTTACTTTATTCAAGTTTCAATCAACTTATACTCAATTCGATATCCTACTTCATTTTCCAATACTTTCATCCTTATTCTTACACCTTAAAAGGGCAATAAAAGCTCGATATGATCAATACTTAATTTCCAATCCTATAGCTCTTACAACAACAATTATCAAATGAGTCACTAGCATGAGATGACTCACACATTCAATCAGATTTCTCGGAAAGGTACTAGTGGCATGAGGCTTTTGGGTAATGGTTCCAATGACAGCCTCAAGTGCAACATTCACCCTTTCGATTTCAAATTTAAGAATTGGGTGATAACGAATCAGATGACATCTTTCCAGGTGATAACGTTTTGTCAAACTCCACACTATAAGGAAAGATCGTCATGACATCGATATGAGATTTAATCTCGCCAATTCTTCTTCAAGATTACAATCAACTACTATCTACATTTCTACGAATATCAACCATTTTGTTGGGATCATAAATATCCACAACTTGGTTTAGATCTAGGATAGCTAGAATTCCTACGAGAATAGCTTCGATTAATTTACTAGGGGAGTTAGGGTTTCTTGTGACAATCTACGTCGTATAAATACCTCGTATAAATATCAAAATAATCATCAAACAATCATGTAATAAAATTACATCATATATATATATATATATATATATATATATATATATATATATATATATATATATATATATATATATATATAATCCAAGTTATATTTATATTAAAATAACACTTCTCAGTCTGGCCTTGTCGGTAACTCGGGAATTCTTCGGCACCGTTATAGTCAAAAGATTTTTAGACATTTTTAGAAAAATGTTTATAGTTAAAAGATTTCGAAATGTTTTATTCAAAACCTTGGTTTTAAAAAACATTTCGTTCTCTATAACGAGAGCTCTGGTACCAAACTGTAACACCCCCAAATTTATACAACTCAATACAGCGGAAGACTCGTTGGTGTTACGGGATATCACATTACTCACATCATAGACAATGTATAAAAATCGCGTCGTTTAATAATAAAGCATTTCCATTCATAAATATCAAAGTTACATCGGTCCCAAGTCATTACATTTCATACAAAGTTTTACAAAATATTTGAATGGAAAATATTGTTTAAGTGCGGGCCATGAATTCTTGTCGTCTTCCCGAGAATTACCTTCAAGTACCTGAGATAAAACATGTTAAAAGAAAAGGTCAGCGATAACGCCGAGTGAATTCATAGAGTTTAATAAAATCCATCAATATAATATCAGTATAACATTATTACTGAAAATCATTTTGTACAAATCATTTTAATAGGCCATAAAATAGCCAAAGTCATTTTATACAAATCTTCATCAAAATCATAATTTAGGCATTTGCCTTAAAAATCAGTATACGAGCCAATGTCGTAAAAACATCATACAATACGTCTTATGACGTTGTATGAAAATAAAAGCCGTTATATGAATATGGTTATGAAAACCAAAACACGAACATAATATCAATAGTATGACCCTGTATTGCTAGTCAGGCAATAGATCGTAATTCGGAGCGTCTAATAGTATTTCGTTAGTTTGGATTATTATAAGTCGCATGACATTGTTACCTTACTAAACCAACAACGGGTAGCTAACCCGATCCTCAATTTGCCCATCTAAAGTAGCGTGTCGTCACAAAGGTCACGCTATGGAAATCTTCTCATACATAAATTCGCTTACCAATCAATGTGGCACGACGGGGATCAACCGTCAAGGCGCGAACTGGGGTGATCTTCCCCAAATAGTACTACTATATACATAAGCGTCTACCAAATCCCAATTGTTCACAATTCATGCTAATGGGACTTTTAGTGACATAACCTAACTTTAATAATCCATTTAATTTCATCTATCGGGTCCTTTAATCATTTATCGGGTCATACAATCGGGTCATACAATCATTCGGGTCCAAATCAATAAACAAACAATCGGGACAACTGGTGTCCTATTTTATAAAAACTAACATGTTATCTCCCTCGCGGGTTTCTAAAACATTTATAAAAACATTTAAAAGAGTGTGAGGCTATGAACTCACGTTGATGTGGGAAAGCGGGTTATCGGCAACTCGGACGTACGATACGCGCTTCAATCACGAAAACCTAGACAAATAATACTTGTCTTAGACTCATGTCCAATGACTTTATAAAAATAACAATTATATATACATATGATGATTTTATATATATGATGATCAAGTGGGTTTACATATTCTCGTTTGCTCATTTTAGTGTTATGTGTCGGTAACGTTTATACTAGTTTACTAGTTTTACCTATTTACGTGTTTTAAGTCCAATAAACTTATTATAAGTTCTTTAACTTGTATTAATCCATGTTATACTTATATTATCAGTATCTACACTTTACAAGTTGGGCCTAAATGGGTTAAGCCCAATAAGTTCTTTTTATAAGTGTTTATCTTATTTTGTCCAATTATTAGTCCAAGTATTAGTCCAATATGTTTAGTTAGCTCGTTAATGTCCGTATGTCTTATAGTTTGGGTTTTATCGGTTTTTACCTATATTAGATACTTATATATCAGTATATGACTTTTAAAAACTTTATATTAGACGGGTTTGATCGTCTAAGTTTTATTTGGCGAAAAACGTTAATTTTACAGTAATAGCCGAAAAAGTCGTAAAAATCAAGTTTATAGTTTTTATTACTTATAAGTATTATTCCACTACCATTTTTATAATTTATACACTTATTTAACCTTTTACATATTTATATAAATAAAATCCTTAAGTTAGTGGGTTTTTATTTTACATTTTATACAATATAATTTTGAGTGCTTATATAATAATAATAAACATTAATTCTCAAAATCTGATTTTTATTTTCATCTTCACCAAAACTGCCATATCTAGAGTTCTATATGGAGATAGAAGCTCAAATTTTTATCACATAAATACATGATATGTGCTCCATTTAACTCTTCTCTAGCTACTGTTGAATCATCCTCTAAGTATTTTCTAAAAATCGTCCAAAACAGTGAACTCAGATTGTACTTTAAACTTGTTTTGATCATATCTCACTCATTACAATGATTCCATTGCATGGCCAACTCTCACATGTGTACAAGACCCATAGCTTACTTTAAATCCATTCTACTTCATCATTTTATCATTTCATGACATGTTTCTTTACTGTTTTATACAGCCATCATTTTTAAGCAAGTTTTTAGCCTTATTTAGTTTTTCATCTTTTTAAGCATGTTTATCAACAACAAATCCCCACACAACACTTTTAATCATCATTCATCATCATATACATATACATAAGTAAAATAAATACAAGATTACATAATCAAAAATAACAAGAAGATGAGGAGGACAATCTTTATACCACCAAGTTGATGTAGGTTGTGATCAAAACATGGATTTTGATGGAGAAACTTGTGAATAGCCAAGACCATCTTCAAGACCACCATTCTTCATAAACACCTTGTGTAAAATCAGCCCCAAGACTCCATGGAAACTCCTCCATGGATGTTATAATCACCACCATTCAAGAGAGCTTCAAGAGAGCTACAACATGTGTATGAACAACATAGGATTTTGTGGTTAAGTTTGATCAATGATGGGTGTTTGTGAGTGATGAGGGACGGCCAAAATGGGGAGGGTGAGAGAATTTGAGGTGGTTTTGCATGTTGTGAATGAGAAGAATGGTTTAGGTAGTGGTTTTTGGTGTAGTGGAAGCTTACAAAGTAAGCTTAACTTACATGTGTAAGTGTTAAGCTAACACTTTGACACATCATATGGTGTGTTGTAGTGTTGTGGCCGGTTATAGTGGGGGTGGGGCAAGTGTCCCACTTGTCTCATCCCCATTTATTTACGGGTACTCCTCGATTCTAGTTTCCTCGATTTGCGTGCCCTCGAGTCGTTTCACGAAAAACATTTTTATAAATTATGAATCAACGTCACAAAACGAATCCAATAAAAATTGTCTCATCAAAAACGGAGTTCGAAAACGTAAATACGTAATCCTAGGGTTTCCGGTTTAGTTGTAAAGGACGTTAAAATAAAATCGTAAGTCCTACTCTCTTCTCGTAAATTTGTGAGTTTATGAACTAACACAAATTTAAAACTCCAAAATAATATTCACGGATAAATTAATTTTCTGAAATGTCGGACTGTCACCAAGGACGGTGTATGTAAACGTAAACACATAACTTTGAATCCTCCGGTTTAGACGTAGACGATGCTACTTGAAGACGTAAATCCAAATTACTTCCCAAAAATAAGTGAGTTCATATTGTAACATTAAAATAATGTTTTTAAATAATTATTGAGAATAAAATATCAATCATAAATTGACGGATTGTCACACTCTAATATTTAAATCTTAACAAGATTCGATGTCGATCCTAACACGATAATTATCAATGATAATCTCTCCAAAGGAAAACGATTTTACAGTTTATTACCAAAGGTCAATCATTCAAACATAAAACATCACTTATAGTATTTTGTATCGTTACTTTACCTCGTCCCTTCGATTGGGGTGGTACAGTACTCTCATCAAGATTCGTTCTCAATGACTTCTGAGCAAATCTCTAGAAATTCGATGCGAAGCGAGGATCTTGATAGAGATGATCGATACAGGCACACCATGTTTACACAACTCCTTTAAATACAAAGAGTCAATTTCTTCATCGAGAATCTATCATTAACAGGAATGATATTAGCAGATTTGGTCAGTCTGTCGACGATGACCCAAATCGAATCAAATTCAGATGATTACCTTTGCAATATTTAGACGTTTACTAATGTATGAGGCAATGTCTGCCTTCATAATTTTCCATCAGTACAACTTCTTCAGATAAAGATACATTAAATCAGAAATGACAGGAATAGAATACTTTTACTTACAGGATTCCAACATGACTATATCTCAAAACCCTCTATATTCAGGCAACCACAAGCAACCTTTAAACCATTTAACGCCATTGGCTTCTCAAATCTATTGGTTCACATTAGCCGCGAACCCCTTTTATTATCTATATTATCCTTCTTACAAACATTAGTTATTTTTAAATTGTTCGGCAATTTATTTTGCACCGTTATTACTAAGGAACACATCCTAATTGGTTCTTTATATTTTCTACATAATGTGTCAGTAATTACGTTCACCTTTCTTAATATTTTCTAAGTTTCAGTTTCGTTTCAGCTATCATTTTTATCAGTTTGCTTAATCCGACGTTTAAAGCGTCGATAATTACTACAAGTAATTAAATAATAAATATTTAATTCTTATGAAACATAAACGCAAATAGTTTTTAAATTTTCTTAGTTTGTCCAATTATATAAAAATGTTCCAAATGAGTTTGAATTTAGTTAACATGATCTTTATTTATTTATCGAAAATAATTAAAATAATTAATAAGATCCGTAAATGCTCGAAAAATCTTTGGTTATACTTTGGTCAAAATTTTCTTAGTTTGAAAAGCAAAAATTGTCGTTTCAAATTTTTAAGTCATGGTTTAACGTTTTCCTCAATCCCTCTTAGGTTGTCTTGAGGTATACACGAACATTTACCCCTAAACAGGAGTTTAGTTAAATGATTTAGTTATAAGGAATAATTCCTTAAAAATTCTTTGTTAAAACATTTGTCAAAACATATTTGCACTTCCTTTTTGGTAAAACCCAAAGTCTTAAATGGCTCTATTTTTTTTGAAGAGTCAATATATTCTATTATCTATTAATCACACGGTCATTTTATGTAAAGGATCAAGCCTTAAATCACATGTTAAAAGTTCAAGGTACAGGTTTTTATTGTTCGGCCAATTCAGGGCAATCTATAACTAATTATTAACTCATTCTTATTCTTATAAATAAACAAATGGTCCTAATGATCACAAGCATGAATTTATCAAATTACAGCCTACACACGTGATTCACCAAATTTATGGATGCTACATGTGTATTAGTCGATCCAAACGACATCACGTGGAACTCATAATGTTCATTACAAGTTCTGGATGTGGTGATCGGAATAGATAACCTTTTTCGCAGATGCAAAGTTGATGATAACCATGCCATGGATCAAATCTTTAGAACATACGCTAGAACCTTGTAAATGATCGAACAAATCTATCATCTTGGGTAGTGGATATAGATTTTTAATCGTCAATTTACCTAGTTCACGGTAATCAACAAATATAAGAAATAATATCACTATAGCTCTTCATGTGGACGAGCTTGGTAGAATAAAAGCTTTCTCCGACAACTCTCTCAGTTGCACCGTAATTCTTCTAATTCAGATGGTGCGGATGTATAGTGCACATGCCACAGGAAACATCTTTTAATAAATTTACATTAAGTTCTTTCTAGATTATAATATCTATGACTAATTCACAACCATTCATGGTATAATTTCAAGTCTAAATGCAGGATATGGTCATCCATCAAGAATTATTTAGATCACTTTTGATAATCAACATCTTATCATTTAGGGGAATTCTACTCGAGTTCCCATCAATTAAGACAATGTCGCCATGTCATAATTAATCAATCCATTCTACTGGCACTATCAACTTTCCAGTTTCATTACCGTCGATAAGATGTGAACTTCTCAAAAGACTAATAATAACTCATAATCCTTCACAAATTAAAGGATATTAGGAGACATAACTAACCTTTAAAGAGTAAGGTCAACGCGTGATTTACGCGATAGAATTTCAAATCAGATACAGACGAGAACATTTAACGAATATGAATATATCCATGTTTTCATAATTTGAGTACGCATTCGAAAGCTCCTCGGATCGTTACCCAGGTCATTCAAATTAAATCAAATCAAAAGAAATGATAGGAACGTCGATACATCCAGTCGGGTATCAACACTCGGTAATCAGATACTTTTCCTAAGATTCTCACTACGGGAGAATTGGACAAGAAAGAATTGTCAATTGTCAAATAATACAATTTCCACAGATGAGTAAATTCGACTCAGAAGAATAAATAGTACGAGCACATATGTAGGTGTCGCTATCAATATGTCCCTATTTTTCACTTCTTGCAGATCTCATAAAATTTAATCTTTCACAATCTCTAAAGAAAATGTAGTGTTTATTAATCAGTTTTATGGTGACTACTAATCAGCCTTGCATGGTCCATTCCAAATTGTATGTAGGCGCGCAACTATATACAATTTCAAGATTAACGATGCAATACTCAGTTCGTCAAAACTTTATCATCATGTTTATAATAAAAACATTTTCATGCTTAATTCTTAAATAAGAATCAAAAATATATTTACAAAGATTTTCTTTGTTATGGAAACAATTAAGTTTTCCAAGATGTTTTATAAACAACCTCATTTCGATAACAATCACTTATAAATCTTACTTTGAATAATCCTTATAGTGATGAAAATTCAATTTTTCTCAAGGGATACTGTTTTATCTTATAAAACAATGAGTGATCTGCAAAAGAGTGATGAAGACTTGTTCACCAAGTACTAACTACAATATGCTAGGAAATGAGTTTAGCCAATTAATAATGAGGTTCATGACCTCGATGGCACTCAAAAAGAATAATCCACAAAGTAACTCAAATCGAGATGAGTACTTGTTCAATGGTTGCATCACTAATGCGAGCATTAGGATGAAGCAATAAAAGATAGATAACATCGATACATGTAGGATTTAGCAATCAATGGTAGTCTTTTCATTAATCATAAACAAGTCAAAATTGTACCGTAACACATTATGTTTCACTATGTCATACAATTCCAAGAACTCATCCTACCAACTGATGTCTCAGTTAAGTTAGGGATTATTTTTAAAAGATACCACAATGAATACTAATCTACAAGAGTCATTAGGTGTTCCACTTGTCCCGGAAGATCCATTGGTCCCAATTCAGAAGAAGATTTCTTCAATTTATTTCTTAGACACTGGCCTAGGAACAACCCTTAACACGAATCAACAATCAATTAAAACCTTATAATTCAATCACAGAACTTAACGACTTCCTCTTAACAATCTCATATTCCATACAAGTTAAATTTTATTTTATTCAAGTTTCAACCAACTTATACTCAATGCAACATCCTACCTTATTTTCCAATACTTTCAACCTTATTCATAAACCTTAGAAGGGCAATAAAAGCTCAATATGATCAACACTTAATTTCCAATCCTATAGCTCTTACAACAATAGTTATCAAATGAGTCGCTAGTATAAAATGACTCGATCATTCAATTAGACTTCTCGGAATGGTACTAGTGGCATGAGGCTTTTGGGTAATGGTTCCATTGACAACCTCAAGTGCAACATTCACCCTTTCGATTTCAATTTAAGAATTGGGTGACAATGAATCAGATGACACCTTTCCAGGTGGTAACGTTTTGTCAAGCTCCACTCTATAAGGGAAGATCGTCATGACATCAATATCAGTTTTAATCTCGCCAATTCTTCTTCAATATCACAATCAACTAATATCTACATTTCTACGAATATCAACCATTTTGTTGGGATCATAAATATCCACAACTTGGTTTAGATCTGGAATAGCTAGAATTCCTACAGAAATAGCTTAGATTAATTTGGTAGGGGATTTAGGGTTCCTTGTGACAATCTACGTCGTATAAATACCTCGTATAAATATAGAAATAATCATCAAACAATCATGTAATCAAATTACATTATATGTATATATATAATCCAAGTTATATATATATATATATATATATATATATATATATATATATATATATATATATATATATATATATATATATATATATATATATATATATATATATATATATATATATATATATATATATATATATATATATATATATATATATATATATATATATATATATATATATATATATATATATATATATATATATATATATATATATATATATATTAAAATAACAATTCTCAGTCTGGCCTTGTCGGTAACTCGGGAATTCTTCGGCACCGTTATAGTCAAAAGATTTTTGGACATTTTAAGAAAAATGTTTATAGTTAAATGATTTTGAAATGTTTTATTCAAAACCTTAGTTTTAAAAATCTTTCGTTCTCTATAACGAGATCTCTAGTACCAAACTGTAACACCCCCAAATATACACAATTCAATACAGCGGAAGACTCGTTGGTGTTACGAGATAGCACATTACTCACATCATAGACAACGCATAAAAATCATGTCGTTTATTAATAAAGCATTTCCATTCATAAATATTAATTTTACATAGGTCCCAAGTCATAGTCATTTCATACAAGTTTTACAAAGAATTTGAATGGAAATTATTATTTAAGTGCATGCCATGAATTCTTGTTGTCTTCCCGAGAATTACCTTCAAATACCTGAGATAAAACATGTTAAAAGAAAAGGTCAGCGATAACGCCGAGTGAATTCATAGAGTTTAATAAAAGCATTAATATATCATCGGTATATAATTATTACCGAAAATCATTTTTGTACAAATCATTGTAATAGGCCATAAAATAGCCAAAGTCATTTTATACAAATCCTTATCAAAAATCATAATATAGGCATTTGCCTTTAAAATCATTATACGAAACAAAGTCGTAAAACATCATATAATACGTTTTATAACGTTGTATAAAGTTAAATAAAAACCGTTATATGAACATGGTTATGTAAAACCAAAACACGAACATAATATCAATAATAAGACCACGTATTGCTAGTCAGGCAATATATTGTAATTCAGTGCGTATAGCAGTATTTCGTTATTTGGATTATTATAAGCCGCATGACATTGTTACCTTACTACAACAAACAACGGGTAGCTAACACGAAACTCAATTTGCCCATCTAAGTTAGTGTGTCGTCACAAAAATCACGCTATGGAAATCTTCTCATACATAAATTCGCTTACCAATCAATGTGGCACGACGGGGATCAACCGTCAAGGCGCGAACTGGGGTGATCGTCCCCAAATAGTACTATTATATGCATAAGCGTCTACCAAATCCCGGTAGTTCACAATTCATGCTAATGGGACTTTTAGTGACATAACCTAACTTTAATAATCCATTTCATTTCATTTATCGGGTCATATATTCATTCATCGGGTCATACAATCATTCGGGTCCAAATCAATAAACAAACAATCGGGACAAATGGTGTCCTATTTTATCAAAACTAACATGTTATCTCCCTCGCGGGTTTATAAAAAATTTCATAAAAACATTTAAAAGAGTGCGAGGCTATGAACTCACGTTGATGTGGGAAAGCGGGTTATCGACAATTCGGATGTACGGTACGTGCTTCAATCACGGAAACCTAGACAAATAATACTCGTCTTAGACTTTTGTCCAATGACTTTATCAAAATAACAATTATGTATACATATGATGATTTTATATATATGATGATCAAGTGGGTTTATACTTTCTCATTTACTAATTTTAGTGTTATGTATTGGTAACTTTTATACTAGTTTACTAGTTTTACTTATTTACATGTTTTAGGACCAATAAGCCTATTATAAGCCCAATACTTTAAATTAGTCCATTTTAAACTTTTATTATCAGTATTATACTTTACATGTTGGGTCCAAGTGGGTTAAGCCCAATAAGTAAATTTATAAGTGTTTAGCCCATTTAGTTGGATTAATAGTCCAATAATGCTAACTTAGCCCGTTAATGTCCATATGTTATTTAGTTCGAGTTTTATCGGTTTTTACTTGTATTAAGTACTTATATATCAGTATATGAATTTTAAAAAGTTTACATTTGACGGGTCCGATCGTCTAAGTTTTAATTGACGAAAAATGTTAATTTTACGGTACTAGCCGAAAAGACGTAAAAATCATGTTTATAGTTTTTATAACTTATACAACTTACCAAACTACCATTTTTATATAATATCCATTTATTTATCCTTATACATATTTATTTAAATGAAATATATAAGTTTGTGGGTTTTAATTTCACATTTTATACTATATTATTTTGAGTGCTTATATAATACTATTAAACTTTAATTTCACAGAATCTGATTTTTAGTTTCACTTTCACCATTTTTATTATATCTTGAGTTCTATAAGGAGATAGAAGCTCATTTTTGGATGACATAAACTTCATAGTATGTTCTACAAATAAGTTAGCTTTAGCTACTTCTCAATCCATGTCTAAGTATCCATAACAGTCCCTACAAAACAGACTATTCAGATTGGTATACTAATTTTGTTTTGATCATATCTCACTCATTTTGATGATTTCATTGCATGGCCAACTCTCACATGTGTATGACATCTAATAATTACTGTAAATTGATTCCACCATGCCATTTTATCAGTTTATCATTTGGTTACTTACTGTTTTTATACAGCCATCATATTTAGCAAGATTTTAACCTTGTTACTTATGGTTTTCCATCTTTTTAACCATATTTATCAAATCTATCAACACCAAATCCCCACATAATATTTTTAATCATCATTCATCATCATATAAATATACATAAATAAAGTAATTACAATATTACATAATCAAAATAACAAGAGGATGGGAAGAACAATCTTTATACCACCAAGGTTGTGTGGGTTATGATCAAGGCTTAGATTTTTGATTGCAAAAATTGTGATAGATCAACACCAATCTTCAAGACCACCAATACTTGTAAACTTATTGTAGAAATCAGCCCTATGACACCAACAAATATTCTTCTTAGATGTTAAAATCACCACCAATCAATAGAGCTTGAAAAGGGCTTCATCATATGTGTGAATAACATATGATTTCCTGGTTAAATTTGATCAAATGAGGGTGTTTAGGGGTGGTTCTTGGATGAATTTTAGAGAGAGGAGAGAGTTTGGTGAGTGGTTTGCATGAGTGAAATGTGCAAATGGTAAGTGTGTAGTGGTTTTGTGGTTTTGGGTGGAAAGTTAGCTTACTTGTTAAGCTTTGCTTAACAAGTGTAAGCAACTAGCTACAACTTGGACACATCACATGTTGTGGTGTCAAGTTTTGGCCATCCCATATGAGTGGGGTGGGATAAACTTGTTTTGTCCCATCTCGCTAATTTACGGGTATTCCTCGATTCTAGTTTCCTCGATTTGCGTGCCCTCGGGTCGTTTTACGAAAAACGTTTTTATAAATTATGAATCAACGGCACAAAACGAATCTAATAAAAATTGTCTCATCAAAAACGGAGTTCAAAAACGTAAATACGTAATCCTAAGGTTTCCGGTTTAGTCGTAAAGGGCGTTAAATTATTCACGTAAGTCCTAATCTCTTCTCGTAAATTTGTGAGTTTATGAACCAACTCAAAATTAAAATCCCAAAATAATATTTACGGATAAATTTATTTTCTGAAATGTCGGACTGTCACCAAAGACGGTGTATGTAAACGTAAGCACGTAACGTAGAATCCTCTGGTTTAGACGTAGTCGATGCTACTTCAAGATGTAAACCCAAATTTCTTCCCAAAAATAAGTGAGTTCATAATATAACATTAAAATAATGTTTTTAAATAATACATGAGAATAAAATATCAACCATAAATTGACGGATTGTCACAAAAATAACATAGTCAAACTCTTGAAATACATAAATCCATAGTCTAGCTAAAACAGCATAGACTAAATCCAAAACGAAAACATAATCAGTTATAAGTCATGTCGCCCATAAGAGTGGAAACAGCTTAAAATCCTTCATATCCACCTACTCCTAATAACTCGAACCACCACATGATTCTTAGGGAACATGACTTAAACATCAAAAGAAAAATACTATGCCTCAAGTACATAAAATAACCCAACAAAAGATAGAAACTACCATGTACCAAATTATGTACTATAATGTACAATTTAAGCAAAATACGACAATGAGTAGCATGGATGACTATGGTTCAACCAGCACTAGTCACACCCCGAAAAGAAAATAACATGTGGCTAAGTATGAACTACTATGGTCTAACCCATACTAGTCAAAACTTAACAAATATCGCAAGTAAAAACCAATAACATCCAGAAAACTTTAATTAATATAAAATGCACACATACTCCTACAACGCCTATATGTAGGGACCCTTAAGCTATAGGCTAGGTTACTAGACTAGGCAACCTAATTCACCACAACCTGTCTATGATACCATTCTGTCACACCCCACCATGGCGGAATATGGGGCGCGACGCATGGATATCATCACAACAATAGCGTGTCCATAGAGAGAACTATATGAATTAGAAATGTCATAAAAGGTGACACAAATGTCATGACAATATCTCATCAATGCAGGAGTCTAGGTAAGTAGGTAACAGCCCTACCTCTTACCCAAGACAAACAAATAACACAAACAAATCAACATATGGGTTCATAGTATCACTTATTGAAACAAACAGAAAAATAAACTAAGAAGGAACGGGGATCTCCTTCTAAATTCATTCCTACGCGACTCCAATCCTAGCCACATATGTTCTCACGCTTAACCACTTTATCACCTGAAAGAGACACTAAAACACATCTACATAATGTTGGTGAGAGTCATAGGTTTAGACTCCAACCGAAAATAGATTATAATAATCTGTGAACAACCATAAACCACTAAACATATGGACAATGTGCTACAAGTATGCATTAACAACTAACATTCAAGATCAATCATTAAAAACCAAATCCAAGGCTCCCAGCCTTACCAAACACCATGGTACCATAGGCGCCCATAAACCTATGTACCAATCCCAAGGCCCCGCCTTGTCATTATCCATTGGTACCATAGATGCTCACACATCTATGTACCTCCCCAAGGCCCCCCTTGTCAACATCCCCTTGGTACCAAGTCAAACCACAATAACTGAGATGGTACGTGTCCCCCGGTCCAAATCATAAACACAATCAAGAATCACATAGCAGTTAATCACATAAGTGCACACACACAAGTCCATCACAAACCATAAAAACATTCACAACATTAGTTACAAAACCATACAGTGTCTCTTCCATCCCATCTGGAAGTGAAAATCATTAAAAGATATGTGACTATGAAATTCACCTGATTGAGCTTCTCCAAAAATCCGCGCACTAGCAAAAAGCTAACAAACAAAAGCACACAATCAAAACATGAACCAAACACTAAGATGGCTCATCAACCCATGATGGACATATAACCTTCTCCCATATATATACCTCATTTATATGCTGTACACCCCTCTATAAAGCCCTTAACTTAGTTTACTTCATAACCCGTCTCGTTAACATTTTACCCAAAACAATCCCGGTTTTAGGTCTCCAAACTATAAGCCAAACGCCCACCTAACCATACCCATGATCTCTGTAAAGGAAACCCTATGCCCTTACATATGTCAGCTAACTCCTCCATTTTTCCCCAACCTTAAAGCTACTGTTAAGGCCCCGATATATATATATATATATATATATATATATATATATATATATACTTATGCCTATCCGCATATTACCGATTTTGAACATACAAAAAGTTTGTTATGATTAGGGGGTCTTACCCTAACCCATTTGGTTAGCCACCCTTCAGGTCTCTTATTTAATATATAAACAACTACCATGCTCATTAGAGGTCTCAAGTGTACTCCTAAGTACCCCAATCACCTTAAAACATTAAATTAAACCCGACTGATTTCAAAACTGTTTTGACCTCCGACTGTTTAACCTGTATTTAACCCACCTCCCGACCTCCAATTTAGTTCTCGTTTCTTGAATTTGAAAGCCACTTCAAATACCTATTTAGGGATGCTTGGATCGCAAAATAAGGGTTTGTATAACTCTAGATATGATCAAAACAAGTGACATAAAATTTTGCCCAGTTTTTAAAAACGAATTTAACACAATTAGCTTAATTAATTACCATCACCATGTATAATTATTATCTCTAATTAATCTAATCATGTTTATACCATTATAATACAGAATTAATAATTAACTTAACCCTAGATCCATTATGTATTGATTGTAAGAGAATTAAAAATAATTTAATTAAAAAGTGTATTGAAGATTTTACCTTAGAATATTTGAAAGAAGAAAAATTAATGAAGAACCCTAAATAGACTCCATTGATTGCGACTTAAGCTTGATCTCCAGGGGATTATGATGTGTTTTTAGTTAATAAAAAGTCTTTATATAATTTCCTAACAAGTCCTTGGCCCATTATAAAAGCCCGGTTCCCTTTTTTTCCTTTTTCTTTCTTTTTAATCGGCCTAAACCGACTTTAACATATATTTTTATATATATTTTTTCTTTTTATTACTTATTATTATGTTATTAATAATACCTTAATTTACCTTAATGTATTTCAGCTCCTAAAGCCTCCGAAACCTTAAAACTGTAAAAGTAGTCAATTTTACGCGTATACCGAAAAAAACGTAAAATATACAGTTTTTAAAAAAATCTTAAATTTTGAAATAAACTTTATAACTAAGTCCTAAATGACTTAAAACCATCCCGAAAAATACTCACATGACTAAACACCTTACCCGAGACCTCTAAATGCTAAACCCCAAATCGTTAAAAAAAAATACGATTTACTATAATACTTATATGTATACGTAAAACACCAAAATAACACCATTTCATTTCATAGTCACTAATTTGTGAGCTCATGAACATGAAATAACCGTTCCTCGATTTACTTATGAGTACTTTATACCCATAAGCGATATCCACACCAACCTCG
The DNA here is from genome assembly GCA_025667525.1 of Glebionis coronaria. Classification (NCBI taxonomy): domain Eukaryota; kingdom Viridiplantae; phylum Streptophyta; class Magnoliopsida; order Asterales; family Asteraceae; genus Glebionis; species Glebionis coronaria. The sequence continues at coordinate 523,616,078 of CM046874.1, read as the reverse complement.
TTCACGCAAAATAACATGTAAACACGCAAATCACATAGTCACACATAAATTAACCTTAAAATAAGACCAAGTGACGAACCTTAAAACCACGGTTGTCACATCTTGGTTTGTCGAATCAAACACCACTGAAACACCCCCTTGGGGCTCTCGGTTGTCGAACAACAAATACCCACCGAGACCACCCCTTGTGGGTCTCGGTTTCCGAGTAACAAAACCATCGAGAGCACCCTTTTTGGGGTTCTCAGTTTTCTGAGTCAAAACCAACCGAGCCGAACCCTTCGGGGTTCTCGGCTTTGGTCCGAACCACACAAACGAGCCAAGTGCTCGCTACCCACATGATTTCATATTGGTTTGATTATCAAAAACATGCCCGCATTCTATTCATTTGATTTTATTAATTCATAGATGATTTTTTAAAAAATAAAATAAGAAATTAAAGTTTATTAGATATACCGAAAGAGGTAGAATCAAGGAATGATGAATACGAACACCACACGTAAGAATCAAGATCAAATCAAAGCTTTCTTCCTCCATTTTGGTTCTTGGTGACCGGCGACACAACACACACATTGGGGTTTTCTTATATTTTTTAACTTGGTAAAATGAAATGTTTAGATGTGTTTTGTTAGTCACCTTCTTAATGCACCGGGCCTTGGGCTCTCCTGGGCCATAAGTGACGTGTAAGGCTTATGCCTTATGTTCGGTTTCTTTATTTCACCTCATAACTTGTGTTCCCGTGTGTTCATATATTCATAGATTTTGACTTCCGTGTTATATCTTGTCATGTCATATTTAATTTACGTTATTACTTGTCGTGAATTAAATATTAAAAGTTTTAATTTAATAGTATTTTCATGCGGGTTTTACATATATGAACCCTAATTTCACCTTATTGAGATTGATTTATCACTTAACACCAGGTTTGTAAATTTATCATTCTATAAAAATAAATTTATTGATTTGTTTGATTATAGTTTATTTAATTATTTTTTCTTTATCTTTATTTGATTAATTTGGTTTTATTGCTTCATTACTGTCGATTTCTAACTCAGTACCACCAATACAATGTCACAAAACTCACTGGCACAATCGGGTTTGGTTTAATTTAAAATTCTTAATATGTTTTGTATTAATCATCTTTTGTACATATGATTTATACGATTTGCCTATTTTAACTCATATATACATGTTTACATTTTTACCAGGAATATGATTTGATGTCGAATAGGACGTGTTTACTAAACTTTCTAAGAAAAAGGTATTGTTAGGTCTTTGTATCCTGACTTCAAATTCTATAATTTTTATTACAATTTTAGGGCTTTATATCTCACAACATTATCAATCCTATTGTTTGTGGTGTAAAGGCACGTAATAAGACCCTATAAGGTTTGTATCTTTTGAATTATTGATATGTATATTTGTAACATTCTTGATAAATCTTTTATTACAGGCGATATCAATAAGCTTATATTTATCCCAAGTGAATATGTGATTAGCGAATCAAGAAAGTGTCAAGGTTGATGCCAAAATGCTTACTCTAACTGCTGCTTGGATATTATGGAATGTTGGACGACAAGGACTTTACAAACCCCGTGATATGTAAACAACCAGGTTTCACTTTGGTACCTGCATTTCCAACGAAAGTCCTTGAAGTTACGGTATCTACTTTTAGTACCGTAACATCCAGGTTTCTCTTCGGTACCTGCATTTCCAGTGAAAGCAGTGGACAGAACATGTGCGGGTGATTCTTTTGTTGGTGCCCTACTAACTAAGATCATCGACAACTAATATGTCCTACATGTGACCACATTTTAGTCCACTCGCTTTTACATATATATGTTGCCAATGTTTACCCACTAGATGTTGTTTGTACTTAATCATTTGTTGCTTGATGACCATCGAATCAAACTTCTTTTCAGGGTTTTGAAACGGCTACGTTGAAGCGATTACTTGAGTACCAGTACAAGAGCTAATGGGTGTTCATCAGAGACGATATTTGATCTTCTACCAGATAAGGCAAATTTAAATAACTTATGCAAATACTGTTTCTTTTTCTTTACCTACAATCTGATTCTTACCCAATAAGTTTTTTTGAGGTGATTTGTAGTTTATATATTTAATGTTTATTCTGTAGAAGCCTTGGATCAAATGTCGCCACTGTTAGGATCCATACTTTTATACTATAGAGACTTCGTAGTCGATCAGATAGCTATAAAAACATTGAAGCAAGTATTTTACCAGCAGCAAATGGAATCAATAAGATGTAGCCGAAGTACCTAGAACCGCAACAAAAAGACAGTCGCATAACTCATCTTGTAGTAATTATATATATATATATATATATATATATATATATATATATATATATATATATATATATACATATATATATATATATATATATATATATATATACATATATATATATATACATATATATATATATATATACATATATATATATATATATATATATATATATATATATATATATATATATATATATATATATATATATATATATATATATATATATATATATATATATATATATATATATATATATATATATATATATATATATATATATATATATATATATATATATATATATATATATATATATATATATATATATATATATATATATATATATGTGTATATATATATATATATATGTATATATGTATATATATATATATGTATATATGTATATATATATATATATATATGTATATATATATATATATATATATATATATATATATATATATATATATATATATATATATATATATATATATATATATATATATATATATATATATATATATATATATATATATATATATATATATATATATATATATATATATATATATATATATATATATATATATATATATATATATATATATATATATATATATATGGGGTTATGTGAACCGAATTGATGGGCCGAACTTTTTAAAGGTTAGATTAGGGTCCTTATTAGATAATGATTGCTACGCGTTACTGATAGGTGTGTAAACACCCATCCTTTTTACCACTTAACTAAAATAATAACCGAGCCAAAACGTGTATTTTATGTCATAAATTTCGGAATTATGCGTGGTTTGTGTTTTTGTTGTGATTTAGGACGAAAATGTGAAAATGGGAGAAAACACGGGCATTCACGGGCTTTTATCGAAGAAAAAGACAAAAGACGAAGTCAAGAAATCAGGAGTGCAAAAAGAACGGAAGTCCGAGACCAGTTCTGAAGATTTATCGAAGAAAAAGTCAAAAGACGGAAGTTTACTAAAAGCCGAAGAACTCAAGTCTTATTTATGAAGAAATTTCAAGACGAGTTTAAAGAAATCCCGAGACAAAGTCGTTAAAGTCGAAGAATTAAGAAGATTAAGGACTTAATGACAATTAAAAAAAGAAGAAAGAGGGGATGAAGCTTCCTCTAAGCACCTCCCTAATCCTCCTATAAATAGGCCTTAGTTCATTTCATTTCATTTTGTTGGCTAAGTGTGACAATTAGCTCTTCTATTTTAATTACTTGTTCTTTAATTACATGTCATTTAATTAATTGTCTTGCACCTTAAATACCTTTAATTTCAAGTAAGTTTCCTTTTAATTATTGGTAATCTTTACTTTTATTGTTAATCTCCTATCTTCCTTTCTTGTTTGATCTTAATCTTTATGTTTATGTTTATTGTTCATGTTCTTGTTATTGAGTTTTTATTGATTTAATCAAGTGGGTTTTGATTTATTGTGGTTATTATTGTTAGTTTTATTGATTTGGTTTGTTTGATTATCATTATTAGATCATTTGTGATTAGTCTTGCTTAATCTTTTGGTTTGATTTGATTGATCTACATTAGATTCGTGTTATTTTTGTATCTCCTTGTTCTTCGCTAGTGTTTCTTTTCCCAGGTTTATTCCGGATCAACAACTTTATTCCGAACCAAGGAATTCTTCAAATTATTCCGGATAAGTGACATATTCCGAATAAGTGGAGTATTCTAAGTCAAGCAAATATTCCGGATCAGTGTGGTATTCCGAATCAGCAAAGTTATTCCGAATAAAGGACTTATTCGGAATAAGTGACACATTCTGGATAAAGGTCGTTCATTCGAAATACTTTATATTCCGGATCAAGGTTTTCATTCGGAACATTCCGGATAAAGGAGTTGATGTGAAATATTCCGAATCAAACTTATTCCGGATCAAGGGCATTCATTCGGAATAATATATATTCCGGATCAAGGGCATTCATTCGGAATAGTAAATATTCCGAGTCAAGGTCGTTTATTCGGAATAATCAATTATTCCGGATAAAGCTTTTATTCCGAATGAGGGTTATATTCCGGATGAAGGATTTTTCTTGATTTCCCGAGTGAAGAAGAATTATTCCGAACGAAGGTGACATTCTGAACGAGTGATTTATTCTGAACGAAGGTTTATTCCGAATGAGCTGTTTTCAGGTTCTTTTAAGTTTCTGTTTTTAATTTTCAAGCTTTACTTTTCCCGCCTTTTTACTTAGTCGCACTTTTAGTTTACTTGCCTTAGATTTATGTTAAGCCTTGCCTTAGTTTAAGTTTTAGTTGCTTTTTAAGTTTGCCCTTAGATAGTTTTAAGTTTGCGTTATTTACGTTAATTGCCTTTTAATTTTCGTCACGCTTTAAATTCTTGTCATTTATTTTAAATTAGATTTAAATTACCTGCTTTTATTTTTAAGTTTGTGCACTTTTAATTTTACTACAACGACACAACATTTGTTTCCACCAAAGACAGCTGAGTCGCACATTAATCCAGTAATCAATTCGATTAGACATACGACAAAGAACTTTAATTTTTATACTAGGCAAAAGCTTTGTATCAAATGGCGCCGCTGCCGGCTGTTTTCGTAAAGATTAACGGTTTTCTGTGAGAGACGCGTTGCTTTTTGGGATCCGTTCATTCGTGAGCGTTATTTTCTTGCTTAAAAATTTCAAAAATCCAAAAAAAATAAAAATTGTTAAAAATACATAAAAATTAGAAATTTTCAAAAAACCAAAAAGATTTTATTTTCTTTATAGTGTATATATATTCTCTTTGTGTTTGGTATTGTTTTCTTTTGCTTTCGCAGGTGTATGCGTACTAGATCTTCAACTTATCAAGAGCCCGAGACTCGTGAAGATTTATCTATGGCATGTGTGAACAACAACAATAATCCACCGCACCTCAATAATAACAACAACAATGTTCTTCCACAGCCCGATCTTCGGACAATGGAGGAGCTTTGTCAACCCACCATGTTTGGATGAGGAGGACCGATTGCGCCGATGCAAATTACGGCTCCAGTGTTTTTGTTGAAGCATCACATGATCCAGCAAGTGCAAACTAATCCATTCCGCGGATTGCCTGATGATGATGCCAACAAACACCTCGACAAATTCATTACTATCACTCAAAGCATGAAGTTGCCCGGTGCTACTATGGATTTTCTTCGCCTTCAACTCTTCCCACATACTCTATCACACCACACCGAGAAATGTTTTGATCGTCTCCCGAAGAATTCCATTCATACTTGGGATGACATGACTCAACGCTTTTTGTCGCTATACTTTCCACCATCCATGGTCACGAGCCTTCGCAATCAAATCAGCGGTTTCATGCAAGAACCCGATGTTTCTTTGATGCTTGGGAAAGATATAATGTTTTGATCGATCGTTGTCCAAACCACAACATGCTCCCCGTGACCTTAATTGATACTTTCTACAACGGTTTGACTTTTCGTGATCGTGATACGATTAATGCAGCCGCCGGTGGCACATTTATGAAAAGGAGACCCGAGGAGTGTAGAGAGCTTATTGAGAACATGACTACTCATCACAAAAACTGGGATTCCTCCGCTTCTTCAAGGAACAACCCGAGAGTCAATGTTTCTTCTACTTCAGCAAACCTCGATATGACAGAATTCACCCGCATGATGGCCGAAATGAACAAAAATATCTTGCTCATCACTACAAACCAACAACAACAAGTTAAAGCGGTAGCCAATCCTTGTGAGACATGCGGCGGTCCTCACTCATACACTGATTGTCCTTCTACTAAAGGCAATCCGGAAAATGTGTATGCAGCTTATGGTAATTCTTCACCGGAAAATTACCAAGCCCGACCTCAAGGGGATCGAAATTTACTAAGTTACCGGTCCAACAACTATCTTTCACCCGGTTTTTCTCCTCAAAACCAAAACCCCAACAACAATTACAATAGAAGCAACCAAATCCCACCTAGAGCTTCTAATCCTTATCACCCACCCGCTCAACAAGCCCCACCCATCAATCAAGATGTTGAAGCCTTAATGAGAACCCAAGGAGAGCAAATCAAGAATCTACAAAGCCAAATTATCAATTTGAAAGGGGATATCACCAAGCAAGGGAATGACATTAGATCCGAGCTTCGAAATGATATTCAATCCTCTTTCAGCAATCAAACGAATGATTTGAATAATATGCTGGCTAGTTTCTTACCAACCGCTCAACCCTCTACTTCGAGTTCTCTACCTTCAAACATCGTCAGCAATCGGAGAGCAAATGTGAGTGCTATTACTACCCGTAGTGGAGTTACTCTAGTAGGACCACCTATCCCACCCCCATTTACTCCATCTACACCTCCTCCACCACCATTTATCCCTACTACTCCCACACCTAGTATTAGTGCACCATTACCGTCTCCGCCTCGTCGTGAAGAAGTACCCAAGACGAATCCTCCACCAACCCCACCTTCCACCTTTAACCCTTCAACATCTCAACCGTCACCTTCTACACCTCCACCACCCAAACCCAATATTCCTTATCCATCTCGCTTAGACAAGGCCAAAATGTACACCAAGGATGACATTCAAGTGTCAAACTATTTGAAGAATGTTTCGGAAATGACCATCACTTTTAGCCTTGTTGAAGCTCTAGCACAAATGCCTAAATTTGTTAAGATGTTTAAGGAATTGCTTAGCAAGAAGGAGAAGATGGCCGAGTTTGTTAATACTCGATTGAATGAAAATTGTTTTGCCGTCCTTCTTAAAGAACTTCCGGAAAAACTTGGAGATCCCGGTCGTTTTGTGCTACCTTGTACTTTTAACCAAACCGACAAATTTACTGCCTTAGCCGATCTTGGGGCAAGTATAAATTTGATGCCTTTAATTGTTTGGAAAAAGTTATCATTGCCTGACCTTACACCCACCAAAATGACTCTTGAGCTAGCCAATCGCACTCTCGCTTACCCCGTTGGTATTGCCGAAGATGTGTTCATTAAAGTTGGCACATTCACTTTTCCGGTCGACTTCGTCGTTGTTGATTATGAAATGGACCCTCGTATTCCGTTAATACTTGGACGCCCATTTTTGAGAACCGGTCGAGCTTTAATAGATGTGGATAACTGTGAACTCATCTTAAGAGTCGGGGATGATGCACAAGTTTTTGAAATGGGGAAGCTTACAAGCAAATCCAATGGAAGAGAATCAGCGAATATAATTAATGTGCTTGATGATTTTGTTGTCTACAACAATCCTCTATTCGATTCTTGCAATGATAATCCACTGTTTCAAAATGATGTGGATGATTCTCTCTCCAATTTGGAACCTTCACCCATATATGATTCTCCAACGATCTATGATGCTTATGATGATGATTCTAGCTCCGATGGAGATGATTATGATAATTTTACTTCCGAGTATCCCGACATGCCCACTTATGATGATTTTGATGAGGCCGATACTCTTTCGAGTGATTCTTCTCATGATGAAGATCCTCCGCCAACCATGTTTAATCCTACTTTGGATGACTACTCATTTGAGGAAGACTTTTCTACTTTTCTCAATACTTACTTCCCTCATGAGAGTGATGCTCCTCCTTTAGACTTTGATGATTATGGTCTTGATCCTACTTCGGATTTGAAGAAAATTCTTTCAAAGGAGAAGAAACCGGACGACACCAACATCCGCAGCACGTATGTTTTGACACCTCTTTGTCCACCTTCTGAGGACGAGGTTGTGCATTTTCTTAGCGGATCATCTTTAAATTCTATTGAGCCCGCGTGCTATTTTCCCCTAAAGTAAAAGGTGTTCCACCCCGGTATCGATATTCTTAAGCCATCTTAGTATCCGTCTGATGAAATAAAAGGAACGATTTTTGGAACTACTGAAGATATGCTTGCACCACTTCACCCTTGCTCCCACCGTTCTCCATCTTTGCTTTAGGGAACCTTGCCTACTCTTCTTTGGCTTTCCTTGTTCGCCTTAAGCTTGTGCTATTTGATGGACGAAAACTATGTATTTGATCCCGGTGGATATGTTTCATGCTTCTTCCTATGCTAATCAAGGTCGAGTCAGGCTCACGACTCGGTGAACAAAAATCAAGCGCTTCTTGGGAGGCAACCCATGTATCTATCTTTTAGCTATCTTTATCCTAAGTGTAGGGGAGACCCGTTGGTGTTTGCTATCTCCTCTCTTCTCATATTCAGGGATTCGAGCACTCAATTATCCACTCTTGATGATTTTTGACGACCCGTGATTCCGTGTTTCCGTCTTCCCGGTTCTATCCTAAACTCTTTTTGATTCACTATTTTATATTTCTCAATATTAAAATAGGAATCTCGTTAGTTGTCTTTTCCTTAGCAAGATTTAAACAAAGTGCACAATGTCCAAAGTGTAGGGGAGTTTACTCCCACATGCTTAAACATTGAGGAAAATGTTTATATTAAGTGTAGGGGGAATTCTATCGAAGTTAAGTGGTCTTTTCCTTGTATTTGCCCTCATTTTAACTGGAAAATCAATTTTTCGACATTTTTCAAAAATTTTGATCTATTTTGGCCTACTAGGTTTTCCCTTTGTATAGTTATTTTCTTTCCTTATTAGAATATATTTTTAATAAAGTGGTTTTAATTTTCAACGTTGTGAATCTTTTGACTCAACCCGAGTTTACTTATCTAAGTTTACTCTAGCTAGTATCCTTAACGTGTTTAAGTCAAGTTTTGCTAGGCTTTTATATAGGGACCTTTAAAACGCAAAAGTCTTAACTCTCACGGGTTAAGAACAAGAAATTTTCGCAAGTTCCTATAATTGATCCTAGAGAGTCGTTTATCAAGGGAACTTTAAAATGCGATTTCTAAACTTGAAAAAGTCTAAGAGTTTGCAAGATCCTATAGATGACTCGAAAACCCAAAACTTTGATTTAATAGGCTAAGCATCCACGAGTCTCATTCCTTGAGATTTTAAACTGTGGAGAACGAGAGATGATAGAGTCAATTATAAGTTTGGTATTCTTTCGTGAATTTATGTGAGTTAATTATAAGCCTATTCTCCCATCGCTTGTTAATAAATTTTATCTACAATAAATAAGGTTGTACGATTTGAAAAGTTACTTAGCTTCTAGCCTAAGATCGTTTAAAAGTTGCTCGGTATAGATTTGAGTTCATAGCCAAGGCATAACTTATTGAAGCGGGATGCGAAGATTGGCGAGTCCGAAAAGGCCCTAACAAGGCATGAGGGCTAAATTTTGTTGCTAAAGATCCAAAAGTGATGTGAAGAATCATTTATCGAAAATCAATATGAAGGATCGAGACACACGGCGAAAAGCAAATACTCCCAAAAGATCATGGAGAAGTCTATCCAAAAAGGCCCTAACAAGGTATGAGGATAAATAGATCCAAGTCTTAAAAGGAGGCGGATCGTTGTATATCAAAGTCCAAAGTAATGATTGGAGAAAAATGAAGAAGTCGTGGTCCAAATATGAAGAATCTCTCAAAATTTCAAGTGAAGAAATTCCTATTATGACGAGAGGACCATTATTTCATGAACGTCTATCAAAGATTTGAAGTATGAAGTCGCTGCCAAATATCGGTCCGAGAAAGGTCTCAAATCGCGAAGCGAGTTATGCCAAGATATGAACTTTATGAGGTCCCGAGAAGCAGTTTTAAAAGATTTTGTCCTTTAGCTAACTATTGATTAAAACGTCCCACTTTATTTTCAGCCTAAATAACTATCGAAATAAGTCAACAATGCATCCTCGTGATCATTCAAGACAACAATAAAATATAAGAGATACACCTAGGAATAAGGGAGTCTAAGTAAATAATTGGCCCAAATGAGTTCGTGTTAGTTTGCTAACTTATAATAACAATGATCTCGTTTTTAAGCTTAGTTTGGAGAAAGTGAAAACTTGAGGATGATGATCATTCATGACATTTCCAAAACCCTAAGGTAAGCTTTTGACTTTTTTACTTGTTTTATAATTTTCTATCTCTTTAATAAAGGCCAATGTGGATTGATTATGATGAAAAGTGTAATCGTGCTTTGTAACTAATGCATTGCATGAGGACATTGCAATGGTCAAGTGTAGGGGATTTGATAAGTGTGTGAACACCCATCCTTTTTACCACTTAACTACAATAATAACCGAGCTAAAACGTGTATTTTATGTCATAAATGTCAGAATTATGCGTGGTTTGTGTTTTTGTTATGATTTAGAACGAAAATGTGAAAAGGGGAGAAAACACGGGCATTCACGGGCTTTTATCGAAGAAAAAGACAAAAGACGAAGTCAAGAAATCACGAGTGCAAAAAGAACGGAAGTCCGAGACCAATTCTGAAGATTTATCGAAGAAAAAGTCAAAAGACGGAAGTTTACTAAAAGTCGAAGAACTCAAGTCTTATTTATGAAGAAATTTCAAAACGAGTTTAAAGAAATCCCGAGACAAAGTCGTTAAAGTCGAAGAATTAAGAAGATTAAGGACTTAATGACAATTAAAGAAAGAAGAAAGAGGGGAGGAAGCTTCCTCTAAGCACCTCCCTAATCCTCCTACAAATAGGCCTTAGTTCATTTTATTTCATTTTGTTGGCTAAGTGTGACAATTAGCTCTTCCATTTTAATTACTTGTTCTTTAATTACATGTCATTTAATTAATTGTCTTGCACCTTAAATACCTTTAATTTCAAGTAAGTTTCCTTTTAATTATTGTTAATCTTTACTTTTATTGTTTATCTCCTATCTACCTTTCTTGTTTAATCTTTAATCTTTATGTTTATTGTTCATGTTCATGTTATTGAGTTTTTATTGATTTAATCAAGTGGGTTTTGATTTATTGTGGTTATTATTATTAGTTTTATTGATTTGGTTTGTTTGATTATCATTATTAGATCATTTGTGATTAGTCTTGCTTAATCTTTTGGTTTGATTGATTGATCTAGATTAGATTCGTGTTATTTTTGTTTCTCCTTGTTCTTTGCTACTGTTTCTTTTCCCAGGTTTATTCCGGATCAACAACTTTATTCCGAACCAAGGAATTCTTCTAATTATTCCGGATAAGTGACATATTCCGAATATGTGGAGTATTCTAAGTCAAGCAAATATTCCGGATCAATGTGGTATTCCGAATCAGCAAAGTTATTCCGAATAAAGGACTTATTCGGAATAAGTGACATATTCTGGATAAAGGTCGTTCATTCGGAATACTTTATATTTCGGATCAAGGTTTTCATTCGGAACATTCCGGATAAAGGAGTTGATGTGAAATATTCCGAATCAAACTTATTCCGGATCAAGGGCATTCATTCGGAATAATATATATTCCGGATCAAGGGCATTCATTCGTGTTAATGCAATAATGACTAAAAACGTTACTTGCATTTTTCGGTCTCGCTTGGTTTTGATTACGACAATATGTAGAAACAAGCATTTACGAAAACAACGAAAAACGAATTCTTGAGTTCAAGTATTTTTCATTTTACCCATTTTCACTTAAGGTATGGATAAACAAGTACTAACCTTAATCAAGTGATCAAGTGATTTAATCTTTTCTTAAAACTCACTTTTTATTAAATGTGACAAGTTTTTATTAAACTTTATTTTTAAGAAAATGTTTTATTAAAATAATTATTTGAAATTTGAAAATGGCATATTCTTATTCTGTTAAGAATATCCTTTCAGGATATTTTTATACCCAGATAAGACCTCCACCACTAAAGGACAAAAAGGAGCGGAGTCTAGTCCGGCGGTACCTTAGCGCCTAGGCGGTACATTATCGACAAGGTACCGCGGGCTGTGATAAGGTACCGCAGGCAGATATAGCCGTTGGCTCCTTTATCCTTTAAATAGTGGACCATTCTCAGCTTTTCACCTCACCTCTTTTACACATTTATTTCCAGATTCAAACCCCTTCTTTAATCACTCAAATCTTTGATCATTTGTTTGATTATTACTTGTTTAAGAAGTGAATCTTGTTCTTCCATCCCTTCCTCTCCAAGTTCAAAGAGAAGAACACTATCCTAGTGAAGTGTTGAGTCCACCACCGAAGATCCATTGAAGATCAAATTTTATATACTTGTAGTTGTGTCCTAGTTGTGAAGATCCAAGTAGTTGTGTCTATTTGGAAGTTGTTTATGTACTAAGTATAGTTGTGTAGATTGGTCCTAGCTACGATTAGGGCTCGACTTTTAACTTAGAGTCGGAAATTGGTTAAGCGACGTGTACGGTTTTCTCCACCATAAGGAGCTTGTTGTGTAGTGAACTCTCGAGTAAGGAGTACTCGAGGAATGGAGTAGGAACGAGGAGTGAGCTTCGTTGCCGAACCACTATAAATCCTTGGTGTTCGGTTTGATCTTTCTTTACCCTTAACTCTTTACATTCTTTATTCTTTTTGCATATACATGTGTTAATATTAGATTAGCTACACTATCATTCTTTATTCTTTGTGGATATATTTTTGTTAGTATTAGTTTAGCTACACTATCATTGTTCATATTGTGCATAAGAAGATTTCACATATTTCCTCAAGCCTAAGTTTTTGAAAAAGGATTTTTGGAAACCATATTTTAATAAGTAAATTTAAGAAACTATTCAACCCCCCCCTCCCCCTTCTAGTTTCTACAATTGGTATCAGAGCGGGTTGCTCAAGATTTTTCAAAGTATATTGTATTTTAAAACTTGAATCGATCTATGGATTCCAACAAGTACCTAGAAGGGCAATCTATGCAAAGACCACCACTTTTTGAAACCGATAGTTTTATTTATTGGAAAAATAGATTTGAAACTTATGTGAAATCAAAAGATTTAGATCTTTGGCATGTTATTACCAATGGTGATTTTTTACCCTTTCAATTTCATGAAGTTTCTAAAACAAAAGAATTAGTCACTTTTGACAAAGCTAATGATGATACTAAAAAGAAACTTTCAAAAAATAATGAGGCTAAAATGGTGATTTATAATGCTTTGCCTAAGAAACAGTATGAAAGAATTTTTATGTGTGAAACCGCTAAAGATATTTGGAACACTCTTTTAGTAACCCACCAAGGTAATAGCCAAGTCAAAGAAAGTAAAATCGATCTTCTTGTCCAACAATATGAACAATTTGTCATCTTAGAAGATGAAACTATTGATAGTGCATTTGCTAGATTTAACACCATTATTACTAGTCTAAGAGCACTTGATGAAGGTTTTTCTAGAAAGAACAATGTTAGGAAGTTTCTAAGGGCCTTACATCCACAGTGGAGAGCAAAAGTCACGGCTATTGAAGAGTCGAAAGATCTCTCAACTTTATCACTCGATGAACTCATATGATACTTGAAGATTCATGAGATGATAATTATGAAGGACTCGGAATTAGTGAAAACCAAGAGTGAAAGGAAATATCTTGCACTTAAAGCCAAGAAGGCACAAAGTGACCATGATAGTTCCTCGGAAAGTGATGACGAGGAGTATGCATTGGCGGTGAGAGATTTCAAGAAGTTCTTCAAGAGACGAGGTCAACACGTTAGGCAACCAAACTATGACAAGAAACCATTGTCAAAGAATCGGTTTGTCAAGAACGAAAAAGGTGATAGGAATTGCTTTATATGTGGTGATCCAAATCACTTTATTGGTGATTGTCCAAAGCCCGCTCGTGATAAGAACCACACGACATTCGTCAGTGGCGCTTGGAGCGATAGCGGTGAAGATGATGATGACAACCCCAAAGAGGATAAATGTCTTATGGCTCACACTTCTAAAGAGGTACATTCCGAAACCGAATATTATAGCAATGATAGTTCCACTTTAGATGATATTGAATTTGAAGGCAAATATGATAGCTTACACAAACTTAGTCTTAAATTCATAAAAAATAAAAAAACCTTAAAATCAACCAAAACTAAGCTTGAAAATGAGATCAATGAACTTAGGGAGAAATTGGCTAAACTTGAGAAAAACAAAGAGGTTGATTTAGGTTGCTTAAGTTGTGAGAAACTTAGATTAGAGAATGATGATCTCAAGAGCACCTCCATTAAATTGGAAAAGTTAATGAAAGGTACTAGTGCTCTTGATGATATGTTAAACAAACAAGTTCATTCTAAGGAAAAACTTGGTCTAGGTTTTAACTCAAATGAAGCTTCAACTAGTGAACCAAAACAAGTCAGGTTTTCACAGAAAACACCCTCTGGACGCGGTTCCATATCGTATGGCGCGGTTCCTTATCACTATGGAACCGCGGCTCTAGATAAGGTACCGCGGCCAGAAGTTGAGTTTTGTGAAAATTCTGAACTTTCTGAAAAATCTAAGTTAAATGAAAAACCAAAGCATCTTACTGTTAATAAGGTTCAATTACCCATACTTGACGACAATGCTATTGGTAAGTTCTATAAGCCGTTAAGTAAACCTCTCATGGGAAATAGAAGTTTATCTAGACTATCTTCTACTCCACCTAGAGTACGGAATAAGTCTAGGCCTAGAAGTAGAACGACAACGCCTACAAGAGATAATCAAAACAACTCACGACCTAGAAGTAAAACTCCAACACCTAGAAGGAATAATAATAACTCTAAACCTAGATCAAACACACCTAGGAGAAGTAATGAACAACAAAATGGTTACATGAATTACTACCCTCCTCCATTTTGTTCTCCATGGGGAATCCCCTCCTCATTCATGCATCCCAACCAAATGCAAGGGATGTTTGGAACTAACAATTTTGGACCCATGAGATATTGGGGACCAAATGTTTGATCTTGTGTGTTGTTACCTAGATATGCTTGGGAATTGATTTGGAGCCCGATGAGTGGATTAAGGATAGTGGATGTTCTAAACACATGACGGGTAATCGAAGTTTGTTCTCGCATTACAAAGCATATGATGGAGGTAACGTCACATTCGCTAGTAGTCTACGTGGTAATATCATTGGCAAAGGTACGGTTTCTCTTGACTCCATGACCATTGAAAATGTTGAGCACGTAGATAACTTAGGTTTTAACCTTTTAAGTATAGGTCAAATTTGTGATAATAAGTGTAAGGTCATCTTTTTGGAACATGACAGTGAAATCGTAAAAGATGGAAAAGTCATTGGAAAAGGTGTTAGAAAGCATGGGCTTTATGTCATGAAGGTTAATAAGAAGTCAAAAGACAACATATGTCTTGCGACTATAGATGATAGTTCTACTCTTTGGCATAGGAGATTAGGTCACGCAAATATGCATTTAATTCAATCTTTAGTCTCTAAGGAGTTGGTAAGACACCTCCCCAAGATTAAGTTTGATAGTCACTTTTGTGATGCTTGCAAAGTTGGAAAGCAAGTTCACTCAAGTCACAAAGCCAAGAATTTGGTTTCGACCTCTCGGTGCTTAGAGCTCTTACATATGGATCTCTTTGGACCTTCCGCCATACGGAGTTATGGAGGTAACCTTTATACCCTAGTTATAGTTGATGACTATTCTAGATTCACTTGGACTAGATTTTTGGCATCTAAGAATGAAGCTTTCGATCACTTCGAAATCTTTAGTCGAAGAATTCAAAATCAACTAGGATGTTCAACTGTTTCTATTAGGACGGATCATGGTAGGGAATTTGATAATGAAGTGCAATTTTGTGCCTTTTGTGAAGCTCATGGTATTACCCATAACTTCTCGGCTCCTCGCACTCCACAATCAAATGGGGTAGTTGAAAGGAAGAATAGGACTCTCCAAGAGATGAGTAGGACGATGTTAAACGAGCAATCTTTGCCTCAAAAGTTTTGGTGCAATGCCGTGGATACATCGACTTATATTCTCAACCTAATTCTTATTCGACCATTCCTAGGAAAGACCCCCTATGAGATTCTTAAAGGTAAGAAACCCTCATTAGAATACTTTAGGGTGTTTGGAAGCAAGTGCTTTATCCTCAACACCAAAGACTACCTTACCAAGTTTGACCCAAAATCTTACGAAGGTATCCTTTTAGGTTATTCCCAAACTAGTAAGGCCTACATAGTCCTAAATAGAACCTCAGGGGTTATTGAAGAATCACTCAACGTAACCTTTGATGAAACCCCTCCTTCACCCAAGACACCACCATTGGTTGATGATGACTTGGATGAACTAGAAGTAGTTAAATCCAAAGAGGTTAGAAAAATAGGAGTTGAAGACCTTAGTGTTGAAAAGGAAGTAAACATTAAGGAGTCTAGGGATCATACTCTCAATAATGTCATTGGTGACTTAAATCAAAGGACCCTAAGATCTCAAGTCCAAAACCAAAGCAACTTCTTTTGTTTTGTCTCCTTGATTGAACCAAAGAATGTTAAAGAAGCTTTGACGGATGAGAGTTGGGTCATTGCGATGCAAGAAGAATTGAATCAATTCGTTGCCAATGTTGTTTGGGAACTTGTTCCTCCACCTAGAAGTTCTACCATTATAGGAACCAAATGGGTATTTAGGAATAAGCTAGATGAGAATGGTGTTGTGTCTCGTAACAAGGCTAGACTTGTAGCTCAAGGCTATAATAAACAAGAAGGGATTGATTATGACGAGACATATGCACTGGTAGCTATTAGAATCAATTATAATCCTTTTAGCCTACGCTTGTGCCTTAGATATTAAGCTTCAACAAATGGATGTAAAGAGTGCATTTCTTAACGGTTTGATCAATGAGGAGGTATATGTGGCTCAACCTCCCGACTTCATTGATTTTGAGAAACCGGACCATGTTTACAAGCTTAAGAAAGTACTTTATGGACTCAAACAAGCACCCAAAGCTTGGTATGATAGACTTAAAGCGTTTCTTGTTAAACATGAGTATACCATGGGAATGGTAGACAATACACTCTTTACAAAGAAGAAAGGTTCTCACCTCATAATCGTACAAATATATGTTGATGACATTATATTTGGCTCAACTTGTCAAGAATTGTGTGATGACTTTGCCAAAATCATGCATGATGAGTTTGAAATGAGTATGATGGGAGAACTTAACTTCTTTTTAGGACTCCAAATTAAACAAATGGAATGGTATTTTCTTTAGTCAATATAAGTACGCTAAAGAAATGCTAAAGAAATTTGGATTAGAAGAATCTAGACCAATGAAGACCCCTATGGCCTCGGATACTAAACTCACCGTAGATGATGATTGTGAGTCGGTAGACAACACCAAATATAGAGGTATGATTGGTAGTTTGTTGTACCTAACGGCAAGTCGACCGGATATCATGTTTAGTGTTTGCCTTTGTGCTCGCTTCCAAGAGGCTCCCAAAACCTCTCACCTTGAAGCGGTTAAGCGTATCTTCCGATACATTAAAGGCACTATACATTTAGGATTATGGTATCCTAAAGGGACCGGCGCAGAAACCATTGTCTACGCGGACTCGGATCATGCGGGAGACTATGTGGACCGGAAAAGCACTAGTGGAGTTTGTACCTTCATGGGTTGTTGTTTAAACTTCTTGGTTCTCCAAGAAACAAACCGCTCTTGCGATATCCACCACGGAAGCCGAGTATGTGAGTGCCGGAAAAGCATGCCAACAAGCTCTATGGATGAAGCAAGCGCTTGTTGATTACGGGATTTCTCTTGATGATGTTCCCATCATGTGCGATAATAAAGGCGCTATAGACCTAAGCAAGAATCCCGTGCAACATTCGCGAACCAAACACATAGAAATTAGACACCATTTCCTTAGGGATAATGTTCGAAAGGGGAACATTACTATCGAAAAGGCTCCCTCCGAGGATAACTTAGCCGATATCTTCACTAAGCCACTTAAGAGCGAACCTTTTAATTACTTGCGTCTAGGTCTAGGATTAATGGAACATCTTCCTTAAATTCTTTTCTTCTTGTGTGTTTTCTATTACCAATTTAAGTCCTTGAGTCTTTTAAAATCCCTTTGAAAAATCTTCTCCTCTCCTTTTCAAAACTCTCAAAGTCTCTTTCGAAAATGGTTGAGAAATTCGTTTGACATTGTTAATTCAATCTAAAAACGATTTTTCATAGATTTTCGCTATTAATGTAGAGCTTACATAATTCATATGTATGATTCTCTCAAACATAGCAAGAACAAGATTGAATCATGGAGGATCATTGTGTCATGAATTAAGGTCTTGTCTTACACACCTCCTACATTGATTTTTTAATCCATGTACTTTGGTCAAATCTCTATTTGGTATGTTTGCATATGTTTTCTTTGTCTATCTTTGCTTTTAAGCACATCCCTATGATAAGTTAGACTAGAAAAATAAGATTTGCTGAAAAATCTTTCTCCAAACACCAAACCCTGCTTCTGCAGGCGGTTCCATATGTGAACCGCGGTACCTTATTGATAAGGTACCGCCACCATAGATAAGGAACCGCCTACAATGGCCTTCCTTTTTCGGGTTTTTGTCTGAAACTCCAGATTTGCTCCAACTTTTTTGAGAATCTTTGTTTCAAACCCTTTGACCACCCCAAAAATACCCTAAGCCTTCCCTATTTAAACCATAAGCATTTTGCATTACTTCACATCCAAAATGTCTTATTCTCCCAATGAAAGCCTTGAATCTCCTCCATTTTCTCCAATTGCTTTCAATCCAAACCCACCCAAGAACACTCTTACTCACATTTCTCCTACCAAGAATGTTGATTGTGGATCTTCCTTTCTTCCACCACCACCCTTTTGTGTTCTTCCTCCTTCTCATGATAATGTCATGCACCATGGAACATATTGTCATTGTTGTCAATATCAACATCTTGCTATGGCACATATCTATGAGGAGTTGAGCTACATCAAGAGTCTCTTAATCAAGCCTCCTCTTCACTTTGATTATGAGATCTCCAACAAGCCACCACCACCACCCTCTGCTATTACCTTGTCTTTCATATAAGCATTGATTGCTTATCCTCAAGACACCAAATTCAAGCAAATCTTAGAATTCTAGAATAACTAGGATTAGATTTATGCTTTTGGCTTGTAACTTTTTCCATACTTCTTTGTATGATGTTTCTTTAGTAACCTATCTTGGATCTTTGTCTTTGTGTTTTCTTCTCTTTTTAATTTTCTTTATGTGACATATTGCTATATATTGTTGGTTGTTTCTTTTGTTCAACTAACCCTTCTATGTAGCTTGTCACCATATCTCGATTCCTCGGTGCCCCAAGCTAGGGGGAGTAAGAACCAAGGGGGAGTCTTTGCAAAGTCCGTTTCTTCAACACCGGCTTACGCAACCTTTTTGCTTCGACAAAGGGGGAGAAATGAATAAACTCGTCTTCGAAAATCTTGTTTTTGTGTGATTGAGTTTATGTATTGTCGGAATCAAAAAGGGGGAGATTGTTAATGCAATAATGACTAAAAACATCACTTGCATTTTTCGGTCTCGCTTGGTTTTGATTACGACAATATGTAAAAACAAGCATTTACGAAAACAACGAAAATCGAATTCTTGAGTTCAAGTATTTTTCATTTTACCCATTTTCACTTAAGGTATGGATAAACAAGTACTAACCTTAATCAAGTGATCAAGTGATTTAATCTTTTCTTAAAACTCACTTTTTGTTAAATGTGACAAGTTTTTATTAAACTTTATTTTTAAGAAAATGTTTTATTAAATTAATTATTTGAAATTTGAAAATGGAATATTCTTATTCTGTTAAGAATATCCTTTCAGGATATTTTTTATACCCAAATAAGACCTCCACCACTAAAGGACAAAAAGGAGCGGAGTCTAGTCCGGCGGTACCTTAGCGCCTAGGCGGTACCTTATCGATAAGGTATCGCGGGCTGTGATAAGGTACCGCGGGCAGATATAGCCGTTGGCTCCTTTATCCTTTAAATAGTGGACCATTCTCAACTTTTCACCTCACCTCTTTTGCACATTTATTTCCAGATTCAAACCCCTTCTTTAATCACTCAAATCTTTGATCATTTGTTTGATTATTACTTGTTTAAGAAGTGAATCTTGTTCTTCCATTCCTTCCTCTCCAAGTGCAAAGAGAAGAACACTATCCTAGTGAAGTGTTGAGTCCACCACCAAAGATCCATTGAAGATCAAATTTTATATACTTGTAGTTGTGTCCTAGTTGTGAAGATCCAAGTAGTTGTGTCTATTTGGAAGTTGTGTGCACTAAGTATAGTTGTGTAGATTGGTCCTAGCTACGATTAGGGCTCGACTTTTAGCTTAGAGTCGGAAATTGGTTAAGCGATGTGTACGGTTTTCTCCACCATAAGGAGCTTGTTGTGTAGTGAACTCTCGAGTAAGGAGTACTCGAGGAGTGGAGTAGGAACGAGGAGTGAGCTTCGTTGCCGAACCACTATAAATCCTTGGTGTTCGGTTTGATGTTTCTTTACCCTTAACTCTTTACATTTTTTATTCTTTTTTTCATATACATGTGTTAATATTAGATTAGCTACACTATCATTCTTTATTCTTTGTGGATATATTTTTGTTAGTATTAGTTTAGCTACACTATCATTGTTCATATTGTGCATAAGAAGATTTCACATATTTCCTCAAGCCTAAGTTTTTGAAAAAGGATTTTTGGAAACCATATTTTAACAAGTAAATTTAAGAAACTATTCAACCCCCCACCCCCCTTCTAGTTTCTACAATTCGGAATAGTAAATATTCCGAGTCAAGGTCGTTTATTGGAATAATCAGTTATTCCGGATAAAGCTTTTATTCCGAATGAGGGTTATATTCCGGATGAAGGCTTTTTCTTGATTATTCCGAGTGAAGAAGAATTATTCCGAACGAAGGTGACATTCTGAACGAGTGATTTATTCCGAACGAAGGTTTATTCTGAATGAGCTGTTTTCAGGTTCTTTTAAGTTTCTGTTTTTAATTTTCAAGCTTTACTTTTCCCGCCTTTTTACTTATTCGCACTTTTAGTTTACTTGCCTTAGATTTATGTTAAGCCTTGCCTTAGTTTAAGTTTTAGTTGCGTTTTAAGTTTGCCCTTAGATAGTTTTAAGTTTGCGTTATTTACGTTAATTGCCTTTTAATTTTCGTCACGCTTTAAATTCTTGTCATTTATTTTAAATTAGATTTAAATTACCTGCTTTTATTTTTAAGTTTGTGCACTTTTAATTTTACTACAACGACACAACATTTGTTTCCACCAAAGACAGCTGAGTCGCACATTAATCCAGAATCAATTCGATTAGACATACAACAAAGAACTTTAATTTTTATACTAGGCAAAAGCTTTGTATCAGTTACATACTGGCCTTATTAAATCCCATATATGTAACTTGATCAACTAAGTTTTTTTCTGGCTATGTACAGTATTGCTGTCAATATTTCGTCCTTTTTATACAAAAAAACTATAAAGTAGTAGTAGGAACCAATGTAAAACCCGCTTTAAAAGTTCACGAATATTAATTACG
Organism: Glebionis coronaria; assembly: GCA_025667525.1. Lineage (NCBI taxonomy): Eukaryota > Viridiplantae > Streptophyta > Magnoliopsida > Asterales > Asteraceae > Glebionis > Glebionis coronaria. The sequence goes on along the minus strand of CM046874.1, from coordinate 523,594,487 downwards.
TACAATCACAACTCTAATTTAAACGTTGCGTAACTATTTATTCAGATAATAAATAACAGTATTAATTCAAGTATCACGCAAATTTTATTTATTCAGGAAATAAATAATCCGTGTCAGAATATATCAGGAGGATGAATATACGAACACATACGCAATGTTTTAAAACCACAAATATTAGTTGCATGCAGTCTCAACTTTAACTAAAAATGTACGTGATTAATTATTCAGAATAATAATTAATTCTAACTATCCATGTATCATGTAGGTATTATTTATACAGGAAAATAAAAAAAATACATGATGGGATTTAAAACACGAGCACACAAGTTAAAAATTTATAAACGAAAACCAAAAAAAAGAAACAATGTATGTGTGCATGTGGGCTGCGGCCTTTGATTAAAAATAAAGGGGAAAGTGGGCTTGAACTCGGCCCATGGCCAAAAGAAAAACATACAGGATGTTTCCCCACTCCTTGTCATTCAGTAAACAAAAAAAAACGACTTAGGGTTCTTGTGGGGGTTGCCGCCGGCTAAAACAAAAAAGGATGCTAGGACCTTGATTTTCGCCATTTGATTAATTGTGTGTGGTTACCTCTTATCCTTAATCACGAATTAAGGTAAATCTTATTACTCTTGATTTTTATTTCGTGTCAAGGTTATTTAATAAACGTTAATCATGAAATAAAAAGATGTCACATGTGTTTTTAGTGATGTGCGCAAACCGAGACACACAATGTGTCTCGGTGTTCGTTTTTTGTGATCCAACCGTGTAGGCTGTTGGTTTGGGGTGGGACAGCAGCGAAACAGAAATCACAGGGGTGTTTGGTTTAAAAACATTGGGTAAAAAGGGGCAGATAAGGGGGCCTTTGGGTTTATACAACACAACAGGGGGAACTAAATCAAAACAGTGGGAATATAACACAGGCAGTGGGAACTATAAACAAAGCAGTGGGAACTAAGGGGAGCAGCGGTGGCTGCTGGTGGGTTGACGGCAGCAAAGGGCTACAACCTTAGGGCTGTGGTGGGTTTTGGTTTAGCTTAGCCGAGACAAAGTGTCTCGGGAAGTTTTGACTCGGGTTTTGGGTATACATTATATAGATATAAACAAAGTTTTATTTAATTTATATTAAATCATTTTACCAAGTAAAATATAGCATGGTTTAACCAAATTAAAATGTTTTATTAATTTAATTTGTAAATTTAATTAAAATGATTTAATTAGTTTGTTAATTTAAAATGCTTGGTTTTATTTAAATAATTTTCATGGAAACTATTTTTTGGAAACCTTTTCATTTAGGAAACTTTCTATTTATGGCAGGTTACTATTTATAGTGATATTAATAATACAAGAATACAGTATAATACCATAATCAGAATACAATATAATATACAAGTAATTAGAAGTACAAGATATGCATTAATCAGTAAATGTTTAAAGACAACCAGAGTTACCAGATTATGTACGAAACAGTACCACAATACAAGAACATAATAAATCAAGTAAGAACAGTAAGAACCAGTAACAGTAAACAGTAATCAGACACTTACTCATGCCCCGTATTCGTGTAGCTATTGTGAAGTTAGAGTAGGAGTTTCATCTGTTTTCTCTTCAGTCAGACTGGACACAAGGTACGGATTTTCCGTCCTTCAGTAAGGACTTCCTTTCCTATGCATGATTAGGATTTCCCGTCTGCAGCCAAATTTTTTCCCCAGTATATGTTATAAATTACAGTAGTTATCTTAATAACTAAGTTGAATTGCCTGAGCTTTATATACATACATGACCAGTTATATACTAGTTACGGAGGTATCGTAACCATGACACTTGAGGCAACAGTGTCATGACTCCTCTGCGATGGAGTGATTTCTCGCAGCGTCCTATTTATTTCATCTTGGCCATTTTATCAGTATTATCAGCGGGGCGTATGGATGCATCCTAGGTTATCAGTTTACAGCTTATCAGATGAATGTGGTGTGTGCTCTACATCCTTCACATTTGGAGTTGATCCCTCCACCCAGCACATTATTTAGAGGTCACCCCTATACAACATGACGAGGTCACCCCTCGATGTATTCATGTAGACATTGTTTTAGCACATGACTTATATAAGCTCTTGGCATTTAAAATACAGTAATTGCATGTTTTCAAATATAACAACTAATAATTCAACTTTATTATTGTAAACCAGACTTTTAAGAACATATACAGTTTTTCAATGCACTTTACTTATCAGTTTCATAGATTCAATATTTGTTATCTATTTCATTCCAGTACATTCTTATCATGCTTTATATCCGTTCGCTGAGCGTTATGCTCAGCCGCAGTTTCTTTTCATGTTACAAACGGCAGGTACACAGGAACGCTCTTAGGATTTTTGAGGGTTGGTGCATTTTGGATGAAAGATATCTAGACTCCTTACTTAGTGCACTTCATATATTACTCTGCCTGTTTGGACATTGTTCAGTCCTTCTTTTCAGTATTTACTTTTCATGTTTGAGCTTATGTTTGGGTTACCGATGTTTGATTCCGGTATTTCCTTTATGGTCAGTTAATATTTTAGGACATTTACCTTATATGCTTTGATGGAACGCTATAAATACACGTAACGGTCCACTTATCCAAGTGGGGTGTTACAACCAATATACTAATGCTAAATGTAAGTTGGACAATCTGTTAACATAAAACTACAAAAAAATTCCTAAGAAAATAGTTACAAAATTTGTGGGTCACTATGTTTATCCTAACCCGAGACCTCATTAAATAAGCACAAGAAGCACAAAGTAAAACTAGTTATAAAAGGTGAACAACAAATCAGTTTTATGTTTGTACTCATTGCTACTCTTAAATGGTCTCATAAAAGTTCAATAAAGGCTTCCGAGTATGTCGAATGTTAGCCCTGTTCGTTATTACTTTTAATCATCTAAGTAATCAAGAAGGTCAACCCTATTTTAGGTGGGCTCTTTTATCGCCCTCTATTGAGGTTACTCGAATGAAAAGAAAAGCTCATCTTTCACTGGCATTTACGGGGGATTTGCTTTTAGCTTTCATTTTAGAAACAACTTTGTACTATAAAGAGTATCAATAAGCAATTCAGAAAACAGCCTTGACCCATTGCTAATTACAGTTACATCTATCTGGTGAATGACTGAAGGTATACTCACATAGAGTATCAATAGCCTTTTATTAAGGCTTGACACCATGAACTGTTGCTCTTTTTTTCTGATCATGATATACTACATCCCTTTCTTGACAACAAGTAAGATCAGTTGTTAATAAAAGGTTATAATTAGTTTACAGAACTGTTACTTCTCTGGAGCTAAATTTCTTATATCAGCTATAGTTTGGGTTACGTATTAGAACATAATTTTTTTAGTTATTTTATGTAGTAAAATTAATTAGTTATTGCAAAAAAATGTGTGTGCAGGTAACCACAACAATATCTTGAATGATGCTAGACTTCCTTAATCTAAAGACAGTCAACATAGATTTTGAAGGGATGATTGCAGGCATAGAAATTATTTTCCTTTGTGAATGTTACTTCGATATTAAGGTTTGTGTAACTTGAATGTTCGTGTAACTTAAATGTCAGGGTAGGTTAACATCATTATTTACCAGCTCTGCTCAAGAAACAATGAAGCTTTTTGTATGATGAAAATAGATTTGCTCACTTGAATGTCAGGGTAGGTATAGAAACAAAATTTGACATTAGGTGCGTCCTAATTTAATAATATTGATCTGAGTCTTAAGTAGGAGTTGTATGTGAAAATATGATCGGGTTGGGTATTGAGTCAAAATGGGTAAAGTTTTTGAAAGCATAAAACAGATTGGGATGTGTGTTCACCTGAAACACCTTTTGTGATCAAATGATTATAAAAGCTATAGTATTGTTCTAATAAATTTAACTTTTAGTTGATGACAAAATATTTAGTATGTTTCCTTTTTAACCAGATTATGTTTACTTCACCCACCCTTTTAAAAAAACAAAATCACTATTCGACCCGTTTTAGGTAGGTTATGCGGTGTCAGTGTATTTATTTTTGATTATTTTTCATCATTTATGAATTTTATTTATTTTATTTCTTTTACTCGCTATCACAAAAATTGCGGTTCCCAAAACAAATTCAGGTTATGTAGGCGCCATCATGAGTAATGGAGCTTCTCGGCCATCAGATTTTGATAGCGGACAATTGTGATTCTCTGAGTGGAGATAACAGTGAACATAGGAGTAAGTGCATACTAGCTGGAAAAGAAGTACAACCCACAAAGTAAGCCTTTTGACATCCTTATGTTATTGGTTTATTGTGTAGGTCACTCTCTTTAATTCTAAAGGAGAAAAAACGACCATATGTCTTCAAGAATTTCTAAGGAAAGTCACAAAGTCCACTCTTCAAGAATATTTGTTTTAATCTTTTGTGCAACAGGGTACTAAAGTTAAAGTTGAAACTCATTGTTCATTTTTTGAAGGTTCACGAGTTATGGCAAACCTGGATGCAATGCTCGAATCTGGAATTAAACAACCATCCTCTGTAAAGGTAAATACTTTTTAAACATTCACTATCGTGAATTGTGATCATACATTCAATGGTAAACTTGCATATACCAACATCATGGAACTTTTGCATGACCCATAAAATTTGCAAATATGTAGGATCTACGACCTAATTGTGGTGTTATATAATGGTAAAGAATTACATATCTTTAATTATTTCAAGTGCAGTTGATTAGAGTAGCTAATTATCCGTAATAAATTCAGGAGTAGTTCTCCTTATATCTTTGACAAAATTATATTCCGATTAACCAAACAGGATGATAATTTCTATCAAGACCCGAATAAAGCTGTTTAAATGAAGGTTGTTTGTGAAGTGAACTGGGGTCGCCATCAAATGATGCCCACCCTTACTGGTCACCCTTTTTTAGAATATATTTTTCAACACGTTCTAAACCATTTTACCATCCATATATTTTGTTATGAATACATGCCACTGTAGGTTGGTAGTATATGTTTCCCTTTATATATACGCCCTTTATATATGCAACCAACAATACCAGTTGGAGAAGAGCTCTAGCCGTTTCGACCTATTTCTACTTCTACTACTAAGGTTAGATATGCTTACGCTTAGATGTGCGTGTTTTATGTTAAAATATAGTTTCAAACAAAACCTATGATGCTTTGTTTTATTTCATGTTTGTATGAGTAGGCTCTGATATGTTTCTGCGTATATTGATCCACTTTCGTTTCCTATTGTATTCATGGTCTAATAACTTTACTTTAGGTAAGAAATTGAGTTAGATAAAAGATTAATATGGTGTGTAACCTTTGTAAAAAATCTGAAGTGCCATCTTATTTGCTAATCTGCCAAGCTTCAATCTGCTTTGCTAACACTTATTTTTTGTAGAAAAGAAAAGGGAAAAAGTTCATTTACAATCATTATGACATGCTATAGTGAGGTCAATCATGTATATGTGGTAATATGAAGGTTATTGGGATTATTTCGATATGAAAATAGCTGGTTTTTTTACAAAATGTCATCGTTGGCCAACATATTCCACATTTGGTTCTTCACACTAATTTTGTTTATTTTTTTTTCTTTTGACAATGCTTACTCTTTCCTTCTATGTATTATCTTACCGACCATGCATCATTACTTGCCACAACTCAGCGTTGGATAGAGGAATTTTCCGTGGCTTCATTAGCTGAGTGGTATAGATGTATACTTATAGCAGGTTTTAGAAATGGGAGCTGATAAATCCATGGAAAAAATTTATAATTCTATGGCAATTAAAAGGATATTACATAAATCTCCACAATTCTTTTGCTTTGTTATGTTTTAGACCAGAATAATATCCATTTTGTTTCAGTTCAAGATTATTTTCATTATCGATTTGATATCAATATTCATGAACCTACCATATTAAAACTTAACCAATCTTGATCGCACCCACAAATCTAAAATCCGTGTTTCTAAGGCCGACTATAGTTCTTAAGTAATGAGCGTTGAAAGATAATTATATTGTTATCAAAAGCAGTAAGGGTGTTAAGTGATATGAGTGAAATCTCATATCAATTATATCATATATAACCCTAAAACACAAAGTAAAATACCAAATTTTAATGTGTAAAAGCAGTATTATGGGTATTCTTTGTTGTTTGTGCTTGTGTAGGTAAAAAGATACAAATTTTATGCAAACATGGAATTCAAGGCATTTATGATGAAGAAAAGACAAAAGAAGGATAAAAGATGACAAGTCAACACAAGTCAAAGGACCTTTCTTGACAACTTGCAAAGTTGAGGGACTAAAAGTGTCAATTTGGAAAAGTCAAGAACAAATTCAAATCTGGTCAAAGTCAAAGTCAACAAGTCAAGGGGTTGAATCTGGTCAAGTACAAAGTCCAAGGGCCAAGAAGGACAAGTCTATGAAGTTTAAAACTTCAAATACAAGGCTGATAACCAAAGGGACTAAAGCTGCCAATTTTGGAAAGAAAATAATACTTGATCCGTGTGATAGCCAAAGAACCAATCACAAGCCAGCAAAAGGGAAGTATGGATCGTTGACTGAGCTTCATAAATGAGGAGAGAGTGGACTGGTATTAATGTTGGCGTATCTCAATAGTGATAGCGCACTCACTCATTTCAGCCAATAGCAAGCCTACACACAACATACCTCCACTGTTACTATGGGTATCGATCCGTGTCATGATTATTGGACAAATCAGAGCACACCACATGGACCTTTCATGCCCAGAATGAAGAGGACGATTTATACACTTTCAGGAAAAGCTTTCAACACCAAATATGATCCAAATGGAGAGACGAACTCAACCCACTTGGTTAATCAACATTTCATCCAAGGATAGTTTTTCTCCAATATTATACCACCCGTTCACTAGTTAGTATTCTAAGAAGGAAGGCTTGTTGGGGGTTTTACCGCCCAATTAGTACTTACATATATTTTATTTTCTTGTGGATATTACTTATTGAACCTCGGAAAGGATAATCCCTTCTTTTCCAAAGTCGATCGAGAGTTCCTCTCTCACTCCTCGAGTTGAGTTGCATGCGCACTCGAGCGCGTGCACATATACCTTTTGGTGTACAACCACTTCCTCCCAAAAGGAAGAAAAAGAACAAGAAAATCACCGTCCATCATGCCGATCCTGAGCATCGCGCTTTTGACCCCGTAAATGAAATCATGGCCGCCGTTGATAATAGACCATTGATGGAGATCCTTGATATGAGTGTAATTACTCATATCATTTATATCACAAAACGGACTTAAAATGCATATTTTATATGAATATTGTATTGTATATACTTGTTTTCTTGTTTCATATGTGTAGGTATCAAGATCACAAGAACCAGGAAAAATCGACACGAGTTTGAATATTTTATCAAGACCCAAAAGACGGGTTCGTTTTATTCAAGGATTTATCAAGAGATTATTGGGCCTTGGTGGGACCCACTTGAGCCTAATGGGCATGAAAGCCCATTAATATATAGTTATGAAGACTTTTGATTAATTAACTTAGAAAGGCCCAAGTCAAAGCCCAAGATGTGAAAGAAATAAGATGGATGGAATGTTTATATATTTTGGGTCCAAAAGCCCAAAATCAATGAAGAAAAAGAGTAGACGTATGAAGTATTTATTTACTTGTGGTCAACAAGTTTTCGGTCAAAAGAAAAAAAAAGAAAGAAAAAAAAGAAACGATAGAAGTGAAAATTGGGGAAGAACAAAGAACGCAACCAAGAACCCTATTTTTTAGGGCTTCCAACAATTGACCAACACGTGACTGAAATCAGAGATAATTTGGAGCCAAGGGCGCGTGAATCCGCCAAGATACCAAGTACCAAGCTCCACGTGGCATATTGATACGTCACAGCCTTGATTTGATTGGCTGGATCACTGCCATGACTATCAAGGGCCAATCATCTCTTGCCATATCAGTACTCAACTAGCACAAATTTGTCCACCTTGGCAATCCGTGTGAGGGTGAGCATAGATACACCGTTTGATCAAAACAAACAGGAGAGAGAGGAATGAAGAGATGATCTAAGGGCTGAAGATTGTTCATCATCAACAAACTCCTCACTCCCAACACCTCGGGTTCGAGTATAAATACCCCCTCCATATTCTGTATTTATCATCCCTTTTTCTACTTAATGTTATAATGGTAGTTTTTAGATAGAATTGTAATTTTTTTATAAATGTTGTAATGTTTGATTCGGTTTAATAAAATTTGATTTCCAGTTTCATCATCTTTATTTCCCACGTATGATTATTTTATAAAAGTTATTGCAATTTAAATCTATAAATATTGTTATAATTGAGAATTATTCATTAAGCTAAATCTATAGCTTATGTGAATGATTGAGATAGGATAAGGGATAAATCTCATTCCCACTGAATGAGTTAAAAAAAGGTTGATTAAGTGGCTAAAAATGGTGTTTATTGATGGTGGTTCGTGGTTCGTGGTTCAAAGGCGTTAAGGTTGAAGTTAGATCTAAGTCAGCTCAGCGCTTGACTTCATCATCAACGGGTTATTCTCATTTGAAATGGTTAAGCACATGTTTGTTTTCTGAAATAATTAGTTAAACCTGCTAGTTATTAATGATAGTGTTAATTTGTGTTTTCCTAGTTGTTTGAGTGATATAATCTGATATTTGGTTTGATTTTCGATGAATCTGTTTGAATTGATAATCTGATGAGATGTGGTTGTGATTATTCGAGTAATTTATATTGTTTTAGTATAAATAATCTGTCATAAGGTTGGAGTTTGAGTTAGTGATGATTGTGATGATGATATTGGGCTGTAGTTAAGATTATTGGACTGTTTAGTTTTCTCTTATTATTGTCGTTTTGATTAATCTGCTAAGTTTAGTCGTTGTGAGTTTCGTTTTATGTTTTTTGGGTTAGCTGTTGATCTCGCTATTGATTTTTGATTCGTGTGTGTTCTTTGAATGATTATTTCGTTGAATGATAATTTCTTCCTTGCTGATTAGTTTTCAATCTTTGTTGTGACTTCGTAGATGCTACTCTTTACAGTTTTAGACTATCACTACTCTTTGTTTTGCTGTGATCTTTTGCTGTCGTTGCTGTTTGTTGCATTGATGTTGCATAGTGATATGAGTGTAATTACTCATATCATTTATATCATAAAACAGACATAAAATGCATATTTCACATGAATATAGTATTGTATATGCTTGTTTTATTCTTTTCATGTGTGTAGGTACGAAGTTCACAAAAACCGACAAAACCGACACGAGATTGAAGATTTCACCAAAAGCCAAAAGTCAAGTTCGTTTTTATTCGAGAAATCAATATTATCAAGTATTTTTGGGCCAAGTGGGTCCCACATGTGTTTATTGGGCCTGAAAGCCCAATAATGGAAGTTTGAAACTTAATTGGGTCAAAGCCCAATTACTAGCCCAAGTGGCAAGAATAAGGGACGGATATAGTTTCTTGGGTTAATTTTCAATAAATCCCAAAAGGGGAATATACTAGACGGATGCAGTATTTACAAACTTTGGGACAAAGCCCGTTCTTAAAAGGAAACATTGGAAGATTTTGTTTACAACTTGGATCAAAGCCCATCACAATAAAGAATAGACGGTGGAAGTTATATACTCTATTTGGTCAAAGCATTCGGTCAAAAAAAAGTTAACAAAGAAATAAAAGAGAGACGAGAGAAAGAAATATTAGGGAAGAACACAAAAGCAGATATGAACCCTAACAATTAGGGTTTTCTAGTTAAATCCTCGATTGAAGTCACTTGCCACTATTTAGAGAAAATAGGGAAAAAAAGGAGCGTATATATTATGAATATTCCATGTACCAAGTGCCAGAGTGTCACTTGGTTACGTCATAGCCCTTCTCTTATTGGCTGATACACCTGCCATCTAACAAAGAGCCAATCCTTGCCCTCCACATCATCAACAAACTAACACAGATTTAGCCAGGTTGGCAATCCGTGTGAGGGTAGGCATATTTCAGCCTTTGGATCAAAATAGAGAAGAAATAGAAGATAGAGATGCTTAATCAAGGGTAGAGATCATCTTCATCAACCACCCCAACACACTCGGGTTCGCCTATAAAAACCCCCATTTTATTCTGTTTTTTATCCCTTTTTCTCTTATTGTTATAATGTCAAATTGTATTTAGAATTGTAATTATTTTATAAAAGTATTGTAATGATTGATTTTGTTAAATAAAATTAATATTTCAGTTTAATCTACTTTAAATCTTACGTTTTATACTTTTATTGAAATATTTGCAATCTGAAATTATAAATTGATGTTATGATCGAGTATTATTCAGTAAGCTTAATCTATAGTTTATATGAATAATTGAGTGAATAAGGGTAACATGTTAATCCATACTGGATAAACATTAAAACATTATGCTAGTGATATGATGACGGTTATTGTGCGTTCTTGTATACGAAGTGGGTGCTGAGTTTTATCTAGTAAAGTTATTGGATTTAGCCAGCTCAACGCTGAGCTACGTCATCAATGGATATCTTCAATAAAAATGGTTAAGCACTTTGTTAATTTGAGTAAATTTGTAGTTTACTATTAATCTGTTTATATGTTAGTTAATACATGTTAGAGTAAATCTGTTTGGAACTTGTTTTATTTGTCTTATTATTAGATATTCGTTATAGTTTGAGTGCTCTGAATTGATGATAAAAGCTAGTTACTAGTTCTTTGTTCTTCTGATTTGATTTGGATATGTTTGATGTCTACTGATTTTGATTTGCTGATTAAGTGAATCAGTTATTCTGTTTAGGTTAGGTTATGATTTTGAGATATTATGTTTGAATCTGCTTTTGTGGATTGTTCTTGCAGTTTTTGTTACAATTTTTAATCAGCTTTTGTGAATTAACACTGTGTTCTTGAGTCCTTTCATTAAATGAAAGGAAAGTAAATGGAAGTAAATGGTTTCACCCCACTTTTGGGAGGAAACACTTTCCTTCCAAAATCACCCAAATTACACTAGTTTTTCCTTCATTTTCCTTTCCTTTTCTTTGTTGAGTAACTCAAGAACACAACATCTTTTTGATTTCATTTCATTTCCTTTACTTTCCTTTAATGAAACAACTCGAGAACATAGCGTAAGTGATAATCTGCTGTGATTTTTTGTTGAGTATGCTTGATGTTTGGGTATGATTCATAATTAAATGGTTACAAGTTATAACGTGTTTGAATCTGCTTAGTTTATAATTGTTGTCTTATTCTATGCATATGTAACCTGCTAAATATAATTAGCTGTTGAATCTGATTATCATGATAGGATTTAACTAAACTTGGTTTTCTGTTAGAGCTGCATTGGTTGTATATGCCTTTGGTTTTCTGTATTGTTGTTTTTGTTGATCTTGTATTTACTGAATTTGATTACTCGTACCTACTGAGCATTCTGTAATGTTTGGGGTTTGGATATCATTGATTTACTGATACATTATAATCTGAATTATTTCTTGCTTTAAATCTGTTGGAGTTAATTTGGAAATTAAATTTAACTGTTGATTTTTAACTGATATAGATGTTTATTGATTTCTAAGATTTTTGATTTTGTTGGAATTTTGATATTACTGAGTTGTGTTGCCTGTTAAATTCTACTACTGCTTAAGATTCCTGTTGCCCTTTGTTCTTCTTAATGATTGATTTGTAGCTGTGTTTGTTTCATGCCTGTCATTGTATTGAATATGGTTTGGATATAACTGTGTTTGCTGTTTAATTCGAGTTTTATGAGATTTTAATAAAATAAATATAAAAAAATTGCCATCCAAGAGGTTCGATCCTTTGACCTCTCGTTCAATAGGCCTACGCCTCAACCAACTAGGCTGTCCATTCATTTTGTTAAAGTAACACTAAGAGTTACTAATATACATTTTGTTTTAAACTGACTATTCAGAAGTAAACGTTTCTCATATTTTCTAGTTTAATAGTGTAAAATAAATATAGTAAAGTAAAAATATATTGTAACTTTTAATAATTAATTGTTTGTTTAAATTTGGCAAAAGTTATTAGTTTAATATAAAAATAATTATATAAAAAAATAGATTTAATTCGTCTTTTAGATTTATTTTTGGTAGCGATTCATGCACTTTTAATTAAAACGTAGGATTTTAGATAAAAACGGAATCAGTTCAAATCGATTGTCCAAATCAAAACGAAAGTCTCAAATTCACAACTTCTTCGTGTACAACGAACCAGGATCACTCTCGTGTTAATTAATCCGTCTTTAGCGAATTCTGGACTATTAGTTTTTCCTAAAGGTAATCTTCTTAATTTGCTCTCTAACGCATTACATTAAAATACTCCGACACTTTTCCCACACATAAAAAATTTAGCAGAAGATGTCATTGTTAAAGTGGGGAAGTTTTTGTACCTTGCCGATTTTGCAATTGTTGATTATGAGACAAACCCTCGTGTGCCTTTAATTTTGGGACGTCCATTTTTGTCCACGGCTCAAGTTCTAGTTGATATGTGCAAAGAAGAGATAAAATTATTTTATGGGGATTAAAATGTTGTTTTCAAAGCGGAAAAAGTTCCAAAATATGTTTCTAAAAATGTGGAAAGTGTAAAACTTGTTGAAACTTTTGAAAGTAACACAAAAAAAGAATTTCTCATTTACAAGGGTGTAAGGAAAATCATAGATCCCTCATTTAGGGAAGGTGAAAAATTAATTCCGGAGGGAGATTTTTGTTCCATTGAGACGTGTTTTAATATTACCGCATCTCCACTCCCTCCGAAGGACCAAATAGATGATACTAAGGCACATTCTTCCATTGAAGAGCCTTTGATTCCTAACTTCACACCGAGTGAGGTTAGTGACTATTCGTTAGATAAGTTCGTCGATGAAATTGTTGCTCTTCTTGATCCACTTCTACCGGGAAGTGAAGACATTTTCGATCTCGATGACGATGTTTCCATGATCGAGCGTGATTTTCATAATTTACCTTCCATTCTCGAGGAGTTCTCCGATGAACTTCCCTCTAGTGAGAATGATGATATTGTATCCGAGTGTGACACACTCGATACTTTGTCGGATATTTCTTGTGATGACAAGAATGGCAGCACTTATGTGACTTACTCGAATCCTCTTTTTGAAGTTTCATGGAACGATAATCCATTTTTTAAAGAGAAATTTGAGAGCACCGACCCGAAGGGAGATATTAATGTGATTAACATTGAGAACCCAATTTCACTATCTCCAATGGATCTTTACCAAACCATCAAACCTCCTTCATCTCTCACCTTTTGTGATGATGTACTTTTCTTTAAGGAGGTTGATGAGTTTCTTTCCATAGACATTCCTTCGGAATTTGAGGAAAAGTCTTATGAATCAAAGGAAAACACTCTCTATCTTGAGAACGTTTCTAATGACGGTTTTGAAAACCCTTGGTTTGATCACCCAATTTATGATGATGATAATATTGACCCAGAGGGAGAAATTTTTGTTAGGGAATATCCGCTTTGATCCAAATCTCCTCAATCCAAATGGAGTAGGAACCAAGATATTCTTCTGGTGAATATTCTTGGTGAACCCTCTGAGGGAGTCACCACCAGAGGTAAGTTAAGATCTCTGGAAACTGCCTCAGCGAATGAATGCCTTTCCGCTGATTTTGTCTCTGAAGATGAACCAAAGAACGTGGCTGCTGCTCTACTGGATGAAGGTTGGGTTGTAGCCATGCAAGAAGAATTGAATCCGATCAAGAGAAACAAGGTGTGGACTCTAGTAAAAGCTTCAGCTGGAAAACAAGTGGTTGGAACTAAATGGGTCTATAGAAACAAAAGGGATGAAGCCGGCATGATCGTTAAAAACAAGGCTAGGCTTGTGGTACTGGGGTACAATCAATCTGAGGGTATTGATTATGATGAAACTTTTGCACCAGTGGCCAGATTAGAAGCTATCAGAATATTCTTAGCCTTTGCAGCTTATATGGGGTTCACCATATACCAAATGGATGTAAAGAGCACTTTTCTTAATGGTAAGCTTGCAGAGGAAGTATTTGTCTATCAACCACTAGGGTTTGAAAACAATGACTATCCTGATCACGTCTGTAGACTTCACAAAGCACTCTATGGGCTGAAACAAGCGCCTAGAGCCTGGTATGAAACTCTATCAAAATTCCTACTTGAAAATAAGTTTGTCAGATGTACCATTGACCAAACCCTGTTCACTTATAGGTCCAAGGGTGGTGTCATTTTCGTACAGATTTATGTGGATGACATAATTTTTGGTTCAACCAACATTACCTTGAGCAAACAGTTTTCCAAACTTATGACCAAAAGTATGAAATGAGCATGATGGGAGAACTAACTTTTTTCTTGGGTTTTCAAATCAAACAAAATTCAAATGGAATTTCTATCTGTCAAGAAAAATATGTTAGAGATTTGCTCAAGAAGTATGATCTGCCTGATTGTGCATCAGTGAAATGTCCCATGCTTCCTCCCAACAACTTGGGAGCTGATGACTCAGGGGTCTCTGTTAATGAGACCTTATACCAAGGCATGATTGGGTCACTGATGTACCTCACAGCAAGCAGACTAGACATACAATTCTCCACATGTCTCTGTGCTAGGTACCAAGCTAACCCCAAAGAATCCTACCTTGTAGCTGTCAAAAGAATTTTCAGGTACTTAAAAGGATCTCCCTCACTGGGTCTCTGGTATCCAAATGGATCAAGCTTCAACCTCAAAGCCTACTCTGACTCAGACTATGCTGGGTGTTGCCTTGATAGAAAGAGCACCTCTGGGAGCTGTCAAATCCTTGGAGGAAAGTTGGTATGCTGGAGTGCAAAGAAACAAAACTCAGTGGCCATGTCATCAGCTGAAGCTGAATATGTAGTTGCCGCTGATTGCTGTGCTCAAGTTCTCTAGATGAAAAGTCAGTTGGCTGACTATGGAATCAATTATGAAAAGGTTCCCATATTCAGTGACAACACAAGTGCTATAGCCATCTCCAATAATCTGGTACTTCTTTCCAGAACCAAGCATATTGACATCAGGTATCACTTCATCAAAGACCATATTTTAAAAGGTGATATTGAACTTCATTTTATACCACTAAATACCATCTCGCTGATATTTTCACCAAGCCTCTGGCTGAGCCAAGTTTTACTAGGCTTGTTGCTGAGTTGAGTATGCTCAATATTGGAAAACAAATCTGATAAGTGATCTCTGTCTCTGGGCATTTAAGGGAATTGAATGTAACGAGGTAGATACATTCCAATGGGAGTTAATATATTCCTATATTTAATTCAAATGATTGTCCTTCAATGTCAACAACTTTCCCGCTTTCCAAGGGGACAAAAAATCACATGAAGGGTGAAGGAGTCTGTAAGATATTGTAAATCTATACTTAATCTAGAGAGAGAAAGAGATAGAAAGATGGTGAGAACACACACACACTTAGAGAGAGAAAGTGTAGAAGACACACTTTTCTATGTGTAAAATGAAAGTGAACCACCACCGTCTCCAACTAAGGAGAGGGTTTATATACCCAAGCCCATGAGATGGGCTTGGGCTTACAAATGGGCTGCCGGACTCACACAAGTTGTGGGCTTGGCTTGGCCTTCTTTGAATAATATTAATAGAGCTAAACTACGAGCTACGACTTAGACTATTGTTGGAGTGACCGATCCTTTATAATACGTAAAACGTATTTCCAACAATATCCCCCTAAGGGAGCTCACTCCAAAGTACAAGGGGGTTACCCGAGTTACAATATAATAAAGATAAACCTAGCATACTATGCTTGTCTTGAGCTCGTAGTCTTCGTCTTTCTCTTCTTTTCTGGTGAACAAGCTGATGTTATCTTTGATAACAATCTAGAGCATTAATCTCTTGCCTTGATCCTGTGCATCCATCACTTGTGATATTCGCCTCTTCGTGACTTCATGTCTCACATACTTATACCTTCGTAATTCTTGAAAGCTTCACAGTTCGATACAGCGGAAGACTTGACTTTTAGGCTTTCTAGAAATAGATGAAGTATTAAGTGCATAAAGTATAAGCATGTGTGTAACACCCCACTTTGATAAGTGGACCGTTACGCTTGATTATGATGTGTCACCAAAGCATGCAAGGTAATATGTAGTAAAACATACATGACCATACGGAAAACCGGAATCAAACATCGGTTCCCATACATAAGCCCAAAACATAAATAAAGTAAATGAAATGAACAAACACTACACAAGCATAAATATATGAAGGCAAAAGGAAAATAAGTCTATGGCAGCTTCCATCCTATGCTCGTCCTCCAAATGCTCGAGTCTGTCCTTGGGTACCTACCGTTTTGGGACATGGAAAGGAAAGTAACGGTTGAGCAAAACGCTCAGTGCACGGATATAGACATAGTATGAATGACTGAAACATAATAAAGACTTAATAGTAGCGGAAATGTATAAGTCCTGGAAAACCTGGAACATGTTCATAAAACAGGTTTTATAGTTTGAAAAGCCTTATGTTTATATTATGAAAACTGTTTAACATGTTAACCATTAAGCCAATATAGGTCATGAAATATCAACGTGCATGAATACTTGGAGGGGTGACCTCGTCATGCAATTAAAGAGGCTGCCTCTAATTAATATAACTGTTTGGGTAGGAGGGATCAGCTCCTTGTGAAGGATGCAAGGCACACACCACATCCACCTGAATAATCTGCTGAAAACATGTAAACTAGGATGCACCCATACGCCCCACATGATATATATAATATGGCCAAAAGCTGAAGGGACGCCATGAGCTATCACTCCGTCGTGGTGGATTCATAACACTGGTGCCTCCAGTGTTATGGTTATGGTACCTCCATAACTAGGTGAATTTGGTCATGCATGTATATGGCTTTAGGTATGTAATTTAAACATAAGAAATTCAATAACATATAAAACATATACTAGGAAAACAGTTGGCTGCATACGGGGAATCCTAATAAGGAAGAATGTCCATATTGAAAGGACGGAGAATCCGTACCTTAAGTCCAGTGAATGAAGAAGACGAGCGGAAGAGAGTCCTACTTCGATCTCACTAACGCTACATAAATAATATACGTGTATAAGTATACTGATTACTGGGTGCGTAACTGGTTTTATATCATGTCTTAGCTTGTTTTATATGTTCATGTCATGTTTTATTGATTTTAGCTTTATACTGTGTTTATCATGTATTCTGCCTATTCTGATTAAGTATTTCTTGTATTTCATGTATTATTATACTTGTTGTGTAATAATAAGTAACTTTCTAAAAATAGCAAGTTTCCAAAAATAGAAAGTTCCCAAAAATAGAAAGTTTCCAAAAATAGAAAGTTTCCAAAAATAGATTTACTGCTTAAAATAGATAAGTTTCTAAAAATATAAAGTTTCCATAAATAGATTAGCTGCCTTAATTAAATAAATTTATAAAAATAGAAAGTTTCCATAAATAGAAATAAGCTGGATTATTAAGCTAATAATATAAGCTTAAGTGTTTACTAATTAATATTCTAGTCATGTGATTAAATAGTATAGTTTATTAATTATTACATTTAAATTAAATAAACTATATATTATAAGATTTAATTAAATATAATCATGATTTAATTAAATTAAGTGTATAAAATATACTTAGGTTAAAACATGTTGTTAGCCTCAAAATATTGAATCAAACAAGAATGCTCGGTCATAGTTTATTATTGTAATATTTATTAGAACGTTGTAATAGTTAGTTAAATAGTCGTGGTTCACAGGCTTGGATTTAAGCTACTTAAAGCCCAAAAGACAAGCCCGGTCTAAACAATATAGCCCATTATGGCTACATGTAAGCCCGGCTATATAAGGCCCTTCCTAGCATGTTAGGAAGGGTGGATTATCATTTTGTAACTCTCATTATTCTAATCTAATCTCACCTAGTTCTCCATCTTCTCTCTACTTTCTCTCACTACTTTCTCTCTCTAGAATTCATCTACTTCATCTATTTTCTTTCTTTCTTCCTTGCTTAATCATCACAAATATATGGGACAACAATTGGTATCAATCGCCATGGGGTAGTTTTGTGATTGGTTGTTGTGTTTTCATTTGATTCGTTTGATTTGATCCTTATTTCATCTACGAATTCAAGATTTTTTTATGTTTTTCGTGTTCTAAATCTTGCTACAAATCTTCTCTATAGTTGTAGTAGTGATTTGGGTATTTTGGTTTGGTTAACAACACGAATTTCTTGCTCAAAGTTGCAAAATTTATTCTTCCATTGCCAAAGTGTTTCCATCGGAAAGTACAAGAAAGGACAGTTTGATCGCAATAACCCTAGGGTTTTACTTTGCGATCAGTTATTGCGATACCCCTTATTCCGATGTGGATTGGCGATCGTACATTGCGATCGTGGATTGCGACGGAATTAAGGCAAAGTGAAACGTTACTCTGTCAAAATTTCATTTGCCACATTGCGATAGACTTCATATTCCGACAGTGAACATTCCGATAGAAGTTGCATTGCGATAGAGGGATTATTGCGATAGGGACATTGCGACAGGTTTATTCCGACATAACATTCCGACAGAACATTCCGACAGGACATTCCGATGGCACATTCCGATGGACATTCCGATGCTATGTTTCGCTAAATTTTGTTCGAGTATTTTTTAGACTTAGCCACCATCTAGACTAGTTTCGAATTATCGTTTACACGAAGATTAAAAAAAAAGGAGTTATAATTTTTCCGTCAAGTAAATTCAAATTTTTCCATACTAGTTTTAGGACATTTCTAGCTCGATATCAAAATTTGGCGATTACAAATTTTTTTTGGTCTACCGTTTTGTCGGACTGGAGAGAATTTATTGTCGGACTAAAGAAAAATTACAATTTTCGGAATTTGAACTACAACAACAATCAAAACACATCTACTTAATACTCATATTCACTTCATCATTTCAGAGAATATTGAGATGGATTCTACTGCAGAATATCGTGTGACGAACAACAACATAATGGTGACGGGTAACAAAGAGAGACCACCAATGCTTGTGCCTGGTCGGTATGCTCAATGGCAATCACGTTTCATACGATACCTTGATACAAGAACCAATGGTGATGCCTTGAGGAAATGTATTACTCATGGACCATATGTATTCAAGAAGATCTCAATTCCTCCAAGACCAGCCACAGATACTACTGATCCAATACCCGCAAGTGAACGTGATGAAACAAGATCCGATCTCACACCTGAAAATTGTGTCTGGCATGATGCGGAGAAGGAAGCCATCTATATGGTTCTAAGTGGGATTGGAGATGATATTTACTCCACGGTTGATGCATGCCCTACATGACATGAAATGTGGACTGCTATTGAACGCTTGCAACAAGGAGAATCACTCAACAAACAAGATGTCAAAACAAATTTGTTTTGGAACTTTAGCAAGTTTACTTCAAAGGATAGAGAATCAATTGATTCATACTACTCTAGGTTTTATAAAATGATGAATGACATGACAAGAAATAATCTGTAAGTCTCCACCATGCAAGTCAATGTTCAATTTCTTCAACAACTTCAACCTGAGTGGACACGGTTCGTCACTTTAGTGAAACAACAAGAAAAGTTAGACGAGGTCTCATATCATTGACTCTTTGATATCTTGAAGCAATTTCAGAATGAAGCAAATGAGATTCGAGCTGAACGTGTTGCAAAGACGGCTAATCCACTTGCTTTGGTGACTACTACTCAACATGTTCAAGACCATCACTCTCGTGCTCCTAAGCCATTCTCCACTACATCATCCTCACCATGATATTTCACATCATCTAAGTCTTCATCATCCACAAGATCACGAGGCAAAGTGCCAAGAGCACCATCACCACCATCTGAGTCATCATTTTAAGAAGATAGTGACGCTGACCAAACTCAAAAGAATCGAGAGATGAAACAACAAATTGCTTTCATAATGAAGACTTGCAAGAAAATCTACAAACCCACCAACAAAAATATTCGAACATCATCTAACACAAAGAACCAATATGTTGAGAGTCCTCCAAGGTATGACACACGTCAACGTGGTGAAGGTCCATCTAGTCATGATCGACATAGTCCAACGCATGTTGAGGGTTCTGCAAGGTATGATCGACAAACTGCCAAGTATGATACTCAGAGGATTGCTGCAGCTACTAGGAATAGGGAAACTGTTGGAAGTCAAGTGGTTCAACAAAGTGGGATTCAATGTTTTAACTACCAAGGTTATGGGCATATGGCAAAGGAATGCAGGAAGCCAAAAAGGGTTAGAGACTCTGGTTATCATAAGGAAAAGATGCTGCTATGCAAGAAGATGGAAGATGGGGTTAAACTGTCGGTTGAGGAAGGAGCAATGCTTGATGACACTGATGATGAAGACTCCGGTCAAGAACTCGATGCACATTACTCGTACATGGCAAAGGTTGAAGAAGTTCTCAAAGTCACTGAAGATGACAACGGTCCTATCTTTGACACTGAGCCAATCGATAAGGTACACACTACTGATGAATATAATGTGTTTGGTGATATTCATGAGCATAGTGATCTACCCAATGCCATTAATGACACGTGTATGATGGAAACGGTTGATAGCAATACCACACCCGATTCATCAGACATGTGTAATAATGAGTCTGAGGATGATCAACATGCGAATGAGTATGATGAAGAGGAACGTTTTGCTCTTGCTAATTTAATTGCTACTTTACAACAAGATGTTAAAGAAACTAGACAGATTCACAAGCAATTAAAAAAGGTTAATGCTATGCTCACTCAAAATTTTGAAGAATGCAAAGCTGCTCTTATCAAATCTAGTGAGACAACAGAAAGCTATAGAGATGAGCTCCTTCAGAAAACCAAAGAGCTTGAGGGGTATAAGGGTAGTGCGTTAAAAAGTCAAAAGGACGATTTTGAAAAAAAATATAATACAACTCTTGAGTTATTAGCCAAAGAGAAGCGTCAATATAATGTTTTCTTAATGGATGAACGTCAAAAAACGTACCTTGCCAATACCAAAGTTAATGAACTTGAACAAAAGCTTTCTATGACCACTAACGATTCTGCTAAAATTCTTGAGGTTAAGAAACAAGAGGTAGATGCGTTAAAACAAGATTTCAAAAGTAGATATGATAAAGAAACCGAAAAATTAACGAAACTGGAAGAACAAGTCGAATTTTTGAAGAAAGTTGTTTATAAAACGCATGATTCTATTCAAACCGTAAGAATGATAGCACCTCCGTCGATGTTTAAGGGTCAAGCTAGCTTTGCAAGTACTGAGTACCTTGACAAATATCAAGCTGCGAACCCGCGTCTTTATCTTGATGAGTCTGAAAGGACCGATCTTGATTGCATGCCTGTTAGTGCCGATAGTGAAGAGACTGCCCTTTAGGATGATGATAGTCGACCTCTTGTCAATAAGGAGTTTGTGAAACCATTTAATTATGCTTATGAGAATAGTCTTTATGGTATTTTCAACAAACAAACTTAGAAAACTCGTGAGGAAGTGTTTTTAGAATGCAAACAAAAGAGAATTCAATGGAAGAAAGCATTTGCCCCTAAGAAATCTAATGTTTAGAAATATATGAACTACCTTCCTCTAGATGAGTCCAAAATCAAGAGTAGGAAAACATTAGGTATTCTTAAACACCACATAGATAATGTTAAATCTATTGTTGAAAGAGATTGGGCAAAACGTGAAAATGCCGAGTGGTAACGCCCGATTCCTCAAGATATTACCTTGCTTGTGAAAGAACTCTTAATTCCAAATACGGTGTTGATTAAAGAAACTGTTCTTCAATTTGAGGAGTACATTCGGACTGAAATGTTTGATGATTTAAAATATGTTGTGTCTATTGAGGAAAACATTGATGATCTTCAAATGGAGAAGTCTGATTTTTTAGATGAATATGATTTACTCTTGCAAGAATGCGTTCTAAAGATGTTATGTGTGCTTATTTTACATCTTGTGCTGATATTGATGAATATTCTGATGTTGCATGCAAATATCTTGATAAGATCAAAGAATGTGAGCATCTTGAAATTGAGCGTTCGAAACATAAATAAAATGTTGATAAAAAGGCTTTTGAGTTATTTCAACATAAAACTGATTTCCTTCAAAAACATTGTCATTCTCTTGAACTTGCTTTGCAAAAAGACGTTGGTAGTTTTCCACATGATAATAACTTGCAAGAAAAACTTTCCAAAACGTTTCGAGAAATGAATGAACAGAATTTGGAAATTAAAGGGCTGAAAGCTCAGTTACAAGACAGGGAAAGAGCGATAGCAGAGTTGTAGAAACTCGTTGCTAAGATGGGTGGCAAAGTTGTGGAACCTAGCATTAAGAAACCTGTTGTTAGACAACCCAATGCTTCTAAGGTGAATAGCTCCTCTATCTTGGGAAAACCATCTGCTTTATCAAATTCCTCGTTTTCAAAACCTGTGTTTGCCCCCAAGATGGATGGAAAGTAAAGGTTACCACAGAATCAACCCATAAGGAATATCATAGCACCAAGCATTAAGCGCAATAATGTGATTAAACCAGGGATGTATAGATAGACCACTAAGCCCACAAACAAAGTTACTCACTCGCCTCAAACTTCTAGAAACACTAATCTTCGTGTGTCTTCTACTACAAGAATAGTCTCCACTACTAGTGTTAGCCAGCCTCAGCTTAAGCGCACTCAAGTGAATGATAAGGTCTGGAAACACAAGAGTCAAGAGAATATGAAGGAAGTAGAGGAACACCCTAGGAATTTGAATGTTTTTAAGAATAAAAACTCTGTAATCGCATGTAATGACGATTTGAATGTTTTGAATGATTTGAATACTATGAATTTCAAATTCGTTTTTGTCAAATGTGGAAAAAGTGCTAATGCTAATCATTTAATGTGTGCTATGAAAACTGTGAAAGACATAGATACTATAACTAAGAAGCAAATTGTGATGTCTATTAGTGCTAGTAAACCCAAACGCAAAGTGAACCATTCTGGTGCAACCCCCACTAAGAAAAGTAATGCATCAGACTCCACCACTAAGAAACCTAGAAGCAAAATTAAGGACTTATATGAGTCTGCTAGCAAGTCTTGGAAATGGTGGTTTGCTAATCAATGTCCTTCAGGATATAAATGGATGCCTAAAGTTAGGATAAAAATGTGACAACGAGTGTTAGTATGCCTTCAAATGTTGCTAAGGACACTAATGAATCTGAAATCACAACTAATGTGGTATCTGATACCTGGGTTATCATTGGGTTCAAGATTAATCTCGGAATCTCCTCGAATTGATCACGGTTCTAAGTGGAATGATTTGTTCTTGGTTAATTAAAAGGGTTTGGTTTGTTTATCTACTTTAAACTAATAACAAGTAAGTAAGTGTCGAAGAGTGAAAAGAGCTTTAAAAGATTAAACTAAAAAGACGAGTTTTAAAAATAAATGCTTGAAAACTTAAAGACTATATTAGAAAAATACTAGAACACTTAATAAAACTAACACTTGGAAACTTTATAAAAATCAAGAACTAAACCATCGGAATATGTAAAAGGGAGACTGATCGGAATAACAAACACACCCTCGCCGGAATATGCGAAAATGATACTGATCGGAATATTACAAACGTTACTGGTCGGAATGATGGGAAGCAAGACTTGTCGGAATATCTTAAAAAAGTGCCAATCGGAATAACTAAAAACGAGCCAATCGGAATATGGGAAATAATCCACAATCGGAATGTATCAAAACTAATATAATCGGAATGTTTAAATAAAGACCCAGATCGGAATAACCAACAAGGCCCCGTCGGAATAATAAATCCTATTCCGATCAAAGGTGATCGGAATATAGGGATGCAAATCGGAAAGAACCCAAAACCCTTTTCCGATCTTGACGATCGGAATATAGGGAGTGTAATTGGAATACCAAATCGGAAAAGGGTTTACCTTTTCTGATTACCCTCCTTGATCCGAAAGTTAAGCTAGGGTAATAAGCTATTTGGAATAAGCTAATACCCAAACTATAACGAATCTAATGTGAAACGGATCAAATAAGCACAAATAACAACTTCTCTAAACTAAAATTAAGCAAACTTTTAAATCAAACAATAAAAAGATGAACTTTTTAAGAAAACTTTTAAAAAAGGTAAATAAGCTAAACAAATAAATAAACCAATAAGCACAAAGATCTTAAAGCTTATTCATATGAGAACTTAAATAAACCTAAAAAGGTTAACTTTTTAAGCACGAAAACATAGATGAACAACACGGATCATAAGTAATTCGCACCAAAAGTGAACCAAAATCAAAGAAAGGTAGAAAGAGATTAAAGATTAAAAGCTTGAATTTAAACTTGATTAATGAAATCAACAATACATAAAGATTTAATCTTGAAAGATTAAAAGAAAAGATGAAACTTAGTGAGAGAAAGTTGACAACTTTCTCTCTCTAAAACTAGAGAGAATGAAAAACTAAAAACTAACTAAAGACTAACTCCCAAAAATTGTGAAGTGAAATCCTATATATAGGCGTCTCTTGTGGGCTTTGTGAATGGGCTTTGTTTTTGGGCTTCTTTTCTTCTTTCTTCTTTAGTCTTTACGTTTCTTTAAATAAACGTTTCCGACTTTGGATTTGAGAAGTGTCGGTGAATAATTCCAACTCGTCTTATAATATTTTGTTTAATAGACTCGAGTTCTTCGACATATATGAATCTTCCATCTTTGGCTCTATTCTTCGATAAATCTTCAAATAGGCACAATGACTTCAAATCTTTTGCATCTCTTGGACAATAGACTTCGTCTTGAGTCTTTTTCCTCGATAAAACCCGTGCAATCCCATGTTTTCTTCAATATTCATCCGGTTGACTCTGAAAACACAATAAACACAAAAACCACGCATAATTCCAAACAAATGATATTAAATACGTGTTTTGGTCTTGTTTTAGCCAGAAATAAGTGGTAAAAGGATGGGTGTTTTCACACCTATCAAATCCCCTACACTTAAACATTGCCATGCCCTCATGCAATGCTTAGTGATAAAGCAATTTTACACTTTTCTCATAATCAATCAACCTTGGCCTTATTAAAATATTACTAAACAAAAATTAAAGTACTACGAGAGATTAAAACTTTAAAGTAAACGAAAGGATAGAAAACCATTTTCACTTGAAAATAGCTATATGGAAATAACTTGCAAAGAGATCAAGGACTTACATTAGGGCTTTGGTGCTGCGAATATTTATTACCCTCAAGTTTCACGTTCCCCAAACTAAGCTAGAAAAACGAGATCATTGTTATTATAAGTTAGCAAATCAAACACTTACACACATGGCTTAATTAAATGCTTAAACTCCCTTATTCCTAGGTGTATCTCTTATATTTTATTTTTGTCTTAGAATGATCATGAAGATGCATTTTTGGACATATTTCGATAGTTTATTTAGGCTGAAAGCAAAGTAGGACGATTTGATCAATAGTTAGCTAAAGGACAAAATCTCTTAAAACTGCTTCTCGGGATATCAAAAAGTTCATATCTTGGCATAACTTGGTTCACGATTTGAGACCTTTCTCGGGCCGATATTTGGCATGTACTTCATACTTCATATCTTCGAGAGACGTTCTTGAGACAATGGTCTTCTCTTCGTTATCGAGTTTCTTCACTGGAGACTTCTGAGGGGTACTCCAACTTTGTTGACCACGACTTCATGATTATTTCTTCAATATCTAATTGGGATTTTGAGATACAATGATCCGCCTCCTTTTCGGACTTGGATCTATTTATCCTCATACCTTGTTAGGGTCTTTTTGGATAGACTTCTCCATGATCTTTATGGGAGTTGATTGCTTTTCGTCGTGAGTCTTGATCCTTCATATTGATTTTGGGAATAATGCTTTTCACATCACTTTGGATCTTTAGCAATAAAATGGAATCCTCATGCCTTGTTAGGGCCTTTTCGAACTCGCCAATCTTCGCGCCCCGCTTCATAAGTTATGCCTTGGCTATGAACTCTTATCATTATTGAGCAACTTTTAAACGATCTTGGGCTAGAAGCTAAGTAACTTTTCAAATCGTACGACCTTACTTATTGCAGATAAATTATTAGCAAGTGATGGGAGAATAGGCAGATAATTATACCAAGTGAGCTTGTGCAAGAATACCGACTTATAATTGACTCTATCATTTCTCTTCCTCCACAATTTAAAATCTCAAGTAATGAGACTCGTGGATGCTTAGCCTAATAAACCAATTAAGGTCTACATGGTTAAGGATACTAGCTAGAATAAACTTGGATATGTCTATTCGGGTTGAGTCAAAATAATCGCAACGGGCCTAATATGTCAAAGATTTCAAAACTAGCTACACCACTTTATTAATATTTTTGACTTTATTGCGGGATATATACATATGAAAGCAACGATAAAAATTTAAAAATTACGACTATATGGCCAAAGTTAATTAAAAATTTGAAAAATGCTGAAAAAGA
Organism: Glebionis coronaria; assembly: GCA_025667525.1. Lineage (NCBI taxonomy): Eukaryota > Viridiplantae > Streptophyta > Magnoliopsida > Asterales > Asteraceae > Glebionis > Glebionis coronaria. The sequence continues at coordinate 523,568,035 of CM046874.1, read as the reverse complement.
TGATTTTCCGGTTAAATGAAGGCATTTTCATGGAAAAGTCCACTTAAAACTTCGATAGAAGTCCCCCCTACACTTAAGATAAACATTGTCCTCAATGTTTAAGCATGTGGGAAAAGTCTCCCCTACACTTATGACATTGTGCACGTTGGTTAAATCAAGCTAAGGAAGAGACGACCAAAGTGATCAATTTCAAATGTGAGTATGAAAAAAATTGAATCACGATAGTTGAGAGATAGAACCGGATTTCGGATAACAAGGGAGCACGGTTCTTCAAAGGTTCCAAAAGTGCACTTATCCCTGTAATCACATCACCACACAAATACAAACACCTTTAGAGGTCCCCCTACACTTAGGAGGTTAAAACAGAAAAGGATAGATACTCGGGCTGCCTCCCGAGGAGCGTTTGTTTTTGATAACCGAGTCACGAGCCTGACTCGACCCAAAATTAGTTCATGGGGAACGTGGTGAGGGATGGAATCATCTCCGGAGAGATGTCCTCACCAAAGTACAACTTCACTCGTTGGCCATTCACCTTAAAATTTGGTCCATTAGGTTGAGCGAGCTCGAGAGTACCATATGGAAAAATTTGGGCAATGGTGAATGGGCCGGACCAACGAGATTTTAGCTTGCCCGAAAAGATTTTCAACCGAGAGTTAAAGAGTAACACTTTGTCTCCAACTTGGAACTCTCGGTTTTTGATCTTGGAGTCGTGAATGAGCTTAGTCTTTTCCTTATAGATCAAAGAATTTTCATAAGCCTCATTACGGAGTTCATTCAGCTCATTGAGTTGGATCTTGCGTAGGTCACCGGCTTTACTGATATCAAAATTATCCCACTTCAAGGCCCAGTAAGCCTTGTGCTCCAACTCAATAGGAAGGTGGCATGCTTTCCCGTACACGAGACGATATGGTGTGCAACCAATCGGAGTCTTGTATACGGTACGGAAAGCCCACAAAGCATCATCAAGTTTATCAGCCCATGAGGCACGATGCTCTCCCATGGTTCTTCCAAGAATTCGCTTTAAGCCTCGGTTAGAGATTTCAGCCTGGCCATTAGTTTGTGGGTGGTAGGCGGTGGAAAGACGATGATTTACACCATACTTAGCCATGACTCTAGCAAATTGATCATTGCAAAAATGAGTCCCGCGATCACTAATAATGGCACGAGGCACACCGAATCTAGCGAATAGCTATTTCAAAAAGTTACAAACCACCCTTGCGTCATTAGTAGGTATAGTTTTGGCTTCAACCCACTTTGAAACGTAGTCAATGGCTACAAGGATGTATTTGTTTCCTTTAGAGGAAGGGAATGGCCCCATAAAGTCGATACCCCAAACATCAAAAATTTCACATTCTTGTATGAAATTTTGAGGCATCTCGTCTTTATGTGTGATCTTGCCTTGTTTTTGGCAAGCATCACAACGTTTAACCATCTCGTGAGCGTCACGATAGATGGTGGGCCAATAAAATCCCGAGTCAAACACTTTGTTGGCGGTGTAGTTGGGACCAAAGTGAACACCGATGGGTCCTTTGTGGCAAGCGTCAAGGATTTCTAAAGCTGCCAGTCCATCAACACATCGACGAATAATCAAATCAGCACATTGTTTGAATAGATACGGGTCATCCCAAAAGTAAGTCTTAATGTCTTTGAAGAACTTCTTCTTTTGTTGGGATGTTAACCCGTCAACGAGAATTCCACCCGCCAAGTAGTTTGCAATGTCCGCAAACCACGGGGTTTCATCAGAATTCGAGTTGATAGACATTAAGGTCTCCAGGGGAAAAGAATCATTGATTTCTTTGTTCGGATGATCCCCTTGGTAAGGATCCTCAAGTCTACTGAGATGATCCGTGGCTAGGTTTTCAGCTCCTTTTTTTATCGCGAATTTCGATTTTAAATTCTTGGAGTAGCAAAACCCAGCGAAGAAGTCTTGGTTTGGAATCTTGTTTAGTCAACAAGTACTTCAACGCGGAATGATCGGTATACACGATGGTGGTAGAAAGGACAAGATAGGGCCGGAACTTTTCAAAGGCATAGACAACAACTAAAAGCTCTTTTTCGGTTGTCGTGTAATGCAATTGAGCCCCCGTCATTGTCTTGCTAGCATAGTGGATTGGTTGGAAGTGTTTATTTACTCTTTGGCCCAAAACCGCTCCAATAGCATAGTCGCTAGCATCGCACATCAATTCGAAAGGCAACTCCCAATTAGGGGTAACCAAGACGGGTGCCTTAGTTAGCTTATCCTTAAGCAAGTTGAAGGCTTCAATACACTCTTTGGAAAAGATAAAAGTAGTATCTTTTTCCAAGAGGTGGGTCATCGGGCGAGCGATTTTAGAAAAATCTTTGATAAAGCGACGGTAGAAGCCCGCATGACCGAGGAAACTTCTCACACCCTTCACGGTTGAAGGTGGAGGCAACTTAGCGATAACATCGACTTTAGCCCCGACCACTTCAAGACCGGCTTTGGAAATCTTGTTTCCTAGCACGATGCCCTCTTTTACCAGGAAATGGCATTTTTCCCAATTAAGAACAAGGCGAGTGTCTTCACACCGCTTAAGCATACGTTCTAAATTGGCAAGGCAAGCAGAAAATGAATCGCCATAAACCGAGAAATCATCCATGAATACTTCCATAGTTTCTTCAACCATGTCATGGAAGATAGCCATCATACACCTTTGTAACATCCCAGGAGCATTACATAAACCAAAAGGCATGCGTTTGTAAGCAAATGTTCCGTAGGGACAAGTGAATGTGGTCTTTTCTTGGTCCTTGGGATCGATGGGAATTTGAAAATACCCGAAGAAACCGTCTATAAAGCAGTAATAGTCATTACCAGCTAGGCGCTCGAGCATTTGATCCATGAAGGGAAGAGGAAAGTGATCTTTTCTCGTGGCATCATTGAGCTTGCGATAGTCGATACAAACTCTCCACCCAGTAACAAGAGGAGTGGGAATCAACTCGTTGTGTTCATTGGGAACAACGGTTATTCCGCCCTTCTTGGGCACACAATGGACGGGACTTACCCACGGCGTCCGAAATAGGGTAAATCAAGCCGGCATCTAGAAGTTTGATAACCTCTTGTTTGATGACGTCATGAATGCGAGGATTAACCCTTCTTTGGCTCTGGATTTCGGGTTTAAAGTCATCTTCCATGAGAATTTTGTGAGTACAAAAGTTCGGATCAATTCCGCGGATATCGGAAATTTTCCAAGCAATTGCCTTCTTATGATCTTTAAGCACGGCGATGAGGCGAGATTTCTCTTCTTCTTTCAAGTCCTTCACAATGATGACGGGCGACTTCTTCTTTTCGTCAAGAAACACGTACTCGAGATGGGGCGGCAACTCCTTAAGTTCTAAATCCGGAGGATTTTCGATGGGAGGCGTTTTCAAAGTCGGAGCATCGATAGCAATAACTGTGGGAGATGGTGGAGAAATATATTCTTCTTTAAGAAGGTTCTCAATGAGGCGAAGATCTTCATCCCAATCGGTGGTAGAATCGTCATTAGCTAAGTTCACATCTCCCATAGTGGCTTCCAAATCTTTCCAAAGGAAATCACTTTCTCCAAATAGAGATAGTGATGAATCAATAGAGGAAACGGTCTCAACATTGGGAGGAGAGGTATGAATACTTTTACAAGCATCTTTGAAGTGTTCTTCACAAGCCTCATCAAGAACGTCAATACAATTAACATTCTCGTTAGAATAAGGCTGTTTAGAAAGCTTTCCCATATTGAAGACAATTTTATCGTCACCCACTCTCATGATAAGCTCACCGGCTTCAACATCGATGAGAGTGCGACCGGTCCTCAAGAATGGACGACCAACAATTAATGGCACACGAGGGTCCATGTCGTAGTCAACGACAACGAAATCGGCAAGAAAAGTTAATTTGTCGACTCCTACAAAGACGTCTTCGGCTATCCCCACTGGATAAGCAACCGTACGGTTAGCTAATTCCAAAGTCATTTTGGTGGGGACTAGCTCAGGGAGAGATAATTGCTTCCAAACACTTAATGGCATTAAGTTATTATTGGCACCTAGATCGGCTAGGGCCATGCAATTCTCTACTCTCGGGAAGTTGCAAGGGATTAAGAAACGACCCAGATCACCAAGCTTGGTTGGCAATTTCCTTAAGAGCACTGCAGAGCAATTCTCATTAAGTTGGGTGTTAGCAATATCAAGAAGCTTCTCCTTGTCACTAAGAAGATATTTGAACATTTTCGCGTATTTGGGCATGTGAGCGAGAGCCCCAGCGAAGGAGATGTTGAAATTCAATTGTTTAAACATTTTGAGAAAGTTCGAAACCTGAATATCATCCTTTCTTTTGAGCTTCTCTTTCCTCAACCTTGAGGGATAAGGTATATCGGAAGAATAGGAAGGCTTTGGAATCGAAGGATCACTCACATCCTTGGGTGGAGGAGGGTTAGAAGTAAGAGGTGGAGAAATTGGGGAAGTAGAAGGATGAGGAATAGGAGCAGTTGACTCGTTTTCCTTAGTCACAATCACCGGTAGAGGTATAGGAAGCTCGGGTTCCTTGGTACCTTTGCCACTGCGAGTGGTGATTGCTTTCATCTCCCCTCTTGGATTCGCAATGGTGTTACTCGGAAGAGTAACCGAAGAAGAGGGTTGATTACCTTGGAAGAAACTAGCCATCATGTTCCTTAAGTCATTCGTTTGACTTGCCAAAGTGTTTCTCATATCAGCTCGCAGATCGTTCCCTTGTTTCACCATGTCTGCTTTCAAGTTGAGCACTTCCCGCTGGAGATTGTCCACGATCACATCATTAGTCCTCATGTAGGTTCCAATATCTTGGTTTAATGCGGTGGGTGGGTTGGGAGGAGCATTGTATGCGGGTGGTTGATAAGGAGGTTGTTGGTAAACTTGGTTGTTTCTTTAAGGTGGATATGGTTGTTTGTGAGGTGGTATGTATGGTGCACGAGGTTGTTGTTGTTGTTGAGGAGGGCGATTGAGGTTTTGTTGTTGGTTTGGGTTGTTAGTAGGAAAACCGGGTGGTGAGAGATAGTTGTTAGAGCGGTAGCTAAGCAAGTTGCGGTCACCTTGAGGACGAGCTTGATAACCGGCCGGAGGATAGGTACCGTATGCTGCATTCACATTCTCAGAAGGGTAGTCTTGGGTGGCGGTACAAGTGGTGTAAGAATGAGGACCCCCGCATATTTTACAAGGTTGGCTAACAGCATTGACTTGAGCGTCTTGAGCGTTTTTAGCGTTGATGCTGTTGGTGTTGTTAGCGGTGTGGGTAACAAGCGATTCAAGAAGCTTAGTAATTTTGTCAAGTCGCTTGTCGCTGTCACTAGTACTAGCACTAGCGACATTGGTCTGAACACTCTTGGTTTGAACACGAGACTTATTTTCAATAATATCCCAAGCGGCATTGGAAGTCTTAACCAAAATATTACCCCCCGAGGCACTATTTAGTGAATCTTGGTCATTCATGCTTAAACCATTATAAAAAGTATTAATTTGGTGCACTTTGGTAAAACCATGTTGTGGGCATTTTCTCAAAAGGTCTTTAAAACGATCCCAAGATTCACTAAAAGATTCATCGTACTTTTGTTCAAAATTGATAATTTCATTCCGCAAAGCGGTAGTACGAGAGGGTGGGAAAAAGTAGTTTATGAACTTGGTCTCCAAATCCGTCCACGTCAGAATACTTTTTGGCGGTTCCTTTGCAAGCCAATCTCGGGCTTGTCCCTCTAAAGAAAAGGGAAAAAGTTGTAAACGGATTACCTCTTGTGGAACACCATTGAATTTGACCGTATTCGTGAGTTGCAGGAACCTTTTGATGTGGTCATGTGGATCATCAATGGTACACCCCAAGAATGGTTGAGCAGAGACCATCTGGATAAAGCCGGATTTGAGCTCAAAGTTGTTCGCAGCAATCGCGGGTATGACAATTGGATCATTGTTGCCGTCTACATGTGCTTGCAGAAGTTCAATCATCGGGCGATTGTCCGGTAAAGGTTCATTGTTGTTGTTATTATTGTTGTTGAGAGGTGGATTGTTATTGTTGTTGTTGTTTTGAGGTGGGTTATTGTTGTTGTTGTGTACACCGGCTATGTCTAAGTCTTCGAGAGGCTCGGGCTCTTGATAAGACGTTGATCGTGTACGCATGCACCTGCAAAAGAACTAACAAAGCAAACAAGAAATATTTTTGTCTTTTTTATGTTTTTTACTTTTTAGGATTTTTGAAAATTTTATATATTTTAGGGTTTTTGAAATTTTTTTATGAAAAAGTAACGTTCACGGTGAACGGATCCCAAAATCCAAGTTCTCACAAAAAACTGTTAATCTAAACGAGAAGAGCCGGCAGCGGCACCATTTGATACCTGGGTTTTCATTGGGTTCAAGATTAATCTCAGAATCTCCTCGAATTGATCACGGTTCCAAGTGGAATGATTTGTTCTTGGTTAATTAAATGGTTTTGGTTTGTTTATCTACTTTAAACTAATAACAAATAAGTAAGTGTCGAAGAGTGAAAAGAGCTTTAAAAGATTAAACTAAAAAGACGAGTTTTAAAAATAAATGCTTGAAAACTTAAAGACTATATTAGAAAAATACTAGAACACTTAATAAAACTAACACTTGGAAACTTTATAAAAATCAAGAACTAAACCATCGGAATATGTAAAAGGGAGACTGATCGGAATAACAAACACACCCTCGTCGGAATATGCGAAAATGATACTGATCGGAATATTACAAACGTTACTGGTCGGAATGATGGGAAGCATGACTTGTCGGAATATCTTTAAAATAGTGCCAATCAGAATAACTAAAACGAGCCAATCGGAATATGGGAAATAATCCACATTCGGAATGTATCAAAACTAATATAATCGGAATGTTTAAATAAAGACCCAGATCGGAATAACCAACAAGGCCCCGTCGGAATAATAAACCCTATTCCGATCAAAGGTGATCGGAATATATGGATGCAAATCGGAAAGAACCCAAAACCATTTTTCGATCTTGACGATCGGAATATAGGGAGTGTAATTGGAATACCAAATCGGAAAAGGGTTTACCTTTTCCGATTACCCTCCTTGATCCGATAGTTAAGCTAGGGTAATAAGCTATTTGGAATAAGCTAATACCCAAACTATAACGAATCTAATGTGAAACGGATCAAATAAGCACAAATAACAACTTATCTAAACTAAAATTAAGCAAACTTTTAAATCAAACAATAAAAAGATGAACTTTTTAAGAAAACTTTTAAAAAAGGTAAATAAGCTAAACAAATAAATAAACCAATAAGCACAAAGATCTTAAAGCTTATTCATATGAGAACTTAAATAAACATAAAAAGGTTAACTTTTTAAGCACGAAAACATAGATGAACAACACGGATCATAAGTAATTCGCACCAAAAGTGAACCAAAATCAAAGAAAGGTAGAAAGAGATTAAATATTAAAAGCTTGAATTTAAACTTGATTAATGAAATCAACAATACATAAAGATTTAATCTTGAAAGATTAAAAGAAAAGATGAAACTTAGTGAGAGAAAGTTGAGAACTTTCTCTCTCTAAAACTAGAGAGAATGAAAAACTAAAAACTAACTAAAGACTAACTCCCCAAAATTGTGAAGTGAAATCCTATATATAGGCGTCTCTTGTGGGCTTTGTGAATGGGCTTTGTTTTTGGGCTTCTTTTCTTCTTTAGTCTTTACGTTTCTTTAAATAAAAGTTTCCGACTTTGGATTTTGAGAAGTGTCGGTGAATAATTCCAACTCGTCTTATAATCTTTTGTTTAATAGACTCGAGTTCTTCGACATATATGAATCTTCCATCTTTGGCTCTATTCTTCGATAAATCTTCAAATAGGCACAATGAGTTCAAATCTTTTGCATCTTGTAACACTCTCATTTTTCGTATCGGTACAGCGGAAGGGTCTTTCAGAGTGTTACGGGATAGCACAATAACTCCAATCATAGACAACACATAAAAATGGTTGTTCAAGGTTTAACATACATTCATTCGATAAAAAGTTTTAAAAGCGTACAACAGGTCCCAAATTATACAGGTCATTAAGTTCACAACACACAGATCGAATGAACATTTTTAATATTATGTGGGCCATCAGAGTCGATCTCCATCCGGATTACCTTCAAGCACCTGAGATAAAACATGCAAAAATCATATCAGCGAATGCCGAGTGAATTCATAGAGTTTAATAAAAACCGTTATATAAAACAATCATTTAAAATCAGAACACAAGCATAATATCGGAAGTAAGTCCTCATATTGCTAGTCAGGCAATATATATCAAGCATACATCTTAAACCGTCCATGAGACCGTAGTCTCTATATTACCATGATAGGTAATATATTCATCGTTAATAGCGTCGTTATCATATATAGGATACATTTTTATTTGAATTAGGATTATTATTAGCCGCATGACATTGTTACCTTACTATGAAAACAGCGGGCCGCGAACCCGACAAACAATTTGCCCATCTAAGTTAGCGTGTCGTCACAAAAATCACGCTATGGAATCTTCTCATACATAAATTCGCTTACCAATCAATGTGGTACGACCGGGATCAACCGTCAAGGCGCGAACTGGGGTGATCGTCCCCAAATAGTACTATCAAATGCATAAGCGTCTACCAAATCCCGGTAGTTCACAATTCATGCTAATGGGACTTTAAGTGACATAACCTAACTACTAATAATCCTTTTAGTCTCGTTTACAGGGTCATAGCATCATTCGGGTCCATATCATTAAGCATACAATCGGGACTACTTGTGTTCTATTTTTATAAAAATCTAGCATGTTATCTCCCTCGCGGGTTTACAAATCATTTTATAAAACATTTAAAAGAGTGCGAGGCTATGAACTCACGTTGTTAATGAAAGGCGGATTATCGGCTACGGGCGTGCTTCGGTCACGGAAACCTATATAAATAATAATCGGTCTTAGACTCGGTCCAATGACTTTTATCAAAATAACAATATACATATGATGATTTTGTACATATGATGATGATCAAGTGGGTTTATACATCCTTGTTTACTCAATTTAGTGTTTACGTTTTGGTAACGTTTTACTAGTTTACTAGTTTTACCTATTCATCTATTTTAAGTCCATTAAGCCTTTTATAAGTTCTTTTAACTTGTTTTTATCCATTTTATACCTATATTATCAGTATATATACTTTTCATGTTGGGCCCAAATGGGTTAAGCCCAATAAGCTCTTTTTACAAGTTTTTATCTTATTAAGTCCAATTATTAGTCCAATATGTTTAGTTAGCTCGTAAATGTCCGTATTTCTTATAGTTCGGGTTTTATCGGTTTTTACTTGTATTAGTTACTTATACATCAGTATATGACTTTTATAAACTTTACATTAGACGGGTTTGGTCGTCTAAGTTTTATTTGGCGAAAAACGTTAATTTTACGGCGATAGCCGAAAAAGTCGTAAAAATCAAGTTTATAGTTTTTATTAATTATAAATATTATTTTACCACCATTTATATAATTTACCCATTTAATTAACCTTTTATACATTTATATAAATATGTTTTATAAGTTAGTAGGTTTATATTTTTACATTTTATACATTATAATGTGAGTGCTTATATAATAATAATAAACATTATTTCCAAAAATCTGATTTTTAACTTCATGTTCGCCATTTTTAACATATCTAGAGTTCTATAACGAATTAGAAGCTCATTTTTGGATGGCATGATCTTCATATTATGTGCTACATTTAACTTAGTTATAGCTACTGTCCATTTTGAGTTTAACTTGCCTTAACAGTCCCTACAAAACTGCTTATTCATATTATACCACCTAACTTGTTTTGATCATATCTCACTCATTATTTTGATTCCATTGTATGGCCAACTCTCACATGTGTATAACATCTTCTACTTACTGTAAATGGATCAAACCATACAATTTTATCAGTTCATCTTTCAGTTTTCTACTATTTTTATACAGCCAACTAAATAATCAAGATTTTAGCTTCATTTCTTATGGTTATCATCATTTTTAAGCATATTTATCAACACTTGATCCCCACACAACATTTTTATCATCATATATACATCATATACATATACAAAATGAAAGAAAATACATTTGTTCTTTACAAAATAACAAGAGAAAAATGGATAGGATGATCTTCTTTACCAACCAAGTGGATTTCTTGTTTTAGGAAGACAAGAACTTGATGAACACAACAAGTATCTCCAAGACCATCAAATATCAAGAACATAGGTTGGAAAATCAGCCCTAGGACATAAGCAAATCACCTCCAAAGATGTTAATATGGCCACCAAATGAGCAAGGCTTCAAGAATACTCCTTAATAGAGCTAGTAAACATGTTGTTCATGGCTAGAAGAGATCAAAGAGGGTGTTTGTTGCTTAATGTTGGACGGCACAAGGGAGAGTTTGAGAGAGTTTTTGATGTTGGTTTGCATGTGAGAATGATGGAAGTGAAAACAAGTTGCTAGTTTTGAGGCTAGTGGGAAAAGTTAGCTTGAAATGTAAGCATGGCTTACACATGGAAGGTGTTAGCTAAACTTGATGCCACCTTAGTGTTGTGGTGTCAAGTTAGCCGTCCCATATAGCTAGTGGGGTGGGACAATGTGTTTTGTCCCATCTCACTAGTTTACGGGTATTTCTCGATTCTAGTTTTCTCGATTTGCGTTCCCTCGGGTCGTTTTACGAAAAACGTTTTTATAAATTATGAATCACCGTCACAAAACGAATCCAATAAAAATTGTCTCATCAAAAACGGAGTTCAAAAACGTAAATACGTAATCCTAAGGTTTCCGGTTTAGTCGTAAAAGACGCCAAATTATGCACGTAAGCCCAAATTTAAATCCGTAAATTGTGAGTTCGTCAACCAACACAAAAATAAGTTTCAAAATATTATACGAGAAAATATTTCACTACCTGAAAAAGTTAGATTGTCACAGCTTTTCCTCCTAAAAGGGATCAACGTCCTCGTGATCCATTTCATTTGGATGTCCGTTTCTTATTGAAATCGAAGAGGTGCGGATATTTCTTCCACATTTCATCCTCTCGTTCCCAAGTATACTCCGGTCCATGATTTGAATTCCATCGGATCTTGACAATAGGTATCCGACTTTGTTTCAGTTGCTTTACCTCACGGTCCATAACTTCTACGGGCTCTTCGATAAAATGCAACTTCTCATCTATTCGAACCTTACCTAACGGAATTTTCTCATCACTCACTGCTAGACATTTCTTCAGATTAGATAAATGGAATGTGTTGTGAACACCATGAAGTTCTGGGGGTAACTCTAGTTTGTACGCCACCGGACCTACTCTAGATAAAATCTTAAAGGGTCCAATATAACGGGGATTCAATTTCCCTCGTTTTCCAAATCTTATAACGCCTTTCCATGGCGATACTTTCAACATTACTCGGTCACCCACTTCAAACTCCATTGGCTTCCGCCGCACATCCGCGTAACTTTTCTGTCTACTACGGGCAGTCAACAACCTCTTCTTAATCTGAACTATCATCTCCGTAGTCTCCCGGATCAATTCCGGTCCCGTGAGCTGGGTATCCCCAACTTCACTCCAACATACAGGAGATCTACACTTCCTACCATACAAAGCTTCAAACGGTGCAGCCTTAATACTAGAATGGTAACTATTGTTATACGAAAACTCTGCTAACGACAAATGTTTATCCCAATTCTTACCAAAGTCTAACACACAAGCTCTCAACATATCTTCCAGTGTTTGTATCGTCCTTTCACTCTGCCCATCAGTCTGGGGGTGATAAGCAGTGCTCATGTCGAGATTCGTTTCCAAAGATCTTTGGAGAGATTTCCAAAAATTCGATGCGAATCTAGGATCTCGATCTGAAATGATCGATACAGGCACTCCATGCTTGTATACAACATTATCAACGTATATTCGAGTCAGCTTCTCTAGTGAGAACTGCTCCTTAACCGGAATGAAGTGTGCTGATTTGGTCAGTCTATCGACAATAACCCAAATCGAATTGTTTCAAGATGATGTTCTAGGAAGCTTGGTGATAAAGTCCATCGTAATTCGCTCTCACTTCCATTCAGGAATCTTTGGTTGTTGAAGTAGTCCTGATGGCTTTTGATGTTCAGCTTTGACTCTAGCACAAGTCAAGCATTGAAGAACATACATAGCTATGTCAGCTTTCATATTCGGCCACCAGTACAACTTCTTCAAATCATGGTACATCTTATCAGATCCCGGATGAATGGAATACTTAGATTTATGGGATTCTAACATAATCAAATCTCTTAAGCCTCCAAACTTCGGTATCCACATACGACCTCTTAAGCATTTCACTCCATCAGCTCTAACCTCTAAAGGATCTCCTTCTCCTCGGAACCCTTCATTAACAAAATTCTCCTTCTTACAAGCTTCTATCTACGCATTTCTAATTTGCTCAGATAAATTATTGTGCACGGTCAAGACTAGAGAACGCACCCTGATAGGCTCTCTATCTTTCATACTTAACGCATCGGCAACAACATTGGCTTTTCCTGGGTGATATTTTATATCACAATCATAATCACTTAACAACTCTATCCATCTTCGTTGCCTCATGTTCAATTCCTTCTGGTCGAGAATATACTGTATGCTTTTGTGATCAGTGAATACTGTACACTTGGTGCCATACAGATAATGTCTCCACAACCTAAGAGCAAAGACCACAGCTCCTAACTCAAGATCATGAGTAGTATAATTCTCCTCATTCTTCCTTAATTGCCTAGAAGCATAAGCTATCACTTTCTCTCTCTGCATCAAAACAGCTCCATAACCTCTAAGAGATGCATCACAATACACTACAAAATCTTCACTCCCGTCGGGTAATGATAAGATTGGCGCACTACATAATTTTTGCTTCAATGTCTGAAATGCTCCATCTTCATCACTTCCCCAAACGAAAGGTTTATTCTTCTGAGTAAGCTTAGTCAAGGGTTTAGCTATCAAAGAAAATTCTTTAATGAATCGCCTATAATAGCCAGCCAATCCTAAGAACTGCCGCACTTCCGTTGGCGTTGTCGGTGCAGACCAATTCTTAATAGCTTCAACCTTTGCAGGATCAACATGAATTCCATCTCTGTTAATCACATGACCAAGAAATTGCACAGAATCCAATCAGAAATCACACTTCGAAAACTTAGCATACAACCTTTCATCCTTCAACAAGTTCAAAACAATCCTTAAATGTTCTCTATGTTCATCTTCATTCTTAGAATAGATTAGAATATCGTCAATAAACACAATCATAAATTTATCCAAGTAGGGCTTGCACACTCGATTCATTAAATCCATGAAAACCGCAGGTGCGTTAGTTAACCCAAATGGCATTACTTGAAATTCATAGTGTCCATAACGAGTTCTAAATGCAGTTATAGGAATATCTTCTTCACGGACGCGAAGTTGGTGATATCCTGACCGCAAATCTATCTTAGAATACACACTAGATCCTTGCAGTTGATCAAACAAATCATCAATCCTAGGTAAAGGATATCGATTTTTAATTGTCAACTTATTCAGTTCCCTATAATCAATGCACATACGAAAAGATCCATCCTTCTTCTTAACGAACAAGACTGGAGCGCCCCAAGGCGACGAGCTCGGTCGAATAAAACCTTTATGAGACAACTCCTTAAGTTGCTCAGATAACTCCTTTAATTCAGAAGGGGCTAATCGGTAAGGCGCACGTGCCACCGGTGCAGCACCAGGAATTAAATCGATTCGAAACTCTACTTGCCTTATTGGTGGAAGTCCGGGTAAATCTTTAGGAAATACCTCAGGAAATTCACAAATAATAGGTACATCTTCCAATCGTTTCTCCCTAGACTCATTCCCGGTCACTTGAGCTAAAAATAACTCACAACCGTTCCTGATGTACTTTTGGACTTTAATACATGAAACGTTTTCAAACGGGATTCACCTCGACTACCATCAATTACTAACGTCCTATTCCTAAGAGGAATCTTAACCTTCTTCTCTCCAAATAAAATAGTAGCATTATTCAACGACAACCAATCCATACCAATAATAATATCAAAACTACCTAATTCTATCAACATCAAATCAATCGGAAAGAAATGGTTTAAGAGATTTAGAGAGCATCCTTCTAATAGCTTATTAGTTTTCACTAATTTACCATCAGCCAATTCCACCTCGTAACTGGTACTTATCTCAACAAGTTCAATATCAATACGGGCATTAAATTTAGTGGATACAAAGCTCCTATCGGCACCCGAATCGAATAAAGCAACAGCATAATGATTGTTGAGTAAAAACGTACCGGTAACGACATTCGGATCCTCTTTCTTCACCTCAATTGTTCCAAGTTGGTAGATACCACCCTGGGGGTTTCTTCCAGGTACAAACGCTTTCAACTTGGGGCATTCCGATTTCCTATGACCTTCTTCATTACAGTTGAAGCAAATGGTTCCCTTCTTACACCTTTCAACCTTGTGTCCAAGCTTTCCGCAATTTCGGCACTTCCAGCAGTCGCCAGCATGCCTCTTGTTGCCACACTTAGGACATCTATCATCGTTGCGCGGTGTGTTGTTGGTAAGAGCATTTGCATTCCCCTTTCTCTTGTTCTGACGGCGATTAAAGATCTTCCTATTATCACCTCTATCTAATCGCTCACCGTCTCCCTTTCTTTTCTCACCAACACGGGCTTCATCTTCCTTATCCTGAATTATCTATCCAATGAGTTGGTAGGCCATTCGAACAGCATCATCAATGGTCAGTGGTTTCGATGATGTTACATCCCCCCGGATATTCCTGGTCAACCCTTTCACATATTGCTCAATTCGGATCTCTTCGGGTTCAACCAATCGAGGACATAGCAAGGCTAACTCATGGAATCGATTCGTGTAACTATCAATGTCCACACCTTTCATTCTCAAATGAATCAACTCTTGTTCTAACCTAATAATCACACTACGAGGACAAAATTCCAAAGTCATCCACTTCTTAATTTCAGCCCAAGGAGTAGAATTAGCAGCATCAAGACCCATGAAAGCAATTCTCCCGTTCCACCAAGTCAACGCACGACCTTTAAGAGTAGCCATAGCAAAAGTCACCTTATCTTCCTCCTTACACTTACTAATCCTAAACACCGATTCAATCTTCTCAATCCACTGGCTTAGTCCTACAGCACCTTCAGTTCCATCAAAAGGTAGAGGTTCACACTTCATGAACGTCACATAAGTACAGCCACCAACTTCAGGTGCATTCGTTCCAAGTCCTCCTACATTTCCTCCAGCATTAGCATTCACATTATTAGCATTCACATTCACATTAGTACCGCCAATTCCACTACCGCCAGCTCCACTACCGCCAGCTCTACTACCGCCAGCTCCACTACCGCCAGCTCCACTACCGCCAGCTCCACTACCGCCAGCTTCATTTATAGCATTTTCCATAAATTCAGTCATAGATGCGGTAACTTGCTCCGTAATAATCCTACGTAGATCATCCTCAGTCACAGCCTTCTTGGGCGGCATAGTTCTATAATTTCACAATTTCAAACTATTAAGCATTCATCCAACAAGGATTCATATAATATGGATTGAATTCATAATCAAGATACAAATAAGGCACAATATGGAATTCAAGACAAGATACATATTTCATTCGATTTGAAACAAAAGTATTGTCTTAGTACATCCCATATCAAAGTTCTAGCACTATATACACTCAAAATTCGTGCCAAGTCTATTACTAACAAGTCAGTTCAGTCAAAGCTACAAAAGCACAAAAGATATAAAGGTCACTACTAAATACAGACTGGTCTACTGAGAACCGCTAGATGGTCCATCATCCATCGTCTTCTGAATCTTCGTCGGACGATCACTAGACACATCTTCAGCTGGGCGCTTACGGATTACTCCTCTTTCAACCATGTCGGCATAAAATCTACTATTCCATCCCACGGATATATTTAACTCCTTTTCAGCTTTCTCATGCATCGCACGAGCTACGCTCAACTGAATCTCCATAGTATTCACCTTTCTCTTCATTTCAGCATACTCACCACTTTCCAACACTGATAACCTCCTAAAAGCCTCATTCAAACCACGTTCTACATCACTCAAATCCAAACTAAGCAATTCTCGCTCTTTCTCGCCAACCTTAGTCTTCGACTCCAAATAAGCAACCTGAGTCTGAACAACACCTAATCCAACCTCTGTCATACAACTCTTAACACGGGAAGCATCTAGATCACGTCTCAAGGCCCATGGTGCAAGACCATCAATATGAGTAGCCTCTCGAGTACTAGACGACTCTCCTATCTCACGTCTACGAGTAGCAATACCATCCGTACCGTCAGGTGCATCGTCATCCTCATCCTCCTCTGATTCAGAATCAGATTCAGACGATTCAGACATTTCATCCCTAGGTAACTCAACCTCAGAATCAGACAAATAAACTGGTGGGGGCAAAGGCTCGCCCTCTGGAACATCATACGGATAAATAAGCTCGGCTTCCTCATCGTCATCAACCTCAACATCTATGCCTACATCCTCCTCGACATCCTCGTCGTCAATCTCATCATCTAGATTATCTAACCCAATCTCATCATCATTCTTAATATCAACATTCTCAATATCCACATTCTCAATCTCATTTTCTACCAAGTTAACCTGAGGGCAATCTGATCTCCTAGTCCTAACTCGGGCTCAGGATCCTCAAATGGTTCCTCCTCATCATCCATATCATAATCTACTAAGTCTAAATAAGGATCATCTTCTATATTAGGTTCGGGAATAGCATGGTTTTCTACAGGAATATTAGGGTCAGCCATGACAATCTGCATTTATATATATATATATATATCTCGTATTAAGATAACATACTAGTTAAACAATTACATAATGAAATCACGATATATACATATATATAAATTAAATTATATATATCAAAATATATATCTTCTCAATAGGGCTTGTTGGTAACGTCGGAGATCTCTGGCACCGTTATAGTCAAAAGATTTTTCAAATATTTTCTCAAATGTTCATTGTCAAAAGATTTTGAAAAGTTTTGTTCAAAACCTTGGTTTTTTTTTAAAATCCTTTGTTCTCTATAACGAGAGCTCTGGTACCAAACTGTAACACTCTCATTTTTCGTATCGGTACAGCGGAAGGGTCTTTCAGAGTGTTACGGGATAGCACAATAACTCCAATCATAGACAACACATAAAAATGGTTGTTCAAGGTTTAACATACATTCATTCGATAAAAAGTTTTAAAAGCGTACAATAGGTCCCAAATTATACAGGTCATTAAGTTTACAAAACACAGATCGAATGAACATTTTTAATATTATGTGGGCCATCAGAGTCTATCTCCATCCGGATTACCTTCAAGCACCTGAGATAAAACATGCAAAAATCATATCAGCGAATGCCGAGTGAATTCATAGAGTTTAATAAAAACCGTTATATAAAACAATCATTTAAAATCAGAACACAAGCATAATATCGGAAGTAAGTCCTCATATTGCTAGTCAGGCAATATATATCAAGCATACATCTTAAAACGTCCATGAGACCGTAGTCTCTATATTACCATGATAGGTAATATATTTATCGTTAATAGCGTCGTTATCATATATAGGATACGTTTTTATTTGAATTAGGATTATTATTAGCCGCATGACATTGTTACCTTACTATGAAAACAGCGGGCCGCGAACCCGACAAACAATTTGCCCATCTAAGTTAGCGTGTCGTCACAAAAATCACGCTATGGAATCTTCTCATACATAAATTCGCTTACCAATCAATGTGGTACGATGGGGATCAACCGTCAAGGCGCGAACTGGGGTGATCGTCCCCAAATAGTACTATAAAATGCATAAGCGTCTACCAAATCCCGGTATTTCACAATTCATGCTAATGGGACTTTAAGTGACATAACCTAACTACTAATAATCCTTTTAGTCTCGTTTACAGGGTCATAGCATCATTCGGGTCCATATCATTAAGCATACAATCGGGACTACTTGTGTTCTATTTTTATAAAAAT
The DNA here is from genome assembly GCA_025667525.1 of Glebionis coronaria. Lineage (NCBI taxonomy): Eukaryota > Viridiplantae > Streptophyta > Magnoliopsida > Asterales > Asteraceae > Glebionis > Glebionis coronaria. Next base: position 523,549,980 of record CM046874.1, on the reverse strand, counting down.
CTAGCATGTTATCTCCCTCGCGGGTTTACAAATCATTTTATAAAACATTTAAAAGAGTGCGAGGCTATGAACTCACGTTGTTAATGAAAGGCGGATTATCGGCTACGGGCGTGCTTCGGTCATAGAAACCTATATAAATAATAATCGGTCTTAGACTCGGTGATATGAGCTTAAACTCATATCCTTTTATCAACAAATAACCCTAAAACATGAAGCAAATTACCAATTTATCTTGCAAAAACAGTGTTATGTGGTATGTTTGTGTTTGTGTACACTTGTGTAGGTAAAAGGATACAATTTCAAGCAAACAAAGAAAAATCAAGCTCAAATGGATGAAAAAGACAAAGAAGGATCAAAAGTGACAAGACTTTGAAGTACAAGGACCTATCTTGACAAGTTGTCAAAGTTGAAGGAATAAAGTGCAAATATTGTAAAAAGTCAAGATTCAAGTCAAACTTGGTCAACTCTCAAGTCAACTCAGTCAAAGGACCATTTTGTTCAAGAATGAAAGTTGAAGGACCAAATATGTCAAAAGAATGAAGATCCTAGCTCAAAACAACAATTTGCTAAATCAAGGGACTGATTCTGCCAATATTTGAAAGATATTCAAGGTTTGATCCATGTGACAAAGAATCAACCAATGAGAGAAGGGAAAACAAGTCACACGGATTGAGCAATTAATACCCACTCAGCCGCTTTGCATTTAATATCCAATCTCAACAGTATGATCCGTGTGACCAATTTTTAACCAATTACATGCTGACACGTGGCATCTTCAAGAAGGCAAATTTTTACCAGGATCGTATTTGAGCTACAAGCCATTTCATGGAAAGATTTCAACACCAAAGTTGATCATTTTGAAGAGACGAACACAATGGTGCAAATCAATTAACATATCATCCACTCATTCAAGAAACCCCAAATCCTTGTTCATACCTGCAAATGCAATTGTGCAGAATTGTACACGTGGCAAGCTGGGATTGGTTCTGACACGTCACCAACCCCAACTAACTCCTCCTTCATGCCTATAAATAGATGATAGAACTTCATTTGTAAAGTGTAGCTTAATTTTGTAAAAACACATAGTTCTTAAATTTCTTTCCCTTTCCTCCATTTTTACCCTAGCTACTCAAGAGTCTGACAAACTCTTGAGTTAGTTAGTTAGTTACTTACCTTCCAACAACTTTGTAACCGTTTTTCATTGAATAAAATTCAAATTCATCCTTTCCCGCCAAAACTGTTCTTCCTATTACTGTTCATACCTGTTGATCTTTGATACTTGAGTTGCTGTTTTGTGTTTGTTATGATCATAGATTGATCATAACTAACATTGAAGGAGTTTGTTAGCTGTTCTTGAAGAATTCAGTTCATTCCATAGTTTTTGAAGATTTCAAGCATGATGATGATCCCTATTGATTTGTTAGCTGTTTTTGTTGATTGATTGATTTCCTAGTGATAAGGTGGTGGTTATCACTAGGCTAAGAGAGCTCAACGCTCCTCTTCTTCTCAGTGGTTAACTCCAATAGGTTCTAAAGCTCTTGTTTTTGTTCCACTGAAAAAGTCATATGCATGCTATTTTTCCTAGAGTAAACTTGATGACTGCATGATAAAAGTTGTTTGTAGTTGCTGATTGTTTGATTTTTGTGTGTTTGTAGCTTAATTATGCTTACTTGTGCTTTGATTTGGGTTAATTTTTAGTTACTGCATTAATTCAGTAATTGTTAGTCTTGTACCTTGATTGAAGTTCTAGTTGTGTTAATTGATTGCATTTAGCTCTTACACCTTTCATTTTGATCATTAAGTCTAGTTTGCTATAGCATTTGATTCAGTTTAAGCTAGTTCTTAATAAGCCTTTGTAAAAGTTTGAAATATCCGTTAAAGGAGTGTTTGGGAATAGCTTAACAAGAGTTTTCAATAATTGAATCCTGGTGTTTTTAAGTTCATTTGTAGTCAATTGGTGGTTATTAAGTGTTTTAAGTCTTTTACAAGTCATTTTGATAGTCAAACAGGCAAATGGCACTTAAAATGTTTGGGTCAGTCTTATGCAGTTTGGTCATTTAGAACTTGTTGATTTGATTTGATCAGTACTCATTCAATACTTAATGAAATTGGATCAAATTTGTTCTCAGTCATAGCTTATATCATATAGAATCAGATTCCAAAAGCATTTTCTACAGTTTACAATAAGCAGTGAGAAATAAGCAAAATTCAGATAAGCAAACTTAACTCAAGTTTCTGTAAATGGAAACTGAAATTTTGTATCTCCTTATCCTCTTCATTAACATGGCAATTTTTCTTCACAAATCCTCTTAAGTCATTGAGTTACTTGATTTTTGAGAGTTTCAGCTTTTTGAAAAATAAGCTGGTCAACGCTTGGTCAACATAAGCCCATTTTCAGTTTAATTCAAATTTAGAGCTTATTACTTGATGAAAAATGTTCTAGTTTGATTTCCCGTTCATTACTTGGATAGCTTAATCAGTTTCATTAAGAAAAGCAAGTTGTGACTGTTTAGTTTTTGCTATAGCTTATTTTGAGCTTATTGATAAGCACTCATTTGCTTATTTTGAATCTTTAGCCAATTTCCTTTGACACACGTAGCTTATTCTGGATTTGAAAAGTTTTGAAACTTGTCTCATTGAATTTGGTTAAGAAATAAGCTCAAACGAGCTTAAAACCATCCATAACCCGTTTTTGCTTAAATAGTTTTCATAATTGCACTTTGGTCCCTATTGTTCTAAACAGTTTGTAAACTTAGCTAAATTTCCATGTTTTTAGGGTTTGCAAGTGTTTAGTCCTTGTAGTTTTGGAAGTTGTTATTTTCAGTTTACAAGTTGTTAGTTTGTTACATTTTTAGTTAGTTGGTTATAAGATTTGCATTTTTGATCCTTGTAGTTAACTGTTTTACACTTTTGGTCCCTAGAATTGTTAGAATTTACATTTCAAGCATTTATCTTTCCTAGAATTTGCATTTTCAGTCCTTTAAGTTTCATATTTTACATTTTGAATTTTACCTGAATAAAAACGTGGTATTTGCAAATTGTTTTACATATAAGTAGGTAATATTTTTCCGTTTTGTAAGCATTTGTTGAATTAGTAAATAGAATATCCAAACAAGCTTAACAACCAAAAACAGTTAAAAACCCGATATTGGTTGGACTTTCCATTAGCAAGAACTGAGAAAAAACGAACTGCATTATACTCAATTTCAAATGGCGCCGCTGCCGGTTCTTTGACTACACGAGAGACTATCGATTGACGGTTTTCATTGGCTTTCGTGATCCGTTCACTTTGTGAAAGTTATTTTTACGTATCATAAATCAAAAACAAATAAAAAAATCAAAAATATAAAAATATATAAAAACTAAAAAATTAACAAAACAATTCTTTTCCTAAAGAATTGACCAAAAAAAAACATTAAAAATCCAAAAAGCAATCTTTTTCCTAAGAGATTGCACCCAAAAATATATATTATTGGATTCTCTTGGTTTTTATGTACATATAGTATTTTCTCTTAAAAAACTCATAAATACAAAAATATTTTCCATATATTATTATAAGTAGATACGTATACGTATAAGAACAACCAATCTACATATCTTCCATAAGTATTGCCGAGGCAATACACCGTGTTGAGGGGCGTTCCGGTCCTTGACACGTGTATCGATCAAACAAAATAAAGCAAGAATAGATAAATACTCTCAATAAGCAACAATTCGAAGAATACGAACATTTAAGTGAATAGAAAGGCGATGTGCTATAAAATGCCATCTAAGGGTCAATAGGTACTTAAGTGCTTCGCGCCACCTAACCCCCCGTTCACTTGTAAGTATTCTAAGAAGGAAGGCTTCATTGAGGGTCTTGCACCCAAGTAGTACATACATATATTGTTATTTTCTTGTGGATATTTAATATTGAAACTCGAAGAGGATAATCCATTTCTCTTCAAAGTCACACGAGAGCTTCTCTCTCATTCCTCGTATTGAGTTGCATGCTCACTCGCGGGCGTGCACAAATACCGATTGGTGTACAACCTCTTCCTCCGAAAAGGAAGAAAAAGAGAAAGAGTAAGACCACCATCGTCCACCAAGCCGATCACGAGAATCGTGCTTTGACTCCACCACAAGAAGCCATGGCTATTGATAATCGCACTTTGTATGAACGTATGCAATCCAACATTCATGGATATTCTAGTGCCATTAAGATTCCCGACTTTCCCGCAAACACATTTGAGCTACATACATCTATGATCAATATGGTTTCACAATCACCTTTCTTTGGTAACAAGAATGAGGATCCTCATGCTCACCTTAAGAGATTCCTTTCTCTTTGCAATACCATTAAGCATAATGGGGTTCCACATGAGGTGATAAGGTTGATGTTAGTGTCATTTTCCTTAGAGGGAATTGCTAAGCATTGGTTAGACACCCAACCACCCGATAGTATCACCACATGGGATGGTTTCACCACTAAGTTTTTGAACAAGTTCTTTCCCCCACATAAGACTATGGCTTTGAGGACTTTAATTATGGGCTTTCAACAAAAACCTAGTCAATCCTTTAGTGATGCTTGGGAAGAGTATAGTGAGTTGTTGAGGCGATGCCCTAATCATGGATTGGATCAAGTTCACCAAATCAACCTCTTTTATGATGGCCTTAAATCTCACCACCAAGATTCACTCAATGCTTCCGCGGGAGGGAATATTCTTCTTAAGACCTACCAAGAGGCTTTGGACATCATTGAGACTAAGGCAATGGTTCAAACAAACAATCCATTTGAAGAAAAGGTTCATGTTATCCAAAACAATTCCCACACTCCTTGTGATAACCAACTCCTCAAGTTTCAAGAAGAGATTTTTCAAAGGATGGATAGTCATAGTGAGAAGAATTTGCAAGTACAATTAGAAATGCTTCAAGCTTTTAAGAGCATGTCATTGAACAATTCCTCAAATAATGTGAATGCCATCACCATTTCTTGTGTTACTTTTGGAGGTCCCCATTCTTATGAACAATGTGATAAGGTGCAAGGGTATCAAGGGGAATGCTATGCTTACCAAGAGGAACATCGTGAACACTTCAAGCCTAATATCAATCCAAATAACCTTTCTTACAAATCCCAAAATTACCTTACTCCACCCGGCTTCCCACCCCAACCACCCACCCAAATTCCACAAAATCCTCCTCAAATTTTAGCAAGGAATCAAGGGCAAAGACCACCATACCAAGGAAATAACTACAAGGCACCCAATCAATTCCAACCTCAAGCAAATACCTTTTATCCACCACAACAAGGATTTAATCAACCACTTCCATTTATTCCCAATCAAGCATATGCTCCAATACCAAATCAAGCTTACCCTCAAGTTCAAAATCAAGGATATGGGATGCAAGAGACTCAAGAGTATGTTGACAAGAAAATGCGTGAAATGGAGAAGAGAATGAATGATCAAATCAATAAGGTTTTAGTGGCAGTAACTCAAAGACCACAAGGGGCTTTACCTTCTAACACACAAACAAACCCTAGGGCCAATGTCAATGCTATTACAACAAGGAGTGGAACAACAACAAAGGATCCTTCACCTCCTAAACCTACTATTGTTCAACCCACTTGTGCTCCTACTTGTGACAAGCCTTCTACTTCTACTTTGCCTCCTCAAAATGCTCCTATTCACTCAAACACACCTTCTCAACCAACTCATACTTCTCCTTTACCTTCCACACTTCCCAATGAAGAAGCTAACAAAGACAAATCTTCCACTACAACACCTATTCCACCTACACCAAAGCCTACTCTTCCATATCCTTCAAGGTTGAAAAAGGACAAGTTAAAGAACAAGGATGACATCCAAGTCTCCAATTTCTTAAGGATGTTTAAGCAACTCAACATCAATATATCCTTTGCGGAAGCTCTTGCTTATATGCCAAAGTTTGCTAAGATGTTCAAGGATTTGCTCTCAAACAAAGAAAAATTGGTTGATTTGCCCAACACATCCCTTAATGAAAATTGTTCCGCGGTGTTACTTAAAACCTTACCAACAAAACTTGGAGATCCGGGGCGCTTCTTGATACCTTGTAATTTTCCCGGTGTTGAAAATTGCATGGCTTTGGCGGATCTAGAGGCGAGCATAAATCTCATGCCTTTATCGGTTTGGAAACAACTATCTCTTCCCGAGCTCACTCCCACTAGGATGACTCTTGAACTAGCCAACCGAACCATAGCTCACCCCGTAGGTATAGCGGAAGATGTGTTTGTAGGTGTGGATAAGTTTACCTTTCCGGCCGACTTTGTAGTGGTTGATTATGACATGGATCCTAGAGTGCCTTTGATTGTTGGTAGACCGTTTTTGAGAACGGGTCGTACCTTGATAGATGTGGCGGAAGGAGAATTAATTATGAGAGTAGAAGATGAGAGAGTGGTGTTTAAGTTAGGGAAAGTTTGTGATAGAAAAGAGGTTAAGGAGTCTAGACCTTGTGAGATTATTAACATTGTGGATGTGCTAGATGAAGTGTGTAATGAACACTTTCATGATGCTTGTAAGAGTGCTAGTGATGAGATACCCCATGTTGAAACCGTGGCCTCAATTGCTCCTTCTTTAACACCTTTTGGAGAGAGTGATTTCCTCTTGGAGGAATTTGAGTCCAACTTTCTTGGTGATGATGATTCTCCCATTAATTGGGAAGAAGATATTCTTACAATCCAAAAGTTGCTCAATGAGGACCCTATTCCTTCTCCTATTCCACAAGAGATTACTATTGAGGAACCTTCCATAGTACAACCTTCCATAGAGAGTCCACCTCCCATTGAACTTAAGGACCTTCCATCCCACTTAGAATATGCTTTCTTAGAAGGAAAAGACCAATTACCGGTGATCATTGCTAAAGAGTTGAAAGAGGATGAGAAAGAGCAACTTATTGAAGTTCTTAAGAAACATAAGAAAGCTTTAGCATGGAAAATATCCGACATAAGGGGAATTGATCCACATTTTTGTACACACAAAATCCTTATGGAGGATGACTATAAACCCGCCATTCAAAACCAAAGGAGAGTTAACCCAAAAATCCATGAGGTTATTAAGAAAGAAGTGATTAAACTCTTAGATGCGGGTATGATTTATCCCATTTCTGACTCTCCATGGGTTAGCCCGGTTCATTGTGTTCCTAAGAAGGGTGGAATCACCGTGGTACCTAATGAGAACAATGAGCTTATTCCCACGAGACTTGTGACCGGTTGGAGAGTTTGCATTGATTATAGAAAACTCAATGAGGCAACTAGGAAAGACCATTTCCCGCTTCCCTTTATGGATCAAATGCTTGAACGCTTAGCGGGAAATGAGTACTATTGTTTTCTTGATGGCTTTTCGGGTTATTTCCAAATACCCATTGACCCTAAGGATCAAGAAAAGACCACATTCACTTGTCCATACGGTACATTTGCTTACAAGAGGATGCCTTTTGGCTTATGTAATGCACCGGGGACGTTTCAAAGGTGCATGATGGCGATTTTCCATGACATGATAGAGCAAACCATGGAGGTTTTTATGGATGACTTTTCCGTATTTGGAAACTCCTTTAGCTCATGTCTCACCAATCTTGAGAGAATGCTTAAGCGTTGTGAGGAAACACGTTTGGTGCTTAATTGGGAGAAATGTCACTTTATGGTGAAAGAGGGGATTGTTTTAGGACACAAGATATCCAATAAGGGATTAGAAGTTGATCGAGCTAAAATTGATGTGATTGCTAAGCTTCCCCCACCCACCTCGGTTAAAGGTGTGAGGAGTTTCTTAGGTCATGCGGGATTTTATAGGCGCTTTATACAAGATTTTTCTAAGATAGCTAGACCGATGACTCACCTCTTGGAGAAAGAGGCTCCTTTCATTTTTAACCAAGATTGTTTAGACTCTTTTGAGACTCTTAAGGAAAAATTGACTAAGGCTCCCGTTTTGGTTTCTCCAAATTGGGAATTACCTTTTGAGCTTATGTGTGACGCTAGTGATTATGCGGTGGGGGCCGTCTTAGGACAAAGAGTTAATAAGAATTTTCAACCTATACACTATGCGAGTAAAACCATGACCGGTGCACAACTTCATTACACTACCACGGAAAAAGAGTGCTTGCTATAGTATATGCTTATGAGAAGTTTAGACCATATCTTGTGCTTTCCAAAACCATAGTGTATACGTATCATTCCGCTCTCAAGTATCTTATGACAAAACAAGATGCTAAGCCTAGGCTTTTGAGATGGGTTTTGTTGCTTCAAGAGTTTAAGATAGAGATTCGTGATAAGAAAGGGGCCGAGAATTTAGCGGCGGATCATTTGAGTAGACTTGAGCATCCTTTTCAAGGAGATTTCCCACACCAAGAATGTAAAACCCGTATTTTAAATCGAAAATTTATAAATACGCGGTTTATTATTATTTTACGCGGGATATTTGCCAGCAGCATCTGTTGCGCCGCAACTCATGTGTCTTGCGCCGCAACTCTTGATCCGCAGCACCATGATCTGTAGGCCCTTCAATTGCGCCGCAACTCATGTGTATTGCGCCGCAACTCGTGATCCGCAGCACCATGATCTGTAGCCCCTTCATCTGTTGCGCCGCAACGCATGTGTCTTGCGCCGCAACTCGTGATCTGGGCCAAGCCCGTGTGAAGGAAATAAAACAGACGGGAGAGTATTTTTTTTTCTTTTCTATGCCGACACAAAACACACACATAAGAAAACCCTAAAAATAAAGCACCAGCCGCCAGTTCTTCCTTGTTTTCTGCCATCGACATCTCCCACCATACCATAAGCAGTCGCGAGTTGATTCAAGGAAAAGGTTGGTATTCGTTCGACTTCTGTAAACCCTAACACACGAAGAAGATCATCATCGATCTTGTTTTATTTATTTTCTATTGATAATTAATCAAGAAACCATATAACTGATTTAAAACATGTTTTATGAATATTATGATCTGGGCTGTATGTCGGGATGTTGCTATGTTGTTTGGCACACAAACCGAGAGTCAAAAGACTCTCGGTGATTGACTGCACAACCAGCCGCAAATCATTAGGGTTTGGTTTGGGGTTTGCACTAACGGGGGGAAAGAGAGTATAGCAGGGGGTGTTTGGGATTATTGTAGCTAGCAGGGGGAACCGAACCACAGGCGAGGGAAACCCAGAACTGCCAGTGGGAAAACTGGCAGTAAGGGGGGTGTTTGGCAGTGGGTTTTAAAACAGGAATTAGGGCTGTTTGGCAAACCGGTTTAGAAAAATTAAGGGTACGTTTGGGACTGTTAAATCATATTTTTTTAATGAGTTTATTGTAAATAAATATTTTTAAAATGTAATTAGTAAATTAAATATAAACTAGTTTTATAAATATTTAAAAAGGTATATTTAGAAAACGAATTAAACTATGTGAGAACTTATAAATTAAGGAATTTCTATGTTAGCAAAATACTTATTATAAATTAATTACCGTCAGATATACGTTGTACGTAGCCATTAGTATAACGTTAATAAATTAAAATAAATTATTTCAATGATCAGATTTAGCTGTAATTGTACGTATGGAATATTCGAAGCAAATAAATAGGAAACCAATAAGACCGATAAATTTGACAACGGATATCAGTTAACTTATTCGCGCCTTTTAAATTATGTAGCACGCGTGAAGCCCGAGTAGTATTCATTCAGTCTTCCTGTCAGTTAGTACTGGACTAGAGGTACGGATTCCCGTCCTTTCAGTAAGGACTTCCTTTCTTATGCATGATTAGGATTTCCCGTCTGCAGCCAAATGTTTTCCCCAGTATATGTTTAAAGTTATCAGAAATTATGTTTATAAATAAATAAATTGCCTGAGCCTTATATACAAGCATGATTAGTTTATGTACTAGTTACGGAGGTACCGTAACCACGGCACTAGAGGCACCGGTGTCGTGACTCACATGCAGGAGAGTGATATCCTGCATCGTCCCACTCAGCTCAGCTTGGCCATTTTATCAGTATTATTAGTGGGGCGTATGGATGCATCCTAGGCTATAGTTACAGTTTAGCAGGTGAATGTGGTGTGTGCTCTACATCCTTCACATTGGAGCTGATCCCTCCACCCAGCACAGTTATTTAGAGGTCACCCCTCTATTGCATGACGAGGACACCCCTCTATGTATTCATGCAGCAGTTGATTTAGTTCATGACCTATATAAGCTCTTGGCAAACTAAAATACAGAAAATGCATGTTTTCAGAATTAACAAGTTATATTTCAGTTTCAGTATATATGAAAAGGTTTATCAGATTTTATGTAGAGTTTTACCACATGTCATAACAGTCTTATAGTTTCATTGTAGTCTTCTATTCCATTACTTTCAGTACATCCTATTCATGCTATGTCCGTCCACTGAGCGTTATGCTCAGCCGTAGTTTCCTTTCATGTTTCCAAACGGCAGGTACACAGGGACGATCTTAGGACTGCTAAGAGAGTATGTGCACTGGATGGGAGCTATCCAGACTCCTTTATTTTATGCATACATTACATTACATCTCTTTGGTTGTTGGACATTGTTTCGTCCTTTTCCTTTCACTACTTAATCTTTATATTTTGGGCTTGTTGGACTACCGATGTTTGATTCCGGTATTTTCGTTTGGTCAGTTAATGTTTAATACATTGCCTTGCATGCTTTGATGATACGCCATAAATACACGTAACGGTCCATTTATCCAAGTGGGGTGTTACAATTATGGTATCAGAGCGCAAGGTTCGACCTGTAGGCTCTAAACTTGACCTGTGACTAGTGGGTAGTCATCAGGAACTTCCTGTATTTTTGGCGTCGTTATCTTCCATGCTATTTATGTATTTTATCAGTCAGCTTTTCAAAATTTGGATTAAGTAAACGGCTGGTACAGGACTGGCCATACTTAATCGCATGTGATTTCAGCAAAAATTTTGTTTTGGTGAACTGACCATAGGCGTTCACCCTTGTTATTTAAATTTTGTATGGATGAACTGACCATAGGCGTTCATCCTTACTCATGTCAGATTTATATTTCAGAAATTGTCATTTTGTGAACTGACCCTAGGCGTTCACCAGTATTCATGTCATACTTTGTTAGCTATACCTCCATGACACACACTAAGCATATTCAGATAGATTGCAGTTTTATCAACTCATCCTCTTATATTTCAGATGCCACCCAGACGCGAAACCGAGAATGATCCTAATGCAGCTGCCATTGCTGCTGCTGTTCAGGCTGCTATACAGGCCATGTTACCCCAAATTCGTGATGAGATCCGAGCTGAATATCAAAATGGACCTCAGCAGAATAACAACCCTCCTGCTCCACCACCTACTACCTTACCCGCTTGGCTGGATCTGTTCAACAAACAGAAGCCCCGACTGTTTGAGCAGACTGTAGCTCCAACTGATGCAGAAGACTGGATCTACCATATAGAGAAAATTTTTGGAGCTATGGGTTGTGGTGATGTTTTCAAAGTTAGGCTTGCAGTTTACAAGCTGGAGGGTTCTGCTCTACATTGGTGGAGGTCTCAGAAACTGTCCAACGGGGGAGATGCTTGGGAGCTTGCATTGACCTGGGCACGTTTCAAGACGATGTTCTATGACCAGTTTTTCCCGCATGCGGAGCAAGCTAAGATGAAGAGGGACTTTCACGTTATTCGTCAGAATAATGGCGAGAACAGCATAGAGTTCATGCACCGATACCTCAGGATGGCTGGATTCTTAGGAGAGGCTGCGGGTACCGTAGAGGAGCAAGTGAAGCAATTTCGCTGGGCTCTTCACACTAGGACTGCAGATAGATTGATGAGTGCCACATTCACTAATGTGTCACAAGTAGCTAATGCAGCTCGGGACATCGAGATGCTTTTTGAGAGGGACGAGCTCGAGAATTTAGAGCGCCCGGAGAAGAGGTACATCTCACCCCACAGACTTAAACAATTTAGCCATTATTGCTTGGCAACTTATATGCTATTAAAATCTTACAGACACAGAGGAGGAGACCGATCCCAATCGGCTACTCCGCATCAGAACTACAGGAACCACGGTCAGTCATATGACCGTAATCGGTCAGATAGGAGGAACGGCGGTGATAATTACCGTGGCAGCTCCAACTCCTCTGGCAGCTACAGGTGAGCCTTTAAGCTCCAAGAAATACTAAACTATCGTGTAAAACAGATCTTAAATTTATGTGTAATTCCAACAGAGATGCTGGACAGGGGCGTGACCAAAACAACAGGGGTCAACAGGTTGCCCGACCGGCAAATTCTGGTAATTTTTAAATTTCAGTCAAACAGCCTCATTTCAGTTTATCAGCATCATGACACGTGTTTGTCATCGTGAATCAGGTTCTCAGCAAACCAGGGCTGCTTCTGCCGTGTACACTTATCCCACTTGCGTCACATGTGGAAAGAAGCACCCGGGACCGTGCCGTCGTGGTATGAGTGGTTGCTTCCAGTGTGGCCAACCGGGCCATCTGAAGAGGGACTGCAAGAGCGGGAATACTGCTGCTGGTACCTCAGGCCAGACTCCTCAGATGTTACCTCCGCCACCACCACTACCACCAACCACTGGTCGTGTCTACACTACTACCCGTGATCAAGCAAATAAGACCGCAGGTACCATTACTGGCATTTTGTTTATACACAGACAGTCTGCATGCGTGCTTTTCGATACAGGCGCCACGCACTCAGTTATTTCCACTTCTTATGCTGTTAAAATAAACATGACCCCTACGCCACTAGACAACGTACTTAGTATATCAACCCCCATGCGAGACTCTGTACTCATTACCCAAGTGTATAAAGATCTCCCTCTTGAGTTTGATGATAAAATCCGTCCAGTCAGTGCTCTTCCGTTGGATATGTGTGATTTTGATATTATTCTGGGTATGGATTGGTTATCGACTCATCATGCCACCATAGATTGCCATGCTCACCAGGTTATCTTTGGTGATGTCCAGACACCAGAATATATTCACCGAGGCTTCCTACCAGGAAAACATGTTCAGATCATTTCAGCTTTACAGGCTCGTACCTTACTATATCATGGTTGCGAGGGTTTCCTAGCTACAGTCCATGACACGATTTCTGAAACGCCTTCAATTCATGATCAGCCAGTTGTGTCAGACTTTCCAGATGTCTTTCCCGAGGAACTTCCAGGTTTACCTCCCATGCGAGAGGTAGAATTTGGCATCGATCTCATTCCAGGTGCAGAACCAGTATCTAAAGCTCCTTACCGTATGGCTCCTGTAGAGCTTAAGGAACTGAAGGATCAACTTCAGGAACTTCTCGAAAGGGGTTTCATTCGTCCCAGCGTATCACCATGGGGCGCTCCAGTTTTGTTTGTCAAGAAGAAGGATGGTAGTATGCGTTTGTGTATTGACTACCGTGAGTTGAATAAGCTCACTATTCGTAACCGTTATCCACTTCCTCGTATTGACGATCTATTCGATCAGCTTCAGGGTGCCAAGCACTTCTCAAAAATCGATCTACGGTCAGGCTACCATCAGCTGCGTGTAAAAGAGCAGGATATATCCAAAACTGCTTTTCGCACGAGGTACGGTCATTACGAATTTGTTGTTATGCCATTCGGTCTCACGAATGCGCCCGCAGTATTTATGGACTTAATGAACAGAGTCTTTCACGAATTTTTAGACAAGTTTGTGATCGTATTCATCGATGATATCCTCATTTTCTCCCAATCCAAAGAGGAACATGAGAACCATCTCCGTACAGTTTTACAGATTCTCAGACGAGAAAAACTATATGCTAAATTTTCGAAGTGCGAATTTTGGCTGAATACAGTGGCGTTTCTGGGTCATATTGTGTCTGCAGACGGAATCACCATGGATCCTGCAAAGGTGGAGGCTATCACCAAATGGCCAAGACCGATATCTGTCACAGAGATACGTAGTTTTCTTGGGTTGGCAGGTTACTACCGCAGGTTTGTGGAAAACTTCTCACGCTTAGCGTTACCATTGACCCAACTTATGCGAAAAGGTGAGAAGTTTATATGGACCGAGGAGAGAGAAAAGAGTTTTGAGGAACTCAAGCATCGATTGATCTCAGCACCGATACTTACCCTTCCATCCGGTACAGGTGGTTATCAGATTTACAGTGACGCATCAGGAAAGGGCTTAGGTTGTGTTCTTATGCAACATGGGAAAGTCATTGCTTATGCTTCGCGTCAACTGAAGCCGTATGAGAAAAATTACCCTACTCATGATCTAGAGCTCGCAGCAGTCGTTTTCGCTCTTAAAATCTGGAGGCATTATTTATACGGTGAGTCGTGTGATATCTTCACCGATCACAAAAGTCTCAAGTATATATTTACACAGCGAGAGCTGAACATGAGACAGAGGCGATGGTTAGAACTACTGAAAGACTACGACACTAATATCCAGTATCACCCAGGTAAAGCGAATGTAGTGGCAGATGCCCTTAGCAGAAAGTCAGGTATGATAAATGGCATCAAAGTGCAGGAAGAAATTATTCGAGATTTAGAACGGTATGATATTGAACTCTTAGTACGCGGATAAAGGGGATACTGGGCTAGTTTGAGAGTAGAACCAGATTTACTCTCTGGGATTAAAGCCGCACAAAAGGATGATGGTGAAATCTGGGCGATTGTCCAGAACATTGACCGTCAGACCGAATTTCGCATCGATGACGACGGTATTGTATGGCAGGGTACCAAACCCTGTGTTCCAGAAGATCCTGCTCTCAGAGAAGCCTTGATGACTGAGGCTCACAGCTCTCCGTTCTCTATTCATCCAGGTTCCACTAAGATGTACCATGATCTTAAGCAACATTTTTGGTGGAGCGGCATGAAGCAAGATGTCGCAACTTTCGTTTCCAAATGTCTAACCTGCCAGCAGGTTAAGATAGAACATCAGCGTTCCAGTGGTCTTCTTCAGCCATTCGATATCCCAATGTGGAAATGGGACAAGATCTCTATGGATTTTGTCACCGGACTACCACAGACTCAGCGGAGACATGATGCAATCTGGGTTGTTGTCGATCGTTTGACCAAGTCAGCACATTTCATTCCTATTCGCAAAGATTTCGCAGTCAGTAAATTAGCGAAACTATTCACCGAGGAGATTGTACGGTTACATGGTACACCCTCCGAAATTATATCAGATAGGGATCCACGGTTCACTTCTCATTTCTGGAGAGGCTTGCACAAAGCTTGGGGAACTAGGCTCAAGCTCAGCACAGCTTTCCATCCACAGACGGACGGTCAGTCAGAGCGTACCATCCAGACCTTGGAGGACATGCTACGCGCCTGTGCATTAGAATGGACATGACACTGGGATGACTATATCTGCTTGGTCGAGTTTGCCTACAACAACAGTTGGCATGCTAGTATCAAGCGTGCTCCATTCGAGATGCTTTACGGCAGGAAATGTCGTGCTCCTATTTGTTGGGATCAGGTTGGAGAACGCTTGATTGAGGGACCAGAATTGATAGAAATGACCAATGAAAAGGTCGCCATCGCTAGGGCAAAACTGCAAGAAGCGCGTACTCGCCAGAAGAGTTACGCCGACAGACATCGCAGAGATCTATCATTTCAGACTGGAGATCGTGTGTTCCTCAAAGTATCACCCGCACGCGGTGTCAGACGTTTCGGCCTCAAAGGCAAACTTAGCCCTCGCTACATCGGACCATTTGAAATCCTTGAACGCGTCGGGGAAGTATCGTATCGGTTGGCGCTGCCGCCTCAGCTTTCACACGTCCACAACGTGTTTCATGTCTCATTACTCAGGGGGTACAACTATCACGAGCTTCATAAAGTAAATTATCCACTCGATCAGATTCGGGAGGATTTATCCTATATTGAGGAACCCGAAGCGGTTTTAGATCGCCAGGATCGAGTCATGAGAAGGAAGACCATTCCTTTCGTCAAAATCCTGTGGAGGAACCATACCGAGCAGGAGGCCACTTGGGAAACAGAGGAGTCTATACGGACTTCTTATCCTCACTTTCAGTTTTGATTCGGGTATGTCCTTTCAGCTTTTATTGTCGTTCAATTTATCAGCATTTCAGCCTTTATTTCAGTCAGCTTAAATACCTTGTAATTCGGGGACGAATTCTTCTTTTAGAGGAGAAGAATTGTAAAACCCAGTACGCCGCATTTTAATTCGGGGACGAATTATTTCTTTTAGAGGGGAAGAATTGTAAAACCCGTATTTTAAATCGAAAATTTATAAATACGCGGTTTATTATTATTTTACGCGGGATATTTGCCAGCAGCATCTGTTGCGCCGCAACTCATGTGTCTTGCGCCGCAACTCTTGATCCGCAGCACCATGATCTGTAGGCCCTTCAATTGCGCCGCAACTCATGTGTATTGCGCCGCAACTCGTGATCCGCAGCACCATGATCTGTAGCCCCTTCATCTGTTGCGCCGCAACGCATGTGTCTTGCGCCGCAACTCGTGATCTGGGCCAAGCCCGTGTGAAGGAAATAAAACAGACGGGAGAGTATTTTTTTTTCTTTTCTATGCCGACACAAAACACACACATAAGAAAACCCTAAAAATAAAGCACCAGCCGCCAGTTCTTCCTTGTTTTCTGCCATCGACATCTCCCACCATACCATAAGCAGTCGCGAGTTGATTCAAGGAAAAGGTTGGTATTCGTTCGACTTCTGTAAACCCTAACACACGAAGAAGATCATCATCGATCTTGTTTTATTTATTTTCTATTGATAATTAATCAAGAAACCATATAACTGATTTAAAACATGTTTTATGAATATTATGATCTGGGCTGTATGTCGGGATGTTGCTATGTTGTTTGGCACACAAACCGAGAGTCAAAAGACTCTCGGTGATTGACTGCACAACCAGCCGCAAATCATTAGGGTTTGGTTTGGGGTTTGCACTAACGGGGGGAAAGAGAGTATAGCAGGGGGTGTTTGGGATTATTGTAGCTAGCAGGGGGAACCGAACCACAGGCGAGGGAAACCCAGAACTGCCAGTGGGAAAACTGGCAGTAAGGGGGGTGTTTGGCAGTGGGTTTTAAAACAGGAATTAGGGCTGTTTGGCAAACCGGTTTAGAAAAATTAAGGGTGCGTTTGGGACTGTTAAATCATATTTTTTTTAATGAGTTTATTGTAAATAAATATTTTTAAAATGTAATTATTAAATTAAATATAAACTAGTTTTATAAATATTTAAAAAGGTATATTTAGAAAACGAATTAAACTATGTGAGAACTTATAAATTAAGGAATTTCTATGTTAGCAAAATACTTATTATAGAATTAATTACCGTCAGATATACGTTGTACGTAGCCATTAGTATAACGTTAATAAATTAAAATAAATTATTTCAATGATCAGATTTAGCTGTAATTGTACGTATGGAATATTCGAAGCAAATAAATAGGAAACCAATAAGACCGATAAATTTGACAACGGATATCAGTTAACTTATTCGCGCCTTTTAAATTATGTAGCACGCGTGAAGCCCGAGTAGTATTCATTCAGTCTTCCTGTCAGTTAGTACTGGACTAGAGGTACAGATTCCCGTCCTTTCAGTAAGGACTTCCTTTCTTATGCATGATTAGGATTTCCCGTCTGCAGCCAAATGTTTTCCCCAGTATATGTTTAAAGTTATCAGAAATTATGTTTATAAATAAATAAATTGCCTGAGCCTTATATACAAGCATGATTAGTTTATGTACTAGTTACGGAGGTACCGTAACCACGGCACTAGAGGCACCGGTGTCGTGACTCACATGCAGGAGAGTGATATCCTGCATCGTCCCACTCAGCTCAGCTTGGCCATTTTATCAGTATTATTAGTGGGGCGTATGGATGCATCCTAGGCTATAGTTACAGTTTAGCAGGTGAATGTGGTGTATGCTCTACATCCTTCACATTGGAGCTGATCCCTCCACCCAGCACAGTTATTTAGAGGTCACCCCTCTATTGCATGACGAGGACACCCCTCTATGTATTCATGCAGCAGTTGATTTAGTTCATGACCTATATAAGCTCTTGGCAAACTAAAATACAGAAAATGCATGTTTTCAGAATTAACAAGTTATATTTCAGTTTCAGTATATATGAAAAGGTTTATCAGATTTTATGCAGAGTTTTACCACATGTCATAACAGTCTTATAGTTTCATTGTAGTCTTCTATTCCATTACTTTCAGTACATCCTATTCATGCTATGTCCGTCCACTGAGCGTTATGCTCAGCCGTAGTTTCCTTTCATGTTTCCAAACGGCAGGTACACAGGGACGATCTTAGGACTGCTAAGAGAGTATGTGCACTGGATGGGAGCTATCCAGACTCCTTTATTTTATGCATACATTACATTACATCTCTTTGGTTGTTGGACATTGTTTCGTCCTTTTCCTTTCACTACTTAATCTTTATATTTTGGGCTTGTTGGACTACCGATGTTTGATTCCGGTATTTTCGTTTGGTCAGTTAATGTTTAATACATTGCCTTGCATGCTTTGATGATACGCCATAAATACACGTAACGGTCCATTTATCCAAGTGGGGTGTTACAAAGAAATCAATGAATCCTTTCCATTAGAGGAGCTCATGTCTATCTCTTCCCAAGAGGATGCCACACCTTGGTTTGCGGATATCGCAAACTATCTTGTGGGCAATGTGCTTATTGAGGGTCTTACTTATCAACAAAAGAAAAAGTTTCTTAAGGAAGTTAAGTATTACTTTTGGGATGATCCATATCTCTTTAGGCAATGTGCGGACCAAATCGTTAGACGGTGTGTAGATGGGCCCGAGGCATTTAAGATCTTAGAGGCGTGTCATAAAGGACCTACGGGTGGACATTTTAGGCCTAACTACACCGCCAAGAAAGTCTTTGATTCGGGGTACTATTGGCCTTCCATTTATAAAGATGCCCAAGAAATGGTGAAATTTTGTGATGTTTGTCAAAGACAAGGAAAAATTACACAACGTGATGAGATGCCACAAAATTTTATCCAAGAGTGTGAGATATTTGATGTATGGGGAATTGATTTCATGGGACCTTTTCCATCCTCTAAGGGAAACAAGTATATACTTGTGGCGGTGGATTATGTGTCCAAATGGGTGGAGGCTAAAGCCTTACCTACCAATGATGCTAGAGTTGTTGTAAAGTTTTTGAAACAATTGTTTGCTAGATTTGGTGTACCTCGGGCCATCATAAGTGATCGTGGTACGCATTTTTGTAATGATCAATTCACGAGAGTTATGAAGAAATATGGAGTGAATCATAGGCTTTCTACCGCGTATCACCCTCAAACAAATGGTCAAACCGAGGTCACAAATCGTGGTTTAAAGAGAATTTTAGAGAGAACGGTGGGAGAGCATCGAGCTTCTTGGTCGGATAAGCTTGATGATGCTTTGTGGGCATTTAGGACGGCTTTTAAAACACCAATTGGTTGTACTCCTTATAGGCTTGTCTATGGAAAAGCGTGCCACCTCCCATTTGAGTTAGAACATAAGGCATCTTGGGCTCTCAAGTGGGCTAACTTTGATTTAAACCAAGCCGGTTCACATAGGAAAGATCAACTCAATGAGATGGATGAGTTGAGAGCCAATGCCTATGAGAATTCTTTGCTTTACAAGGAAAAGACTAAGAAATTGCATGATGCTAAGATCAAGAATCGTGAGTTCAAAGTTGGAGAGCCGGTTCTCCTCTTTAACTAAAGATTGAAGCTTTTTGCGGGCAAGCTTAAGTCGAGATGGTCCGGTCCATTCACTATTGCTCAAGTGTTTCCATATGGAACTCTTGAGTTGTCCCAACCCGATGGTCCAAATTTTAAAGTGAATGGTCACCGTGTTAAACATTACTTTGGGGAGGACATTTCCGTTGAAATGGTCCAAGAGGTCCCCATTTTCCCCATGAATTAATTCATTGAGGGACGAGTCGAGCTAGAGACTCATTAACTCAAGCATCGTATAACTAGGTTTAGAGTGTTGTAGGTTAGAAATAAAGGTATAGACTTGGAGATAAGTGTAGGGGAGACCTTCTTTTGTCTTCATGATTGTTTGTAGGGTTGCTCACTCATCTCATGCTTTGGAGCTTATGGAGGAGGCCCTTGTATCCGGTTCACTTCGTTACTATAGTGATTTCTCATTGACACCTTGTGCTTAAACATGATTTCACTAATAGTTGTCCTTTCCTTAACTTGGGTTAAGCAAAGTTTATTCATTGTCATAAGTGTAGGGGAAGTTTTTATACTTCCATGCTCTTAAACATTGAGGACAATGTTTAGCTTAAGTGTAGGGGGGTCTTCTATCGAAGTGACCTTATCTAGAACTTGTCATTGTCTTGCATGATAACATGGAAAATTGAATTTTCAACATTTTTCAAATTTTTGATCTACTTTGGCCAACAAAAATATGCATTCATAATTTTTTCATCAATCATTTTTCATTTGCATATCACATTTGCATTGTATATATTTTTCTTTTGCTTTTCATCAAAAATATATAAAAAGGAAAAAAATATAATAAAACATGGTTTTAACAAGTTTAGACTTCTTTGACATATTAGGCCCGCCATGGATATTTTGACTCAACCCGAGTTTGCTTATCTTAGCATTCTCTAGCTAGTATCCTTAACCATGTAGTCCTTCATTGGTCTATTAGGCTAAGCATCCACCAATTTCATTATTTGAGATTTTAAATTTGTGGAGAATGGGAAATGATAGAGTTGAAGCAAGTGTAAAAGGGCTAGATAGACTTCATGGCAATTACTTGTGGCTAAACCCTTCTCTTCTTAACCTCTAATTTCTTCGCATGTATATAATTGTTAATAAATAATCAAGTACGGTTTTAATTGGTTCGTAATCTCTTATGCATTTTTGGCTAATCATTTATGGTTGATATGGGTACGTCTTAAGATTCTAAGTTAGCACGTTTTATGTGTACTAGACTTATGTCATGCTCCATATTTAGCGGGTGTTTTTCCTTTTCTTCTTTTCAAATTTCTTTGTGAGGAATAAAGAAAAATAAGAGCGGCTTATGAAAAAAAATGAGTGGCTAGAAAAAAAAAAGAAAAAGAAAAATAAAAAGAAAAAAATAATGCAAGACTCCCAAGAGGGGCAGTGTGGTGTTAATTATAGTGACTATTGAGTTCCAATATTACCTTGACGGGTTGCGGGGATTCAATAGATTGCTCCAATCCAATATTACCTTGACGGGTTGCGGGGTTGAAGATCCAAAGTCTCAAAAAGATGGCGGATGTAATTATTGCGTGAGTTTTATTTTCCTTTCCTTAGCGAGTGTGTAGCTACTTATGAAAGCATGACATGAGGAATTTACACATAAGGCGAATGACTTATTACTCTTAAAACGGACTTATATTAATTGTGAGCGGTTTTTCAAGTAATGGATGAGATGATTACTTAGGATTAAAACCGTGCTTCCTTATTTTCGGATTTTACATTTCTTATACTTCACGCTTTAAATAATGACAAATTTTCCCAAAAGCAATTTGCTCAAATAATAACCGGTTCCACATTTAATTGTCATGAATAAGTTGATGCACTTTTTACTTGTGAATGCAATGATCCCATTTTTAAGCTTGGTATGGGGAAAGTGAAACTTGAGGGTGATAAATGTCCATGGTACCCAAACCCTAATCTAAGCCATTGAATTCTTTATGAGTTATTTCCATCAAAACCATTACAAGAAAAATCAAAAAGATATAGATAGAATTGTATTTTGTTCATTGCATTATTAAAAGTCAAAATCATGCATCATTTAGTTTAGAGTAGTGTAGATGCATCTCATATGGCCAAGGTGGATTAATTATGAGGGAAATGTAAATTTGAGCTTTAATATATAATATTGCATGAGGACATGACAATGTTCAAGTGTAGGGGAATTTGATATGAGCTTAAACTCATATCCTTTTATCAACAAATAACCCTAAAACATGAAGCAAATTACCAATTTATCTTGCAAAAACAGTGTTATGTGGTATGTTTGTGTTTGTGTACACTTGTGTAGGTAAAAGGATACAATTTCAAGCAAACAAAGAAAAATCAAGCTCAAATGGATGAAAAAGACAAAGAAGGATCAAAAGTGACAAGACTTTGAAGTACAAGGACCTATCTTGACAAATTGTCAAAGTTGAAGGACTAAAGTGCAAATATTGTAAAAAGTCAAGATTCAAGTCAAACTTGGTCAACTCTCAAGTCAACTCAGTCAAAGGACCATTTTGTTCAAGAATGAAAGTTGAAGGACCAAATATGTCAAAAGAATGAAGATCCTAGCTCAAAACAACAATTTGCTAAATCAAGGGACTGATTCTGCCAATATTTGAAAGATATTCAAGGTTTGATCCATGTGACAAAGAATCAACCAATGAGAGAAGGGAAAACAAGTCACACGGATTGAGCAATTAATACCCACTCAGCCGCTTTGCATTTAATATCCAATCTCAACAGTATGATCCGTGTGACCAATTTTTAACCAATTACATGCTGACACGTGGCATCTTCAAGAAGGCAAATTTTTACCAGGATCGTATTTGAGCTACAAGCCATTTCATGGAAAGATTTCAACACCAAAGTTGATCATTTTGAAGAGACGAACACAATGGTGCAAATCAATTAACATATCATCCACTCATTCAAGAAACCCCAAATCCTTGTTCATACCTGCAAATGCAATTGTGCAGAATTGTACACGTGGCAAGCTGGGATTGGTTCTGACACGTCACCAACCCCAACTAACTCCTCCTTCATGCCTATAAATAGATGATAGAACTTCATTTGTAAAGTGTAGCTTAATTTTGTAAAAACACATAGTTCTTAAATTTCTTTCCCTTTCCTCCATTTTTACCCTAGCTACTCAAGAGTCTGACAAACTCTTGAGTTAGTTAGTTAGTTACTTACCTTCCAACAACTTTTTAACCGTTTTTCATTGAATAAAATTCAAATTCATCCTTTCCCGCCAAAACTGTTCTTCCTATTACTGTTCATACCTGCTGATCTTTGATACTTGAGTTGCTGTTTTGTGTTTGTTATGATCATAGATTGATCATAACTGACATTGAAGGAGTTTGTTAGCTGTTCTTGAAGAATTCAGTTCATTCCATAGTTTTTGAAGATTTCAAGCATGATGATGATCCCTATTGATTTGTTAGCTGTTTTTGTTGATTGATTGATTTCCTAGTGATAAGGTGGTGGTTATCACTAGGCTAAGAGAGCTCAGCGCTCCTCTTCTTCTTAGTGGTTAACTCCAATAGGTTCTAAAGCTCTTGTTTTTGTTCCACTGAAAAAGTCATATGCATGCTATTTTTCCTAGAGTAAACTTGATGACTGCATGATAAAAGTTGTTTGTAGTTGCTGATTGTTTGATTTTTGTGTGTTTGTAGCTTAATTATGCTTACTTGTGCTTTGATTTGGGTTAAGTTTTAGTTACTGCATTAATTCAGTAATTGTTAGTCTTGTGCCTTGATTGAAGTTCTAGTTGTGTTAATTGATTGCATTTAGCTCTTACACCTTTCATTTTGATCATTAAGTCTAGTTTGCTATAGCATTTGATTCAGTTTAAGCTAGTTCTTAATAAGCCTTTGTAAAAGTTTGAAATATCAGTTAAAGGAGTGTTTGGGAATAGCTTAACAAGAGTTTTCAATAATTGAATCCTGGTGTTTTTAAGTTCATTTGTAGTCAATTGGTGGTTATTAAGTGTTTTAAGTCTTTTACAAGTCATTTTGATAGTCAAACAGGCAAATGGCACATAAAATGTTTGGGTCAGTCTTATGCAGTTTGGTCATTTAGAACTTGTTGATTTGATTTGATCAGTACTCATTCAATACTTAATGAAATTGGATCAAATTTGTTCTCAGTCATAGCTTATATCATATAGAATCAGATTCCAAAAGCATTTTCTACAGTTTACAATAAGCAGTGAGAAATAAGCAAAATTTAGATAAGCAAACTTAACTCAAGTTTCTGTAAATGGAAACTGAAATTTTGTATCTTCTTATCCTCTTCATTAACATGGCAATTTTTCTTCACAAATCCTCTTAAGTCATTGAGTTACTTGATTTTTGAGAGTTTCAGATTTTTGAAAAATAAGCTGGTCAACGCTTGGTCAACATAAGCCCATTTTCAGTTTAATTCAAATTTAGAGCTTATTACTTGATGAAAAATGTTCTAGTTTGATTTCCCATTCATTACTTGGATAGCTTAATCAGTTTCATTAAGAAAAGCAAGTTGTGACTGTTTAGTTTTTGCTATAGCTTATTTTGAGCTTATTGATAAGCACTCATTTGCTTATTTTGAATCTTTAGCCAATTTCCTTTGACACACGTAGCTTATTCTGGATTTGAAAAGTTTTGAAACTTGTCTCATTGAATTTGGTTAAGAAATAAGCTCAAACGAGCTTAAAACCATCCATAACCCGTTTTTGCTTAAATAGTTTTCATAATTGCACTTTGGTCCCTATTATTCTAAACAGTTTGTAAACTTAGCTAAATTTCCATGTTTTTAGGGTTTGCAAGTGTTTAGTCCTTGTAGTTTTGGAAGTTGTTATTTTCAGTTTACAAGTTGTTAGTTTGTTACATTTTTAGTTAGTTGGTTATAAGATTTGCATTTTTGATCCTTGTAGTTAACTGTTTTACACTTTTGGTCCCTAGAATTGTTAGAATTTACATTTCAAGCATTTATCTTTCCTAGAATTTGCATTTTCAGTCCTTTAAGTTTCATATTTTACATTTTGAATTTTACCTGAATAAAAACGTGGTATTTGCAAATTGTTTTACATATAAGTAGGTAATATTTTTTCGTTTTGTAAGCATTTGTTGAATTAGTAAATAGAATATCCAAACAAGCTTAACAACCAAAAACAGTTAAAAACCCGATATTGGTTGGACTTTCCATTAGCAAGAACTGAGAAAAAACGAACTGCATTATACTCAATTTCAAATGGCGCCGCTGCCGGTTCTTTGACTACACGAGAGACTATCGATTGACGGTTTTCATTGGCTTTTGGGATCCGTTCACTTTGTGAACGTTATTTTTACGTATCATAAATCAAAAACAAATAAAAAATCAAAAATATAAAAATATATAAAAACTAAAAAATTAACAAAACAATTCTTTTCCTAAAGAATTGACCAAAAAAAAACATAAAAAATCCAAAAAGCAATCTTTTTCCTAAGAGATTGCACCCAAAAATATATATTATTGGATTCTCTCGGTTTTTATGTACATATAGTATTTTGTCTTAAAAAACTCATAAATACAAAAATATTTTCCATATATTATTATAAGTAGATACGTATACGTATAAGAACAACCAATCTACATATCTTCCATAAGTATTGCCGAGGCAATACACTGGGTTGAGGGGCGTTTCGGTCCTTGACACCTGTATCGATCAAACAAAATAAAGCAAGAATAGATAAATACTCTCAATAAGCAACAATTCGAAGAATACGAACATTTAAGTGAATAGAAAGGCGATGTGCTATAAAATGCCATCTAAGGGTCAATAGGTACTTAAGTGCTTCGCGCCACCTAACCCCCCGTTCACTTGTAAGTATTCTAAGAAGGAAGGCTTCATTGAGGGTCTTGCACCCAAGTAGTACATAATATATTGTTATTTTCTTGTGGATATTTAATATTGAAACTCGAAGAGGATAATCCATTTCTCTTCAAAGTCATACGAGAGCTTCTCTCTCATTCCTCGTATTGAGTTGCATGCTCACTCGCGGGCGTGCACAAATACCGATTGGTGTACAACCTCTTCCTCCGAAAAGGAAGAAAAAGAGAAAGAGTAAGACCACCATCGTCCACCAAGCCGATCACGAGAATCGTGCTTTGACTCCACCACAAGAAGCCATGGCTATTGATAATCGCACTTTGTATGAACGTATGCAATCCAACATTCATGGATATTCTAGTGCCATTAAGATTCCCGACTTTCCCGCAAACAAATTTGAGCTACATACATCTATGATCAATATGGTTTCACAATCACCTTTCTTTGGTAACAAGAATGAGGATCCTCATGCTCACCTTAAGAGATTCCTTTCTCTTTGCAATACCATTAAGCATAATGGGGTTCCACATGAGGTGATAAGGTTGATGTTAGTGTCATTTTCCTTAGAGGGAATTGCTAAGCATTGGTTAGACACCCAACCACCCGATAGTATCACCACATGGGATGGTTTCACCACTAAGTTTTTGAACAAGTTCTTTCCCCCACATAAGACTATGGCTTTGAGGACTTTAATTATGGGCTTTCAACAAAAACCTAGTCAATCCTTTAGTGATGCTTGGGAAGAGTATAGTGAGTTGTTGAGGCGATGCCCTAATCATGGATTGGATCAAGTTCACCAAATCAACCTCTTTTATGATGGCCTTAAATCTCACCACCAAGATTCACTCAATGCTTCCGCGGGAGGGAATATTCTTCTTAAGACCTACCAAGAGGCTTTGGACATCATTGAGACTAAGGCAATGGTTCAAACAAACAATCCATTTGAAGAAAAGGTTCATGTTATCCAAAACAATTCCCACACTCCTTGTGATAACCAACTCCTCAAGTTTCAAGAAGAGATTTTTCAAAGGATGGATAGTCATAGTGAGAAGAATTTGCAAGTACAATTAGAAATGCTTCAAGCTTTTAAGAACATGTCATTGAACAATTCCTCAAATAATGTGAATGACATCACCATTTCTTGTGTTACTTGTGGAGGTCCCCATTCTTATGAACAATGTGATAAGGTGCAAGGGTATCAAGGGGAATGCTATGCTTACCAAGAGGAACATCGTGAACACTTCAAGCCTAATATCAATCCAAATAACCTTTCTTACAAATCCCAAAATTACCTTACTCCACCCGGCTTCCCACCCCAACCACCCACCCAAATTCCACAAAATCCTCCTCAAATTTTAGCAAGGAATCAAGGGCAAAGACCACCATACCAAGGAAATAACTACAAGGCACCCAATCAATTTCAACCTCAAGCAAATACCTTTTATCCACCACAACAAGGATTTAATCAACCACTTCCATTTATTCCCAATCAAGCATATGCTCCAATACCAAATCAAGCTTACCCTCAAGTTCAAAATCAAGGATATGGGATGCAAGAGACTCAAGAGTATGTTGACAAGAAAATGCGTGAAATGGAGAAGAGAATGAATGATCAAATCAATAAGGTTTTAGTGGCAGTAACTCAAAGACCACAAGGGGCTTTACCTTCTAACACAAAAACAAACCCTAGGGCCAATGTCAATGCTATTACAACAAGGAGTGGAACAACAACAAAGGATCCTTCACCTCCTAAACCTACTATTGTTCAACCCACTTGTGCTCCTACTTGTGACAAGCCTTCTACTTCTACTTTGCCTCCTCAAAATGCTCCTATTCACTCAAACACACCTTCTCAACCACCTCATACTTCTCCTTTACCTTCCACACTTCCCAATGAAGAAGCTAACAAAGACAAATCTTCCACTACAACACCTATTCCACCTACACCAAAGCCTACTCTTCCATATCCTTCAAGGTTGAAAAAGGACAAGTTAAAGAACAAGGATGACATCCAAGTCTCCAATTTCTTAAGGATGTTTAAGCAACTCAACATCAATATATCCTTTGCAGAAGCTATTGCTTATATGCCAAAGTTTGCTAAGATGTTCAAGGATTTGCTCTCAAACAAAGAAAAATTGGTTGATTTGCCCAACACATCCCTTAATGAAAATTGTTCCGCGGTGTTACTTAAAACCTTACCAACAAAACTTGGAGATCCGGGGCGCTTCTTGATACCTTGTAATTTTCCCGGTGTTGAAAATTGCATGGCGTTGGCGGATCTAGGGGCGAGCATAAATCTCATGCCTTTATCGGTTTGGAAACAACTATCTCTTCCCGAGCTCACTCCCACTAGGATGACTCTTGAACTAGCCAACCGAACCATAGCTCACCCCGTAGGTATAGCGGAAGATGTGTTTGTAGGTGTGGATAAGTTTACCTTTTCGGCCGACTTTGTAGTGGTTGATTATGACATGGATCCTAGAGTGCCTTTGATTGTTGGTAGACCGTTTTTGAGAACGGGTCGTACCTTGATAGATGTGGCGGAAGGAGAATTAATTATGAGAGTAGAAGATGAGAGAGTGGTGTTTAAGTTAGGGAAAGTTTGTGATAGAAAAGAGGTTAAGGAGTCTAGACCTTGTGAGATTATTAACATTGTGGATGTGCTAGATGAAGTGTGTAATGAACACTTTCATGATGCTTGTAAGAGTGCTAGTGATGAGATACCCCATGTTGAAACCGTTGCCTCAATTGCTCCTTCTTTAACA
Source organism: Glebionis coronaria (assembly GCA_025667525.1). Lineage (NCBI taxonomy): Eukaryota > Viridiplantae > Streptophyta > Magnoliopsida > Asterales > Asteraceae > Glebionis > Glebionis coronaria. The sequence goes on along the minus strand of CM046874.1, from coordinate 523,521,689 downwards.
CCTTTTGGAGAGAGTGATTTCCTCTTGGAGGAATTTGAGTCCAACTTTCTTGGTGATGATGATTCTCCCATTAATTGGGAAGAAGATATTCTTACAATCCAAAAGTTGCTCAATGAGGACCCTATTCCTTCTCCTATTCCACAAGAGATTACTATTGAGGAACCTTCCATAGTACAACCTTCCATAGAGAGTCCACCTCCCATTGAACTTAAGGACCTTCCATCCCACTTAGAATATGCTTTCTTAGAAGGAAAAGACCAATTACCGGTGATCATTGCTAAAGAGTTGAAAGAGGATGAGAAAGAGAAACTTATTGAAGTTCTTAAGAAACATAAGAAAGCTTTAGCATGGAAAATATCCGACATAAGGGGAATTGATCCACATTTTTGTACACACAAAATCCTTATGGAGGATGACTATAAACCCGCCATTCAAAACCAAAGGAGAGTTAACCCAAAAATCCATGAGGTTATTAAGAAAGAAGTGATTAAACTCTTAGATGCGCGTATGATTTATCCCATTTCTGACTCTCCATGGGTTAGCCCGGTTCATTGTGTTCCTAAGAAGGGTGGAATCACCGTGGTCCCTAATGAGAACAATGAGCTTATTCCCATGAGACTTGTGACCGGTTGGAGAGTTTGAATTGATTATAGAAAACTCAATGAGGCAACTAGGAAAGACCATTTCCCGCTTCCCTTTATGGATCAAATGCTTGAACGCTTAGCGAGAAATGAGTACTATTGTTTTCTTGATGGCTTTTCGGGTTATTTCCAAATACCCATTGACCCTAAGGATCAAGAAAAGACCACATTCACTTGTCCCTACGGTACATTTGCTTACAAGAGGATGCCTTTTGGCTTATGTAATGCACCGAGGACGTTTCAAAGGTGCATGATGGCGATTTTCCATGACATGATAGAGCAAACCATGGAGGTTTTTATGGATGACTTTTCCGTATTTGGAAACTCCTTTAGCTCATGTCTCACCAATCTTGAGAGAATGCTTAAGCGTTGTGAGGAAACACGTTTGGTGCTTAATTGGGAGAAATATCACTTTATGGTGAAAGAGGGGATTGTTTTAGGACACAAGATATCCAATAAGGGATTAGAAGTTGATCGAGGTAAAATTGATGTGATTGCTAAGCTTCCCCCACCCACCTCGGTTAAAGGTGTGAGGAGTTTCTTAGGTCATGCGGGATTTTATAGGCGCTTTATACAAGATTTTTCTAAGATAGCTAGACCGATGACTCACCTCTTGGAGAAAGAGGCTCCTTTCATTTTTAACCAAGATTGTTTAGACTCTTTTGAGACTCTTAAGGAAAAATTGACTAAGGCTCCCGTTTTGGTTTCTCCAAATTGGGAATTACCTTTTGAGCTTATGTGTGACGCTAGTGATTATGCGGTGGGGGCCGTCTTAGGACAAAGAGTTAATAAGCATTTTCAACCTATACATTATGCAAGTAAAACCATGACCGGTGCACAACTTCATTACACTACCACGGAAAAAGAGTTGCTTGCTATAGTATATGCTTTTGAGAAGTTTAGACCATATCTTGTGCTTTCCAAAACCATAGTGTATACGGATCATTCCGCTCTCAAGTATCTTATGACAAAACAAGATGCTAAGCCTAGGCTTTTGAGATGGGTTTTGTTGCTTCAAGAGTTTAAGATAGAGATTCGTGATAAGAAAGGGGCCGAGAATTTAGCGGCGGATCATTTGAGTAGACTTGAGCATCCTTTTCAAGGAGATTTCCCACACCAAGAAATCAATGAATCCTTTCCATTAGAGGAGCTCATGTCTATCTCTTCCCAAGAGGATGCCACACCTTGGTTTGCGGATATCGCAAACTATCTTGTGGGAAATGTGCTTATTGAGGGTCTTACTTATCAACAAAAGAAAAAGTTTTTAAGGAAGTTAAGTATTACTTTTGGGATGATCCATATCTATTTAGGCAATGTGCGGACCAAATCATTAGACAGTGTGTAGATGGGCCCGAGGCATTTAAGATCTTAGAGGCGTGTCATAAAGGACCTACGGGTGGACATTTTGGGCCTAACTACACCGCCAAGAAAGTCTTTGATTCGGGGTACTATTGGCCTTCCATTTACAAAGATGCCCAAGAAATGGTGAAATTTTGTGATGTTTGTCAAAGACAAGGAAAAATTACACAACGTGATGAGATGCCACAAAATTTTATCCAAGAGTGTGAGATATTTGATGTATGGGGAATTGATTTCATGGGACCTTTTCCATCCTCTAAGGGAAACAAGTATATACTTGTGGCGGTGGATTATGTGTCCAAATGGGTGGAGGCTAAAGCCTTACCTACCAATGATGCTAGAGTGGTTGTAAAGTTTTTGAAACAATTGTTTGCTAGATTTGGTGTACCTCGGGCCATCATAAGTGATCGTGGTACGCATTTTTGTAATGATCAATTCACGAGAGTTATGAAGAAATACGGAGTGAATCAAAGACTTTCTACCGCGTATCACCCTCAAACAAATGGTCAAACCGAGGTCACAAATCGTGGTTTAAAGAGAATTTTAGAGAGAACGGTGGGAGAGCATCGAGCTTCTTGGTCGGATAAGCTTGATGATGCTTTGTGGGCATTTAGGACGGCTTTTAAAACACCAATTGGTTGTACTCCTTATAGGCTTGTCTATGGAAAAGCGTGCCACCTCCCATTTGAGTTAGAACATAAGGCATCTTGGGCTCTCAAGTGGGCTAACTTTGATTTAAACCAAGTCGGTTCACATAGGAAAGATCAACTCAATGAGATGGATGAGTTGAGAGCCAATGCCTATGAGAATTCTTTGCTTTACAAGGAAAAGACTAAGAAATTGCATGATGCTAAGATCAAGAATCGTGAGTTCAAAGTTGGAGAGCCGGTTCTCCTCTTTAACTCAAGATTGAAGCTTTTTGCGGGCAAGCTTAAGTCAAGATGGTCCGGTCCATTCACTATTGCTCAAGTGTTTCCATATGGAACTCTTGAGTTGTCCCAACCCGATGGTCCAAATTTTAAAGTGAATGGTCACCGTGTTAAACATTACTTTGGGGAGGACATTTCAGTTGAAATGGTCCAAGAGGTCCCCATTTTCCCATGAATTAATTCATTGAGGGACGAGTCGAGCTAGAGACTCATTAACTCAAGCATCGTATAACTAGGTTTAGAGTGTTGTAGGTTAGAAATAAAGGTATAGACTTGGAGATAAGTGTAGGGGAGACCTTCTTTTGTCTTCATGATTGTTTGTAGGGTTGCTCACTCATCTCATGCTTTGGAGCTTATGGAGGAGGCCCTTGTATCCGGTTCACTTCGTTACTATAGTGATTTTTCATTGACACCTTGTGCTTAAACATGATTTCACTAATAGTTGTCCTTTCCTTAACTTGGGTTAAGCAAAGTTTATTGATTGTCATAAGTGTAGGGGAAGTTTTTATACTTCCATGCTCTTAAACATTGAGGACAATGTTTAGCTTAAGTGTAGGGGGGTCTTCTATCGAAGTGACCTTACCTAGAACTTGTCATTGTCTTGCATGATAACATGGAAAATTGAATTTTCAACATTTTTCAAATTTTTGATCTACTTTGGCCAACAAAAATATGCATTCATAATTTTGCATCAATCATTTTTCATTTGCATATCACATTTGCATTGTATATATTTTGTCTTTTGCTTTTCATCAAAAATATATAAAAAGGAAAAAAAATATAATAAAACATGGTTTTAACAAGTTTAGACTTCTTTGACATATTAGGCCCGCCATGGATATTTTGACTCAACCCGAGTTTGCTTATCTTAGCATTCTCTAGCTAGTATCCTTAACCATGTAGTCCTTCATTGGTCTATTAGGCTAAGCATCCACCAATTTCATTATTTGAGATTTTAAATTTGTGGAGAATGGGAAATGATAGAGTTGAAGCAAGTGTAAAAGGGCTAGATAGACTTCATGGAAATTACTTGTGGCTAAACCCTTCTCTTCTTAACCTCTAATTTCTTCGCATGTATATAATTGTTAATAAATAATCAAGTACGGTTTTAATTGGTTCGTAATCTCTTATGCATTTTTGGCTAATCATTTATGGTTGATATGGGTACGTCTTAAGATTCTAAGTTAGCACGTTTTATGTGTACTAGACTTATGTCATGCTCCATATTTAGCGGGTGTTTTTCCTTTTCTTCTTTTCAAATTTCTTTGTGAGGAATAAAGAAAAATAAGAGCGGCTTATGAAAAAAAATGAGTGGCTAGAAAAAAAAAGAAAAAGAAAAAGAAAAAGAAAAAAATAATGCAAGACTCCCAAGAGGGGCAGTGTGGTGTTAATTATAGTGACTATTGAGTTCCAATATTACCTTGACGGGTTGCGGGGATTCAATAGATTGCTCCAATCCAATATTACCTTGACGGGTTGCGGGGTTGAAGATCCAAAGTCTCAAAAAGATGGCGGATGTAATTATTGCGTGAGTTTTATTTTCCTTTCCTTAGCGAGTGTGTAGCTACTTATGAAAGCATGACATGAGGATTTTACACATAAGGCGAATGACTTATTACTCTTAAAACGGACTTATATTAATTGTGAGCGGTTTTTCAAGTAATGGATGAGATGATTACTTAGGATTAAAACCGTGCTTCCTTATTTTCGGATTTTACATTTCTTATACTTCACGCTTTAAATAATGACAAATTTGCCCAAAAGCAATTTGCTCAAATAATAACCGGTTCCACATTTAATTGTCATGAATAAGTTGATGCACTTTTTACTTGTGAATGCAATGATCCCATTTTTAAGCTTGGTATGGGGAAAGTGAAACTTGAGGGTGATAAATGTCCATGGTACCCAAGCCCTAATCTAAGCCATTGAATTCTTTATGAGTTATTTCCATCAAAACCATTTCAAGAAAAATCAAAAAGATATAGATAGAGTTGTATTTTGTTCATTGCATTATTAAAAGTCAAAATCATGCATCATTTAGTTTAGAGTAGTGTAGACGCATCTCATATGGCCAAGGTTGATTAATTATGAGGGAAATGTAAATTTGAGCTTTAATATATAATATTGCATGAGGACATGACAATGTTCAAGTGTAGGGGAATTTGATATGAGCTTAAACTCATATCCTTTTATCAACAAATAACCCTAAAACATGAAGCAAATTACCAATTTATCTTGCAAAAACAGTGTTATGTGGTATGTTTGTGTTTGTGTACACTTGTGTAGGTAAAAGGATACAATTTCAAGCAAACAAAGAAAAATCAAGCTCAAATGGATGAAAAAGATAAAGAAGGATCAAAAGTGACAAGACTTTGAAGTACAAGGACCTATCTTGACAAGTTGTCAAAGTTGAAGGACTAAAGTGCAAATATTGTAAAAAGTCAAGATTCAAGTCAAACTTGGTCAACTCTCAAGTCAACTCAGTCAAAGGACCATTTTGTTCAAGAATGAAAGTTGAAGGACCAAATATGTCAAAAGAATGAAGATCCTAGCTCAAAACAACAATTTACTAAATCAAGGGACTGATTCTGCCAATATTTGAAAGATATTCAAGGTTTGATCCATGTGACAAAGAATCAACCAATGAGAGAAGGGAAAACAAGTCACACGGATTGAGCAATTAATACCCACTCAGCCGCTTTGCATTTAATATCCAATCTCAACAGTATGATCCGTGTGACCAATTTTTAACCAATTACATGCTGACACGTGGCATCTTCAAGAAGGTAGATTTTTACCAGGATCGTATTTGAGCTACAAGCCATTTCATGGAAAGATTTCAACACCAAAGTTGATCATTTTGAAGAGACGAACACAATGGTGCAAATCAATTAACATATCATCCACTCATTCAAGAAACCCCAAATCCTTGTTCATACCTGCAAATGCAATTGTGCAGAATTGTACACGTGGCAAGCTGGGATTGGTTCTGACACGTCACCAACCCCAACTAACTCCTCCTTCATGCCTATAAATAGATGATAGAACTTCATTTGTAAAGTGTAGCTTAATTTTGTAAAAACACATAGTTCTTAAATTTCTTTCCCTTTCCTCCATTTTTACCCTAGCTACTCAAGAGTCTGACAAACTCTTGAGTTAGTTAGTTAGTTACTTACCTTCCAACAACTTTGTAACCGTTTTTCATTGAATAAAATTCAAATTCATCCTTTCCCGCCAAAACTGTTCTTCCTATTACTGTTCATACCTGCTGATCTTTGATACTTGAGTTGCTCTTTTGTGTTTGTTATGATCATAGATTGATCATAACTGACATTGAAGGAGTTTGTTAGCTATTCTTGAAGAATTCAGTTCATTCCATAGTTTTTGAAGATTTCAAGCATGATGATGATCCCTATTGATTTGTTAGCTGTTTTTGTTGATTGATTGATTTCCTAGTGATAAGGTGGTGGTTATCACTAGGCTAAGAGAGCTCAGCGCTCCTCTTCTTCTCAGTGGTTAACTCCAATAGGTTCTAAAGCTCTTGTTTTTGTTCCACTGAAAAAGTCATATGCATGCTATATTTCCTAGAGTAAACTTGATGACTGCATGATAAAAGTTGTTTGTAGTTGCTGATTGTTAGATTTTTGTGTGTTTGTAGCTTAATTCTGCTTACTTGTGCTTTGATTTGGGTTAAGTTTTAGTTACTGCATTAATTCAGTAATTGTTAGTCTTGTACCTTGATTGAAGTTCTAGTTGTGTTAATTGATTGCATTTAGCTCTTACACCTTTCATTTTGATCATTAAGTCTAGTTTGCTATAGCATTTGATTCAGTTTAAGCTAGTTCTTAATAAGCCTTTGTAAAAGTTTGAAATATCAGTTAAAGGAGTGTTTGGGAATAGCTTAACAAGAGTTTTCAATAATTGAATCCTGGTGTTTTTAAGTTCATTTGTAGTCAATTGGTGGTTATTAAGTGTTTTAAGTCTTTTACAAGTCATTTTGATAGTCAAACAGGCAAATGGCACTTAAAATGTTTGGGTCAGTCTTATGCAGTTTGGTCATTTAGAACTTGTTGATTTGATTTGATCAGTACTCATTCAAAACTTAATGAAATTGGATCAAATTTGTTCTCAGTCATAGCTTATATCATATAGAATCAGATTCCAAAAGCATTTTCTACAGTTTACAATAAGCAGTGAGAAATAAGCAAAATTCAGATAAGCAAACTTAACTCAAGTTTCTGTAAATGGAAACTGAAATTTTGCATCTCCTTATCCTCTTCATTAACATGGCAATTTTTCTTCACAAATCCTCTTAAGTCATTGAGTTACTCGATTTTTGAGAGTTTCAGCTTTTTGAAAAATAAGCTGGTCAACATAAGCCCATTTTCAGTTTAATTCAAATTTAGAGCTTATTACTTGATGAAAAATGTTCTAGTTTGATTTCCCGTTCATTACTTGGATAGCTTAATCAGTTTCATTAAGAAAAGCAAGTTGTGACTGTTTAGTTTTTGCTATAGCTTATTTTGAGCTTATTGATAAGCACTCATTTGCTTATTTTGAATCTTTAGCCAATTTCCTTTGACACACGTAGCTTATTCTGGATTTGAAAAGTTTTGAAACTTGTCTCATTGAATTTGGTTAAGAAATAAGCTCAAACGAGCTTAAAACCATCCATAACCCGTTTTTGCTTAAATAGTTTTCATAATTGCACTTTGGTCCCTATTGTTCTAAACAGTTTGTAAACTTAGCTAAATTTCCATGTTTTTAGGGTTTGCAAGTGTTTAGTCCTTGTAGTTTTGGAAGTTTTTATTTTCAGTTTACAAGTTGTTAGTTTGTTACATTTTTAGTTAGTTGGTTATAAGACTTGCATTTTTGATCCTTGTAGTTAACTGTTTTACACTTTTGGTCCCTAGAATTGTTAGAATTTACATTTCAAGCATTTATCTTTCCTAGAATTTGCATTTTCAGTCCTTTAAGTTTCATATTTTACATTTTGAATTTTACCTGAATAAAAACGTGGTATTTGCAAATTGTTTTACATATAAGTAGGTAATGTTTTTCCGTTTTGTAAGCATTTGTTGAATTAGTAAATAGAATATCCAAACAAGCTTAACAACCAAAAACAGTTAAAAACCCGATATTGGTTGGACTTTCCATTAGCAAGAACTGAGAAAAAACGAACTGCATTATACTCAATTTCACTCGGTCCAATGACTTTTATCAAAATAACAATATACATATGTTGATTTTGTACATATGATGATGATCAAGTGGGTTTATACATCCTTGTTTACTCAATTTAGTGTTTACGTTTTGGTAACGTTTTACTAGTTTACTAGTTTTACCTATTCATCTATTTTAAGTCCATTAAGCCTTTTATAAGTTCTTTAACTTGTTTTTATCCATTTTATACCTATATTATCAGTATATATACTTTTCATGTTGGGCCCAAATGGGTTAAGCCCAATAAGCTCTTTTTACAAGTTTTTATCTTATTAAGTCCAATTATTAGTCCAATATGTTTAGTTAGCTCGTAAATGTCCGTATTTCTTATAGTTCGATTTTTATCGGTTTTTACTTGTATTAGTTACTTATACATCAGCATATGACTTTTATAAACTTTACATTAGACGGGTTTGGTCGTCTAAGTTTTATTTGGCGAAAAACGTTAATTTTACGGCGATAGCCGAAAAAGTCGTAAAAATCAAGTTTATAGTTTTTATTACATATAAATATTATTTTACCACCATTTATATAATTTACCCATTTAATTAACCTTTTATACATTTATATAAATAAGTTTTATAAGTTAGTGGGTTTATATTTTTACATTTTATACATTATAATGTGAGTGCTTATATAATAATAATAAACATTATTTCCAAAAATCTGATTTTTAACTTCATGTTCACCATTTTTAACAAATCTAGAGTTCTATAATGAATTAGAAGCTCATTATTGGATGTCATGATCTTCATATTATGTGCTACATTTAACTTAGTTATAGCTACTGCCCATTTTGAGTTTAACTTGCCTTAACAGTCCCTACAAAACTGCTTATTCAGATTATACCACCTAACTTGTTTTGATCATATCTCACTCATTATTTTGATTCCATTGCATGGCCAACTCTCACATGTGTATAACATCTTCTACTTACTGTAAATGGATCAAACCATGCAATTTTATCAGTTCATCTTTTAGTTTTCTACTGTTTTTATACAGCCAACTAAATAATCAAGATTTTAGCTTCATTTCTTATGGTTATCATCATTTTTAAGCATATTTATCAACAATTGATCCCCACACAACATTTTTATCATCATATATACATCATATACATATACAAAATGAAAGAAAATACATTTGTTCTTTACAAAATAACAAGAGAAAAATGGATAGGATGATCTTCTTTACCAACCAAGTGGATTTCTTGTTTTAGGAAGACAAGAACTTGATGAACACAACAAGTATCTCCAAGACCATCAAATATCAAGAACATAGGTTGGAAAATCAGCCCTAGGACATAAGCAAATCACCTCCAAAGATGTTAATATGGCCACCAAATGAGCAAGGCTTCAAGAATACTCCTTAATAGAGCTAGTAAACAGGTTGTTCATGGCTAGAAGAGATCAAAGAGGGTGTTTGTTGCTTAATGTTGGACGGCACAAGGGAGAGTTTGAGAGAGTTTTTGATGTTGGTTTGCATGTGAGAATGATGGAAGTGAAAACAAGTTGCTAGTTTTGAGGCTAGTGGGAAAAGTTAGCTTGAAATGTAAGCATGGCTTACACATGGAAGGTGTTAGCTAAACTTGATGCCACCTTAGTGTTGTGGTGTCAAGTTAGCCGTCCCATATAGCTAGTGGGGTGGGACAATGTGTTTTGTCCCATCTCACTAGTTTACGGGTATTTCTCGATTCTAGTTTTCTCGATTTGCGTGCCCTCGGGTCGTTTTACGAAAAACGTTTTTATAAATTATGAATCACCGTCACAAAACGAATCCAATAAAAACTGTCTCATCAAAAACGGAGTTCAAAAACGTAAATACGTAATCCTAAGGTTTCCGGTTTAGTCGTAAAAGACGCCAAATTATGCACGTAAGCCCAAATTTAAATCCGTAAATTGTGAGTTCGTCAACCAACACAAAAATAAGTTTCAAAATATTATACGAGAAAATATTTCACTACCTGAAAATGTTAGATTGTCACACATCTCTTGGACAATAGACTTCGTCTTGAGTCTTTTTCCTCGATAAAACCCGTTCAATCCCATGTTTTCTTCAATATTCATCCGGTTGACTCTGAAAACACAATAAACACAAAAACGCATAATTCCAAACAAATGATATTAAATACGTGTTTTGGTCTTGTTTTAGCCATAAATAAGTGGTAAAAAGATGGGTGTTTTCACACCTATCAGTATCCAATTTAGCAAATGCTCCATCGTGTTTTAACTCTTCTACAGGTGATACAAATAATTCTCTTCATACTGGACTCCGGATGCACGAAGCACATGACGGCGAATCTCAAGCTTCTAATTAACTTCAGAAATGATCAATTTGCACCGATCCTAGGATATGGAGATTTGGTTCAGGGGAATATCACGATAAAAAGGGTATACTACATCGAAGGGCTCAATCACAATCTTTTCTCGGTTGGTCAATTATGTGATTCGGATTTGGAGGTTGCTTTCAGAAAGAAGACATGTTTTGTTCATGATTATGATGGGAATGACTTACTTACCGGTACATGGGGTACTGATCTCTACACACATTCACTACAAGACACAACTTCATCAACCCCAATTTGCTTAATGGCTAAAGCTTCATCGACTCAGGCATGGTTATCGCATCAACGTTTATCTCATCTTAATTTTGATACCATCAACTTGCTTTCCAAGAAAGATATTGTGAGAGGCGTTCCAAGCTTGAAACTCATCAAAGATCATCTTTGTTCTTCTTGTGAGCTTTGTAAAGCTAAACGAAGTAGCTTCAAAACAAAGACTACACGAAGCTCTAAAGTACGGTTAGATCTTCTTCATATAGATTTATGTGGTCCCATGCGTGTTCATAGTATCAATGAGAAGAAATACGTTATGGTAATTGTCGATGACTACTCAAGGTACACATGGACTCACTTCTTGAGGTCCAAGGATGAAACACCCGATGTTCTCATCAACTTCCTTAAAGTGATACACCGTGGTCTTAAAGCTCAAGTTAAAGTGGTTCGTACTGACAGAGGTACATAATTTTTGAATTCAAAACTGAGAAACTATTTTGAAGCCAAAGGAATTGAACATGAAACATCTATTGCTCGAACACCCGAACAAAATGGTGTTGTTGAAAGACGAAACCGTACTTTAGTTGAGGCTACTCGAACATTATTATCCATTTCAAAACATCCACTATACATTTGGGCCGAAGCCGTGTGAACCGCATTCTACACACAAAACCGCTCCTTAATTATCCCAAGACACGAAAATACACCATATCACATAATTCATGATCGAAAACCTTCACTCAAACACCTTCATGTTTTTGGATGTACGAGTTACATTATTCGCGATGGTGAAAATCTGGAAAAGATGAAAGAGAAAGGTGATGCATGTATTCTAGTGGGATATGCAACTCAGTCTAAGGGATATAGAGTGTACAACAAGAGAAATACATTGATAGTCGAGACCATTCACATCCAATTTGATGAATTACAAGAAATGGCATATGAACAAAACAGTTTAAGTCCCGATCCACAACGACAAACGACTTCCGTTCACAACCGCACGGAACTCGGAACTCAAGACCACAGCAATGAACCGTCAAGTTCTACGCTGGTTAAAGGAAATGTTCCACGAGCAAATATGACAGTCAACACGACAATTGAAGAGTTGGAAATGTTATATGGACCAATGTATGATGAATATTCCACGGGGGAGAAACAAGTTGTATCGAAGTCTTCCGCTGTCAGTCATGATAAGAATGATGATACCGATCATCGTCAACAACCGGATACAACTTTATCTACTTCAACACGGGTTGCTGTAGATTTACCTCCTCAGAATATCTCATCAACAACCGCTCCTACAACATCAACAACTACTGTCATTGCTCTAGAGAACACAAATTAAGCAGACAATGCATTATCTGACGAAGACGAATTTATCAACCCATTCGGTACACCGGTACACGAAACTGGAGAGTCTTCTACTCGCCATATTGATCCGTCAAATATGCACACGTTCTACCAACGACATCCTTCAACACATCATTGGACCCGAGATCATCCTTTGGTTCAAGTAATTGGAAACCCTTCACAACCCGTTCGTACAAGACGACAGCTTAACACCGATGGCGATGTTTGTATGTTCGCACTCGCCGTGAGTTCAGCTGAACCGAAAAACATCAAAGAAGCCATGGCTGATCATGCTTGGATTGAATCGATGACGGATGATCTTCAACAATTTGAAAGACTTAAAGTCTGGGAACTTGTTGACAGACCATACGATGTAATACCATTAAATCTTCGATGGATCTGGAAAAACAAGATGGATGAAGAGAACACGATCATCAAGAAAAAATCTAGGCTAGTGGCTAAAGGGTATGGCTAGAAAAAGGGTATTGATTTTGAAGAATCATTTGCACCAGTAGCTCGTTTGGAAGCGGTCAGGATTTTCCTTGCTTATGTTGCACATAACGGATTCATTGTCTATCAAATGGACGTAAAGACGGTGTTTCTTAACGGTCCTTTGAAGGAAGAAGTCTTTGTCACGCAACTGAAAGGATTCGTCAATCCTCATTATCCTGACAAGGTGTATCGTCTCCACAAAGCACTTTATGGACTCAAGCAAGCTCCAAGGGCGTGGTACGATGAGATCTCGAAATTTCTAGTATCCAAAGGTTTCTCAAAAGGTTCCATTGATCTAACTTTGTTCACTTATAAATATGGGGATGACATTTTGCTTGTGTAGATTTATGTTGATGACATTATTCTTGGGTCTACAAACCCAAAACATTCAAAATGGTTTGAAAAAGTAATGCACATCAAATTTGAAATTTCAATGATGGGTGAACTAAAATTCTTTCTAGGAATTCAAGTTCACTAATCCCCAAGTGGTATCTTTATAAACCAATCTAAGTATTGTCAAGAGATAATCAAAAAGCATGGTATGACCTCATGTGACCCTGTTGGGACACCATTATCAACCACATCCCTAAATGCTGATTTGGAGGGAGATGCCATAGATCAAACGAAATATCGTTCCATGATCGGCTCCCTCATGTACTTAACAACAAGCAGACCAGATATATCACATGCTACGTGTTATTGTGCACGATATCAAGCACGACCCACTGAAAAGCACCTCAAGGAGGTTAAACGGATCTTTCGGTACCTCAAGCATAGCATTTTTTTGGGACTCTGGTATCCGAGGGAAACCGGTTTCTTTCTAACGGCCTATTCAGATTCTGATCATGCAGGGTGTCTTGATACACGTAAAAGTACTTTTGGTGGTGCACAATTTCTAGGTCAAGATAAGCTTGTGGGATGGTCTTCCAAGAAGCAGGATTGCACATCATTGTCATCACCCGAAGCGAAGTATGTGTCTCTATCTGTGTGTTGTGCTCAAGTTCTATGGATGAGAACACAACTCATGGATTATGGCTTCCACTTTTTATAAAGTACCTATGTACTGTGACTCAAAGTCCGCCATAGCCATCTCCTACAATCCGGTACAACATTCCCACACGAAGCACATTGATGTCAGATATCACTTCATTAAGGAACAAGTTGAAAGGGGTATCGTTGAACTATACTTTGTTGGAACTGATTACCAATTAGCTGAATTTTTTACAAAAGCTCTTTCGAAAGAGAAGTTTGCGTATCTAGTTAGGCAAAATGGTATGAGATGTTTGACTCCAGCAGAACTGGAGATTCTTGCAAAGAAGCCGGCTTGATTCACCTATCAAACATCTACTTGTAAATATTTTTTTGAAAAGGCAAAATACAAAATTATAAAACACATAAAAGCAAAACACAAAATTAAAAATCTTTCAAAAACTAAAAAGATTCTTCTCGACATGTCTTTCAGTATCGATAATATGGACGTACCTAGAAATGTCGCTCAATAACGACACGGGTGCGTACATAAAGCTCGAATGAAAGTTGTAAATATTTTTCAAAACATGTCATTTCTTTTAATAAAGGAAATTGTCTATTTTGGACAATATTTCCAAACAACGGGTAGAGCAATCTATCTTGGGTTGAGCTTGTCACAAAACATTCAACGTTTTGAGCTCAACACAATGGCTTGTAATCACTTTCAGATTACAACCCGGATATATATTCACGAGGGAGTGTACGATTTAGTGCCCTTACCCTCAGCAAAAGAAGTTAAATCTTCTTACACTTGAGCGGATTTGTCAAGACATTCAACGTTTATGAACTCAAGTTTATGCTTTAGAAAAACCTTTTCGCCAAAAAGAATTGATTTTTCAAAAAGCATTGAACACAATTTTTTCAAGAATTTCTCAATGATATTCAAAATCTTTCAAAAATAGTGTGTTCAACAACTCCTATCCTCAAAAGTTTAATGTAAATCATATCCTCGTAATGAAAATTCCAGTGGATCAATTTTTGAGGGGGAGCTTTCCAAATTTCATGCTAAGTTTGACACATTTTTCTCCCGAAAGTTTTCAAGACTATTTTTAACAATATATTTTAATCAAATTTGGTATCTCTAATATCAATCAATTTTATATATTAGAGATAGGGGGAGAAAATGTGATTAAAATGTGATCTAAAGACTCAAGCACTCATGGTTATGATCAAATACTCACAACATCTTTAATTCACGACGTTATTGGTGTCAAAAGGGTGGTTAGGTTTAAGTACTATGATCCAACCAGAACCGGAGGGATCTTCCCAGGGACAATCCAATAGATTATTAGTAGTCCTTAGGAAAGATGGAGTAGAATGTGAACGAAGATGAATGCCGACTAAGTACTAATGATGGCACTGGAACAATCATAACAAGGTGCTATTAATGATGTCTTGGTAAGCATTGAAGGGGTTGAAGAATGAAAAAGAAATGTAAGGATAACGGGTGTAAAGAAAGAAGCCCTCCATACAACTTAAGCAGAAACCGGGTCAACACATCATGAAGACAACTCATCATGGACGCAGTGATGTGAAGCACAACCGTTTCCTAGCTACTCAGGCTTCTCTCAAAAGAAGTTTGTTTTATTTTCACGGAGATCAACACGACTTCTATTGACTTTCTCACTCCGAGATAGTTGATATTGAATAGGTGGCATCTGCTCCAGCCTCCGACCACTAAAAGTGCACAAATCGAGTCTAGAGCCAAGAGATCAATCAAATCTCATTAGGACACACTGATGAAGATAAAGAGAGTCCTATGCTATATCCTTGCGATATTGCTAGAACACTCAGAGTGATACTACTTAGTATTCAGAATGATGAGTGGAAATCTTTCCAGTGTTAACATCAAACAACACTACGGTAGGTCATATGCAAGATTCTTTATGAATTGAACATGTGTAAAACTGAAAAGCAACAATGGTTTGATTCTGAATTGATTCAAACTCGTTTCAGGTTTCTACGCAATATCTTTATGGTCTTGCCAGAACATTCAGAGTGAAAGTCATTAATATTCACAGTGACGAATGGAAATCCTTCTAGCGTCAACATCAAACAGTGCTACGGTAGGTGACTTGTGAGATTCTTATGAATCAAACTTGTGTCAACTGGAAAGCAACAATGGTAAGATTCTTAATGAATCAAACTTATTCCAAGAATTTGAATTGACGACTTTAATCAAGCGGATATTTATCTAACTGATTCACTCTTTATGTTCGCAGTCTTGCTTTGAGACGGTCGAGTAAAGAGAACGGCTAGTACAACCGCGAAACCCTGTCAAGGAGATTCTGAATTGAATCTACCTAATCACAAGTACGGTATTTAATATCGTATAACGGTCTTCACCGACCGGAGGTAAAACGCTACCGATTTAGGACGAATGTCAAAGCCATTCAGTCCGTGTGTATGTTTTGTCTCGAGAAGGTGGCGTCACGGTGTACTCAGCAAAGTCAAAGATTCAAAAAACCACATATTCATGCCTAAAGATTTATTCAACAATTAATAGTGTGAGCATGTGGATAAAGACACAAGATCGCAAGATGGCAAAGACAAGTCAAGAATGATTTGAAGATCTCAAGATAAAAGACTAAGTCGAAAGACAATGACAAAGGCTCAAAATCGAAGGGGAATGACCTCACATTGGGGGAGATTGTTAGCCTCAACTTATTGAGTCAAACAAGAATGCTCGGTCATAGTTTATTATTGTAAAAATTATTAGAACATTGTAATAGTTAGTTAAATAGTCGTGGTTCACGGGCTTGGATTTAAGCTACTTAAAGCCCAAAAGACAAGCCCGGTCCAAACTATATAGCCTATTACGGTTACATGTATGCCCGACTATATAAGGCCCTTCCTAGCATGTTAAGAAGGGTGGATTATCATTTTGTAACTCTCATTATTCTAATCTAATCTCACCTAGTTCTCCATCTTCTCTCTACTTTCTCTCACTACTTTCTCTCTCAAGAATTCATATACTTCATCTATTTTCTTTCTTTCTTCCTTGCTTAATCATCACAAATATATGGGACAACAAATGTATTAATATTTATTATAAAATAACCTAACTCATGGAAATTAATTAATTAAATGTCATGTTTTAATAATTAATTAATTACTATAGTCTAAATTAAATAATAAAATACTTAGGTTAAAATCGTGTATTATTAAGTAATAAAAATAAACATAAGTCAATGTTTTAATTAAATTAATTATAGGTCATGATAAATTAATTTAATTACTTGTAAGTAAATATACATGTAAAGCTAATTAAACTTGTAAAAATAATAACCCGAACCTGTGTATTATATTATTAAAACATGTCATAAATCGAACCCGTGAAAACCTGTGTCGTGTTTACATATAAGCCGAAACAAACAACCTCCTAAACTATACTAAGCTAAGAACCAAACACCCCCTGACTAAAACCAGCAGCCAAACACTCCCTGTGTTGCTGTTGGTTGCCACTGACTAGCCAGCGCAGCCCTTGGTCTAGCCAGGGTTGCCGCTGCTGCTTGCCTGGTTCCCCCTGACTGGCCCAGCGTCCCCCTGCTGTGTGTCTGGTTACCACTGAGAGCTCTAGGCTCTCGGTTCCCACTGTCAGCCTTCCCAAACACCCCCCTGCTTCCTTGTTGAACGACATTGTTAAGCCAAACGCACCCCTACTAGCAGCAGGGGCTTGCTGCTTATGAGGCTGAAAGGCCATCGAGAGCCTGGGACTCTCGGTTTCTGTGAAATCCAAAACCCGAAACCAACCACCACCCGAAACCCTCATTAATCCTTGACCATTAACATGTTCATAAGTTGTTACTAATTCTTTTTAATGTTTTCATGATCAATTAATGTCTTAATTAAAAGAAACAGAAAACAAGGTTACTTACTTTTCGTTTAGGGTTTAGTAAACAAAACCACGAATCACCACTCTTGCTATAGATCACCCATGGTTGTTTTCTTTGGTCTTTTGTGATGAAAACCGTCGGCAGGAAAAGAAAAAGGGAAAGAAAAAGTGACGGCCATGTTTCTATGTTTTATGGTTTTTGAGATTTTGTGTGTGTTGTCCAAAAATACAACCTACCCCCCGTCCTTTTTCTTTTTAAGCCGAACTACACCCAAATGGGCCTAGAGCCCATGTTTGTCTTGTCTTGTCTAAACGGCTCAAAAGCCCTTATACAATATAATTCACGTCTAATAAAGTCACGTGTATTCGTGTTTAAAGTGTCGTAACTTTTCTTGGTTATCCTACTACTTATAAGACGTAAATATTATGTACGTAATGACTTACCGGATTTGATTTAATATACGTAATCGTGTTAATTATTCGTGTTCACGTGTTACGTAATTATTAATTATTCATGCTATTATAATTACTTGTACGTAATGACATTCATCGTATTAATAATTTCGTAAGTACATAATTATCTGTTCGTGATTTCATGTTCATGATTTTATGTTCGTGATTATAATTATTATTGTTAATAATTATCGCGTACTAACACGTATTCAATACTTATCGTGTAATAACACATACTTAATTCTTGTAATTAATATTCATGATACGTGTTCATGTTATATAAGGAAAGTTTTAATCCTGTACGTACGATCATAAGTGTACTGTTCATGATAAAAGCATGCGGGATTTACAACTCTTCCCCCCTAAAAAGAATAATTCGTCCCCGAATTATAGATAACGTAACTAAAAGAGAAATACACCCGAATTAAACTGGAAGGGTATGTATGACGACGGAATATGAAGGTGACATGGTAGAAGGGAACGCGGTACGTGACATGTCTTGAAAGGACATGGAACGTGACGTGACTGAAAGGACATGGAACGTGAAGTGACTGAAAGGATATATCTAATCGATAAGAGAAAATGGATAAGAAGTCCGGATGAACTTGTCTGTTTCCAAGTGGCTTCCCTTTTGGAACGATTCCTTCTCAATATCTTGACACAATGATAAATCTTGGTCCTCCTGACCTTGACTTGAAAACTCTAAGAGTTCATTGTCATCTACGTAAGATAGATCCCCTGAATTTGATCGAGGAAATAAGAGTTAACATGCAAGGGTAACTGAAACAGTACGATGCCAAATAATCTAACCTAACTGATAATTAGCAACGATGCGCGAGACATATTGAAACGTAGTACGTGAAAATTTTTGAACGTGATACGTGAAAATTTTTGAACGTGATACGTGGAGATATGGTGAGGGTAGTATGAGCAAACATATCGTGATCCATGATACGTGTAACATATCGTGAACGTGATATGAGGAATATAGAATGAACATGACATGTGAAACATATCGTGGACATGGAATACAACTGCGGTAACGCCAAACGCTACAATGTGAGACGTGGAATGCGACGTGAAACATCTATATGAGGATAGGGAGTTATACTAAACTTGAGTCTGGTCTCTCTAGTTCTTGCAAAACTACCCAGAACGAAGATGAACGTTAAATCGTAAGCCAAGATACGATCATGAACGTGAATAGTGTCATGGACGTGAGCGTGAAAGCATGTCATGAAATTAGAACCACGACGTGGATGTAAATAAGGAGCACAATTGTAAACCCTTGTTTGACCCGATAGCTGACGGATTACCAAGTGATCTGGTGAGCCTTGGCTGGAACGTGTCCGATAAATTTGTTGGTTTTGAAATCCATGCGGATGTAAGGATTTTGCAGACTTAATCAAACTGTTGGCAATAACCCATATATCATCTTGCTTCTTCTGAGTTTGCGTTAATCTGGTAACCATTTCTGATGATGGAAAGACATCCTAGTCTGTTGGTGTTCTATCTAAGCCTGTTGGTATGTCAGGTACTTAGATATGAATGTAACTGTATCTTGCTTCATAGAAACTTGATACATAGAAGTTTACGAAACTCTGAGTCTTCGAAATTATACTTTTGTTAACATAGGATTTTCTTGAAACACCTAACATAGTGTAGGGTTCTCACCTTTATGCATAAGCTTAGTCATGATAAGATTAATCCTTGAGAATCCATGTTATTCAGCGTGTCACTTTAATCAGCCAAAATTTATATTGGAAAATTTCAAGGTGAAATTTCTCTTGTCGTAAAATTTGCATCATAGTGCAAATATGGTCTTCCTGCTCTTTTCCAGACCTAGAGAAAAAATCAGGTTGTTCTTAATGAAAATACTGATGGATTTGTTTATGAGTTCAGGGCAACTCAATTTATTAAGTCCATAATGTTGTTGGAGCATTTATGAGACTAAAACAGAATGATGAATCTAACATGACCGAGACGTGTACAAATAGCGGTCATGGACAAGTCCTGCTCTTTCACTCGTCATTCTTGACAGCATGATCATGAATCTGATTTTAGAAAAGTGTTTGACACCCTAAATTCGATCGAACATGTCGTCAATACATAGAGGAGAATACGGTTATGAATGGTGATTTGTTTAAGTCGACGGTAGTCGACACATAATCTCATGTTACCGTCCTTCTCCTTGGAGGTTCTTCTAAAATGTATGATTATGGAATAATCAGCTGGTTATGCGAAAAAGGAACTTCTGTGGTCGTGTCTTAACTGACACCTAGAAAATATTAGACATATCTAACCACACACGTGCTTGTAAAGCATAGATAGTTTGTACAGATTTTCCTGATGGAAAACCATGCTGAATGCATTCAGGAGCCTGAACATTACTGTACATAATCATGAATCATAGCATGGTGTGCTATTTTTAGTCCATAATTAGGATTAATTTCAACTCGCATCTGTCCGAGGTAATGCGTTAGCAGTTTGGATCTTATCATTAGGCTGAAGAAAAACCTTCGTATACATGGGGAATACGAATGGCGTCCGCTATGGTCATGAATATATGAAATATGGGTGCAAGAGATGAAAGTGTCATCGAGCAATCGTGATAGATCTTACTAATACACCGCTGATGGTACTAAAATTCCTGTGGCCTGATTAATACATGGCACAACAAAATGGATATACCCTTTGGAGGGTACCCTGAATTTATTAGGGATGTTCTAGAATTTGACGTGAGTCATGTGTCTTGACTCGTGTCTTGGAAATATAAACATGACATGTGTCATGACTGGTGTCTTGACATGTGTCTCGAGATGTGAACAAATAGAACTACAAGTATTAGATTATTATGCCAGAATTGGCGGATCGGTTGGACTACTGATCCTTTGTATTTCTGATCACGTCCGCAGACGGAGCTTCGGTTGTGATTGCTAGGATAGTTGCTGTCATAGTAGAGGTTACTATCGTCTTATCTGTCAGTTCCATGACGGTCATTCTCATGATTGTGTTTAATGTAACTATTCAGCTGAGTGGCCGGCTGGTACCGGTTTGCACTCATATGACTGAACGACAACTGAATAACGTGTGA
Source organism: Glebionis coronaria (assembly GCA_025667525.1). Lineage (NCBI taxonomy): Eukaryota > Viridiplantae > Streptophyta > Magnoliopsida > Asterales > Asteraceae > Glebionis > Glebionis coronaria. The sequence continues at coordinate 523,500,730 of CM046874.1, read as the reverse complement.
CATGTATCTAAGAATTAGGGACAATGATTGATGGAAATCGTGTGATGGTGAAGCATCTTCTCGTCCAATTGCTTTGCTCTAATGCCTTTGTCTTCGTATTGTAGGATCTCCAGGTTGTGAACAACATCAGCATCTCATAGCGTCTCTAAAATCCGCAACATCAACCCTTAGTAACATCTCCAAGCTATGAGCGGTATCAGCAATCTTGTAGAATATCAGCAAGTGAACATACGCCTGAGATGATGCAGAATAGACTAACGAATACTCGTGAAGTATTGTAATAAGTGTGAAAACACTTATCCTTTTGCCACTAAAAACAAGGAAAACAAGACCTAATCATGTGTTTAATATCGTAAAAGTCGGAATTACCCGTGGTTTTGTGTTTTTGTGTTAAAATAGGTACAAATGATCAAAAGAAGAGAAAACACGGGATTTAACGATCAAATGTTGAAGAAAAGTCCAAGATAGAGGCAAAGACAAAGTCAAAAGACCAAAGTGTGCCGAAGATCACGAAAACCGACAAAGTCGACTTAATTTTGAAGAAATTATTAAGAAAGTCGGAATCAAGCTCGTTTTAATGGAATTAATCATTTTTGAAGATATTCGAGCCGAGTGGGTCCCACATTGGATAAATGGGCTCAAAAGCCCATTTAAGGAAAAATGTTACTTAACTTTTCACCAAAAGTCTAATTTAAAGCCAAATAATGGATTAAAGGACGGTTTACATGGTTATTGGGCTAAAGCCCATTTGATAAGAGCAAAAATTGGGACGGATCAAGTAAAAGGGATAATTATATTCGCTTGGCAAAATAATTGGTCAATCCCTGGTCAAACCTTCGGTCAACATTCACCAAACGTAAAACACATTATCACCCCACGTGTCTATCCCCTTTTACTTCCCCTTATACACAATAAATAATAAATTTTTACCCACTCATCCCATTCGTTTGTTACGTTATAAACTATGTGAAAAATCATCCACCCACTCTTTCTTCTCCAAAAAAAACGCAGGCCTTCCCAAACCCTAAAAAATTACCATCAAAATTAACCAACCAAATTTGGGGGTTTTACCCTCATGGATTAATTCACACTAATCCAAATAAATCCCCCAATGAAATCGGAATCAGCACTCATCAGGTCCTCATTCTCTATCCGACGTGGCTTCTTTTGCTTGTTTTGATTGGCTATGACACCGCACCACAAACCCATCAACCAATTAAATCATTCCACATCACACTCAAACAAACACAACTAGCACATCAAGAGCCATGCTGGCAATCCGTGGGATGCAAGATCAATTTCAGCCGCAAGATTGAAGAAAAAAAGAAGAGAGAGAAGAAGATTGATGATTCTACGGCCAAGATTTAAAGCCTTGGCCACCAAGGTTACCAAGAAGGTTTTAGGGTTTTCCCTATAAAACCCCCCTCTTTCACATGTAATGGGTGCTTTTCTTTAGTTTAATTTTTATTTTCTGAAAAAAATAGATTTAGGGCTTTATGTAATTTCTTTTTTTATCAAGTATTGTAATCAAAATTTTAATTAATGAAAATTTAAGTTTCTGTTAATTTAGTATCTCGTTTGATTTTATTGCATAATATTCTTGAATTTATTTTGGATTAAATAATTATTAAATTAAAAGGACATAAATAATTTCCCCTACTGGGAAATTATAAATAAATAAAAAATTTATTATTACAGTTACTGTTGAAAAACTGTGGTGATGATGATGATGGATATCGGGTAAGAAGGAGGTGTTTGTTGGTTCGTTTGAATACGGTTCATAAGGTGGCTCAACGCCAACCTTCTACTCAAAGGTTCATCATAAGGTTTGCTTTTCTTTTAATTTTATGTTAATTTTTATTTAGTTAATGTTTTATATGCTTATTTTGTTGGTTTGATATCTACTTAATAATAAGTTACTTGTTTGGATTTTATTTGATTTATATTTTATTTTATTACATGTTTTAGTCTGCTAGTACATTATGAGTTAATAATTATTTGGTTTATTTTGATATAAAGTTTGCTTAATCTGCTTAATATATTCAATGTGTTTGATTCGGCTTGATTCATTTTATGTGCTGCATGGGAATCTGCTTATATCTGATAAGTTTCTGTTTGGTGTGGGGTTGTTCGTATCTGCTTATTTGTTTTGTTTATAGACTGCTTACTGTATCGTTCGTTTGGATTTGCTTATTGTGGTGTTTTGATTTGCTTTTTCTGAACCTTAGATTTTAGCTTAATCTTCTTTAGATTATTTTAGATTTCAGTTAGCTTATCTTAACTGTTTAACTGCTTATTTGGTTGAAGTCTGCTTATTATTTTTAATCTGTCACAGCTTTTGGTTTGCCTATTTTCATATATTATTGGCTTATTTTCGTTTTAATTGCTTATTTGTAATGGCTGTGTGGCTTATTTGATTCATATTTGTTGCTTATTACTGCTGTGTTTAAACACTCAGACACAATTGGTCTGAGTGGGTTTAAAATCTAAAAAATTCCAAAAAGAAATTATATAAGTAGCAAAACTGGTCCTGGTGGGATTCGACCCCCAGACCTTCCGTCTAGTAACCAAACAGCATAACCAACTCTGCTATTGCTTTTCTTGTGTTAATCTTTGTGCAATTTAATTAATATAGGAATTTTTTAATATGGCAGCTTTTAATTAAATTAGTTTAAATTAAATTTAGGTTTAATAAAATTTAGATAAAAGTTTTATTTCATTTTAATCCAGTTATCTTGAAAAATATAAAAAGTTAAAAAATATATTTAGATTTTATTTACTTTAGGAATTTTAAATTATTTTTCGTTTAATTCATAAATAGTTTTTTTTAAGTTTTTAAATCCTTATTTACATTTTAGATTTAAAATAGTTTTCAATTAAAGTTTACTTTTATGAAAATACAAAAAGACAAAAATATATTTTCTTTATTTGCTTTCACAATTTTAAAGTAGATTTAAAATTACTTTTATTTCAAATAGTTTTTTTTTAAAATTTGGTTTTAAAATTAGATTTCATTTAAAAAGTTTGTTTTAGTTTAAAATTAGTATTAAATTTAAATTAGATTTATTTTAAAATAGTTTTTAAAATTGTTTAGATAATTTTTATATAGTTTTTATTATTGAATAGTTTTAGTTTAAATTACCCAAAAAATTTTAGTCACCAAAAACAAAGTTAAGTCGAAACGTTAATTGGAAATCAAATTCGAGTCGATCCGAGGAACGATAATAGATATAAAATAGGATTTCAAAACCTTAGTTTCAAATGGCGCCGCTGCCGCTTCGCTCGTACGATTGACGATTTTTCGTGAAGACGTTTGGATTTTGGGATCTGTTCATCCTTTGAACCTTACGTTTCTTGCAACAAAATCAAAAATAAAAAAAAAATCAAAAACATAAAAATTAAAAAAAATTAAAAAATCACAAAAGCAATTTCTTTCCTAAGAATTGCACCAAAAAAATTAAAAAAAATCAAAAGTAATACTTTTTCCTAAAAGTATTACACCAAAAATATTACGTATTAGTGTTATTTCTTAGTTCAATTTCTTTCGATTTTTCTTGTGAATATATATTTTTCTAAAAAAATACAAAAAGATTTTTCTTTTACTATATTCTATTACGTAGCACAATAATTTACCTACTCTTCAAATAAGCCTTAGTTGGGATTTCATCACCTAACTATTGTAGTCGCATCCATAACGAAAAAAGGGGCAAAATAGATAAATACTAGTAAGACGTTTGTGTTGGGAATAAAATATGGGTCAGTTCACTAGACGCTGATAAGAAGAATGTCAACGCTGATAGGATGACATTGGACGCTGACAGCCAAGCGTTGACATTGAAGAAGTCAACGCTGACAGCCTTGAAGATTGACACTGATGGAATATCTTCATACGTATCTTTTGTTTATTTGTTTCTTTATTTATGTATGGTAAAGATAAGCACAACATTGTATTTTCTATTATTATCTTTACCTAGAATAGTTGATTCGTAGCTTATTGTACAAGACTTCTTGTTCTATAAAAGAAGGTCTTTTAGGTTAAAGTCATATATATCAGTTTTCATAAGTATTCGCAAGTTAAACTCTTTCATTGTATCCAAGTACGATCATTCTAATACAAGTGAAAGTTTGTTTAACATCTTTGTGTTTTAGATCAAGTGTTAATTCCGCATAACACTTTGTTACTTTATTCATAAGCAAAGGTTTCTCTACGTGTAGTACTTGATCTAATCTCGTATACACAAAGCTTAATCGATCTAAGTTTGGGATCAACAAGTGGTATCAGAGCTTGTTGAGAAACTTTTGATCTTTAAGTAACGCAAGAACCCTAAAACACCAAAAACCCTAAAAACCCTAAAATTCTCAAAACCCTAAAAACATCATGTCTGGCACAGATCAACCTGCTTCTTTGCTACAAAACAACTCCTCAAACCCTAGTATCAAAATTCCCATGTTTGATGCCAGGAACTTTGAGCTTTGGAAGTCCAATTTTGAGCAATACATAGCTATTCATGACTACACTCTTTGGGAGATTATCGAATATGGGAACACATTCGATAAAGCAGCAAAGATTACTGCTGCAATTGCCACAAGGACAGTTGTTCCTAATTGTCCTGAAGTTGATAAGGTGGAAAAGCCTGGAGATGGGAGAGCTGTAGCTGTTGAAGATATAGCCAAGAAGAGGGTGGACATGAAAATCTTGAACATCTTGAAACACGCCCTAGGTCATGAGAATCAGCACAAATACAAACGCTTTGAGTCTGCAAAAGAGCTTTGGGAAGCTCTTGAAGTAGCACATGGTGGCAATGCTGACACAAAAGAAGAAAAGAAGAAGCAACTCTTGCATGAGTATGCTGTCTTTAAAGCTCAACCCAATGAAAATCTCAGCAGTGTGAGAAGTAGACTTCTTGACATCACAAGTCAACTTTCCTTCATGGGAACACAAATTGATGACCCTGAATTGAATGCTACTTTTCTCAAAAGCCTTGGTGATGTATGGAAGATTGAGACAAGATCCATTCTTGTCAATAATACCCACAAGACTTCCAGGTTTGATGACATCTTCAACAAACTAAGACTGTTGGAGAATGAATGGCAATTGGATAGTGATAATAAATCTTCCAGTAGCAACATGGCCTTCTTCTCACAAAGTGAAGGTCAATTTGATTCCATGAACTTCTATGGACATCCAGCCACTGGATCTCAATGTGTCAACGCTGGATCTCAGCCTGTCAGCGCTGGATCATATCCTGTCAACGCTTTATACTCAAGCGCTGACACACACAATCATGGCGCTGATAGAATTAAACTTGCTGGTTTTGATCTAGATACTGTGTGTGCATTCATTGCTTCTTTGCCCAGTGATTCAAGAATTACATATGAAGATCTTGAGCAGATAAGTGATGAACAATTGGAAGAAATGGACATCAAGTGGACTATGGCTCTTGTAAGTTTAAGAGGAAACAGGTTCAATAAAAGGTTCAAGAAGAAGATGACCTTTAATGCTAAGGATGTTGCTGGATTTGACAAGTCCAAGGTTGAGTGCTACAACTGTCATAGGATGGGGCACTTTATGAGGGAATGTAGATCTCCAAGAAGATCTGATGCTGGTAAGCCTTCAAGCCAAATGGCTAAAAGCCCAGACCCCAAGGCCATGGTTGCTGTTCAACAAATTGATGGAGTTGGAGAATGGGACTGGAGCTGGATGGCTAAGAATGAGGAAGAGGACAGAGCTTTGGTTGCTGAAGTTAAAGAAGAGCATGCTGAATATGCTCTCATGGCACACTCCTCCTCTTCATCAGATAATGAGGTATATGATGATGCTTTCTGTTCTAAGGGTTGTCGTTTAAATACTGAAAAATTAAAACAAGAGATAGTTAAATTATTAGATGAGGCAAGTACTGAAAGATGCAAAGTATCTAATTATCAAATTGCTCTTACCCAAACAGAAAAGACAGTAGCTGAGTATAAGAAAATGGAGTTTGATTTAAAGGATCAAATAAATATCTTAAAACATGAGTTACATCAGAGTAAAGATGTTCAAGATATAGTAAATAGGGTTAATCTTGATTTGATAGCTCAGTTAGAGGAGGCTAACAAAAATAAAGATAATGTGAGTCTTAAAATCCAGAGATTTGATAAGGCCACACAATCCCTAGGAGAGTGTGTTAGTAAACAAAGAGACTCTAAGGATATGAGTGGGATTGGGATGAATAACTATACTGGTGTTCCACCACCAGCTGGGGATTTCTATGGTGTCCAATCAAAGGACTTATCTTGGACTGGCTTGCCAGAATGCCAAGAGGAGGAATTCATTCCTCCACCTAGAGTGACTTCCCCAGTTGAGGAATACAAGCAAAAACTGACTGACCTAGATGAGTGGAAGAAAGCTAACCACACCTTGTTTGTTAAGGGAGGGTTGTTGTGTGAAAGTCCAAATGAGCCCACACCAAACATGATACCAATTATGGTTCCCAATGATCCTAAACCTATTAAGATCACACACCCTACCACTGGCAAAGCTGTTGACCTTGGCCCACAAACTGTTAGAAAACCTAGTGTTAAGTATGCTGAGATGTATAGAAATACTAGGTCACCAAAAAGCCAAGTTAGTAACCATGGAACAGGCTTCTTTGCTTCTAGACCTAAGACTATGTCTAGAAAAGCTTGTTACACATGTGGTAGCTTCTCACATTTGGCATACAAATGTGTCAACGCTTCCAATGTCAACGCTGATAGGAACCATTTCAGCGCTGACAAAAGTCAACATAGGTCAAATACTGTCAGACCCAATACCTTTGTGAACAAAAGTTCACAAGTTGTTAGACCAGCCCCATTCTTTTCTAGAGGTTCTAACACACAAGGCCTAAGACCTTTTCAAAAGTCAAACACTTGGTCAAATAGGCAATGGGTTCCTGTAGCAAACCCTAGGTTCAACGCTGATAAGAGCAATCGAGGCGCTGACAAAAGAAATTTCAGCGCTGACAGACACACTGCTAAACCTAGGTATTTGCAACCACAGGGAAATAGGTCTAAAGCTTCTACTAGCTTAACATGGAGACCAAAACAAGACCAAAACCCTAATTCTACTGGTATTTCTATGACATGCAATAGGTTTCATTATATTTCAAAGGCATTGTCAACACCAATTGGGGTTAACTGGGAATTTCATTCAAACAGGGATGAAAATGGGGTTGTTATGAGAACCAAGTCTGTTCTTGTTGAACAACCAAATGAATCCAAGTCTTCCAAGGCTTGGGTTCCCAAAGAAAACTAATGTGTTTTCTTTATGTGCAGGGCATTCAGAAGAAGATCAATGATTATGGATACTGGGATAGTGGATGCTCAAGGCACATGACAGGAAAGGAAGACTATCTGACCAATTTCTCTCCTATTCAAGATGGTGATAAGGTATACTTTGGAGGGGGCTACGGCACCATCACAGGAAAAGGAACCCTTGTCACCAACAATCTACGGTTTGAGAATGTCTTCTTGGTAAAAGAACTGGATTATAATTTGTTTAGTGTATCACAAGTATGTGATAACAAAAATAAGGTTCTTTTCACAGATACTGAGTGCTTGGTGTTAAGCAAAGATTATAAGCTCCCTGAGGAAAAATACATAGATTTTAGAACACCAAGGCATAAAGACATATATAATGTGAATCTTAATGGAATTAATATAAATAATAAAATGTCATGTTTGTATGCTAAAGCCTCAGTAGATGAAAGTAATCTTTGGCACAGGAGATTAGGGCACATAAATTTTAAGAATATCAATAGACTTGTGAGGCTTGGCTTAGTTGATGGTTTGCCTGAAAAGGCTTTCCACAATGACCACTCTTGTGTTGCATGTCTTAAGGGCAAGCAGCACAAGGTCTCATTCAGGTCTAAACAGGTGCACTCTAGTTCTAAACCACTTCACTTATTGCATATGGACCTCTTTGGTCCAACTAATATAGAAAGTTTGAAGGGTAAATCATATTGTTTTGTTATCACTGATGATTATTCCAGGTTTACATGGACTTTCTTTTTAGCCAAGAAAAGTGAAACTGCCCAAAGTATGATTAATTTCATTACTCAAATTGAGAAGAAAAATGGTAATGAGGTCAAAATATTAGAAGTGACAATGGGGGTGAGTTTAGAAATCAGTTGTTAGATGATTTTTGTGCCAAGAAAGGGATTACTAGGCAGTTTAGCATAGCTAGAACCCCACAGCAAAATGGGGTTGCTGAAAGGAAGAATAGAACCCTTATTGAAGCAGCCAGAACCATGTTGGCTGATGCCCACTTTCCTATAGCCTTTTGGGCTGAAGCTGCTAACACAGCTTGTTATGTTCAAAATAGGGCATTGGTCAACAAGATACATAATAAGACACCTTATGAGTTACTTTGGGGAAGGAAGCCAAATATTGGCTTTCTCAAGCCTTTTGGATGTCATGTAGTTGTTTTAGAAACTAGTGAGGCCCTAGGTAAATTTGACTCAAAAGGTGATGAAGGCTACTTCATGGGTTATTCAGTGCAGAGCAAAGGATATAGGGTTTACATTAAAAAGGAAAAACGTATACTTGAAAAAGTACATGTTAGGTTTTTAGAGAGTAAACCTAGTGATCCTGAGAGTGGTCCAAATTGGTTGTTTGACTTAGAACCTTTATCTAGAGCTTTAAATTATATGCCTGTTACTGATCCAGACATTGTGAAGGTAACTTCAAGTGTTTTGGAAAAGAGAATTGGTAAAGTTTCAGGTATACAGGTTGCTAAGGAGGATGGACCACCAGCAGTTAAATCATCTCCCACACAAGAATTTGTTACACTTCCTATATGGACAGATGAGTATTATGCTGCTGCTACTGCTGCTAGGAAAGATAATGGTGGTGTTCAAATACCACCAAATACAAACATGCATGATTCTTCAGGCGCTGACAAAGGGAAATCAAGCGCTGACACGACCAATTCAGACGCTGATGGCTCAAACGCTGACAACAACAGTTCAAGCGTTGTTAGCCCAAGCGCTGACAAACAAGGTTCAGATTTTGGTGACACCTTTACACAGCTTTTCTCTTCCCATTTTGAACAGGGTGGCCCTTCCAATGTCCATGAAGAGATTTCTGTTGATCAAGAAGAATCTGAAGAAGATATTGGCAACATGGAGCGTGAAGTTGAGGACACCAGACTCTTTGAAGGAGGAGTTCTTACTTCCACAGCAAAGGATCACCCCACATCTCAGATCATTGGTGATGTTATGGCTCCAGTTCAGACAAGAAGATCCCATCAAAGTCTTGGTGGATTTATTGCCAATATACACAAGAAGGTTGATACCCCTCTTGTACAAGCATGTTTGTTTGCCTGTTTTCTGTCACAGGAAGAACCCAAGAAAATTTTTGATGCTCTCAAAGAACCAAGTTGGGTGGAAGCAATGCAGGATGAGCTTCACCAATTTGCTATACAGGATGTTTGGGAGCTGGTTGATTGTCCTAGATATGTGAGACCAATTGGGACAAGATGGGTTCTAAGGAACAAGAAGGATGAAATAGGTATTGTGGTCAGAAACAAGGCACGTTTGGTAGCTCAGGGATATACACAAGAGGAAGGAATTGATTATGAAGAAGTTTTTGCACCAGTTGCAAGAATTGAAGCTATAAGAATTTTTCTAGCTTATGCCTCTTGTATGAATTTTACTGTTTACCAAATGGATGTGAAGAGTGCTTTCCTCTATGGGACAATTGTTGAGGAGGTATATGTCATGCAACCTCCTGGTTTTGAAGATCCTGAGAATCCAGACAAAGTTTATAGAGTGAAGAAAGCAATGTATGGACTTCATCAAGCCCCAAGAGCATGGTATGGTACATTGTCCACCTACTTGGTGGAAAATGATTTCAAGAGGGGCACCATAGATCAGACGCTATTTACAAAAAAGAAAGGAAAACATGTGTTGCTTGTGCAGGTCTATGTTGATGATATCATTTTTGGGTCTACTGATCCAAAAATGAGTGAGGATTTTTCCAAGCTCATGACAGATAAATTCAAGATGAGTGCAATGGGTGAGATGAACTTCTTTCTAGGGTTACAAGTTCAGCAGAAAGAAGATGGTATCTTCATCTCCCAAGACAAGTATGTAGCTGAAATCTTGAAGAAATATGGTTTTTCTCCACATGAGAAGGAGGCTTCCACTCCTATGGATAGGCAACACCCTTGGGGAAAAATTGGAGCTGGAAAGGATGTGGATGTTAGGCACTATAGATCAATGATTGGTTCATTGATGTATCTTACAGCCTCAAGACCTGACATCATGTTTGCTGTGTGTGCATGTGCACGCCATCAAGTGACTCCCAAAGAATGTCACCTTTTTGCTGTGAAGAGAATTTTTAGGTACCTAAGATGTTATCCAGATCTTGGCTTGTGGTACCCAAAAGATTCTCCATTGGACCTTATTGCATATTCAGACAGTGACTATGGTGGTGACAAGTTTGATAGGAAATCCACAACTGGTGGATGCCAATTTCTTGGGAGTAGATTGATATCTTGGCAATGCAAGAAACAAACAGTGGTGGCAAACTCTACAACTGAAGCAGAATATGTTGCTGCAGCTGCTTGTTGTGGACAAGTCTTATGGATTCAGAACCAGCTGTTGGATTATGGGTATAATTTTATGCATACCAAGATTTTTGTAGACAATAACAGTACTTTATGCATTATTAAAAATCCTGTACATCATTCTAAAACCAAACACATAGAAATTAGACATCATTTTATAAGAGATTGCTTTGAGAAAGGTTTAATACAACCAGATAGGGTAGCCACAGAAGACAATGTGGCTGATTTATTAACTAAACCTTTTGATGCTGGAAGATTTCAATATTTGGTAACAAATATTGGAATGGTTAATCTCACTTAATATGTGTTTTATGTACAGGATAATGCATTGTTATTGGTCTTTGTGATGATTTAGATTTTCCACATTATTTTTCTAACACTGACAAAGGTAAATGTAACGCTGTCAAGTGTTATTTTGCCGTTGTTGGAGATATTATTGTCTAACGCTGACAAGAGTTCCTTCAACGCTGACAAGTGTTGTCGGGGCGCTGTCAGCAACAAATGTTAGTTTTGTGGTTTTCATCTAAATGTGTAGGTAGGTGGTAGCTTTATGCCATTGGATACAGAGTTGCTTATGGATCTTTGAAGAGCTATTTGGACATGTTTTGTTTATGGATGATGGTTGGAATATTTATATTCCTATCTTGACATAAATTTTTAATGTTCATATATATTTTGAGAACTCATGTATCATAGTTTGAGGGGAGGTTTAAGGAACCTTTAGGACTCTTGGGTATTCTTACAATACTCTCATCACAATTCTAGATTGTGTCCACAGGTGAGTATGGGTTAGTTTTACTAAACCATGAGGCACTGTAGCATGCATAGTATATCAACTTTGCATGCTGCCAAGACATCTTTGGCCTAGAATTGGTTATGGTCTGATGGGAGACTTGGGAATACTTTGGTTATGGGTTTACCTGGGAGTTACAAAGAATTTTGTGAAATAACTTTGTTGGTAAGTATTTTTGTTAGCAAGGGACTCTAGAGGACATTTGTGTCTATCTTGCTTATGCAAGTGTGCATAAATGGACAGTGCTTGCCGCCCAGTAATTATTATCAACTTGTAAGATATTTCCCTTAGGATAAATTACTTTGTTAAGGTCTTTTTCTTTTTAAATATTTTTATTTTTAGACGCTGACAAGTTTTTCTCCAAACGCTGTTACGTCCAATCGTGACGCTGACAAGGCTTTAGGCAAACGCTGACAAGAAAATATAGCCGTTGGGCGCTGATGGGCTATTTTTGACCGTTGACACCTAGTGGGCCATACCCAGTTGTTATTTTTGACTAATCTTTGGCCGTAATTTTGGGGAGAAGTTACTTTTAAATAATGCATGATATAAGTTATATTTGATTCAATATTTTCATCATTATTCTTTGAATATAACTGCCTCATTTTTGACCAATCAAAATCATGCATCTCTCCTATAAATTTGGCTAATTTTTTTTATTCTGGGTATTCATATTTTCTTGTCTAACATTTTTCTCCTAGATTTTTCCCATCTCACATAACCTAAACAGCTTTCAAACATGGCACCCAAATTCAACTCAAAGAATTTAACATTGGAGTTCAAGAGCCAACACAATATGGTAGCTTACTTGACTGCTGATGATGATTTGTTTCCTCAGTATTCACGGATGGTGGCATTTTTAAATGCATCTTCATTGAGGTATGCACTTTCTCATACACCATTAGTCCCTGTCACACATATGACAGTTTTGGAACACTGCTAGTTCCACAACAGCTAATGGAGTGACCACATTAACATCTACTGTTCATGGAAGAACATGGGTGGTCACTGAAGCTTTGGTTCGCCAAGCTTTGCGTCTTGATGACGCTGATGGTGTGACTACTCTTGCCATTGCAACAATAGAACAAGGTCTTAGGGAATTGGGTTATCCTATTCCTGCTGATGTCACTTTAAATAAATATCATAAGCAGGAATTTCCCTCTGACTGGAAATATTTGATACATGTCCTTTTACAATGCTTAAGTCCAAAATGTACTTCTTTTAATGAAATAAACAGGTCAATTGCTAGTGCTTTGGTTTGTATAACACGTGGGCTTAAGTATAATTTTTCAAAAATGATTTTTGAAGGGATGTGTAAAAATAAGGGAAGTAAAATGACTTTGGCTTACCCTAGATTTTTGCAAATGGTCTTTGATTTACAAGAATATTGTTCTAGGGATCATGACACTTTTTATGAGATCCCTAAACAACAGAAAACCATTTTTGCTAAAATGAGCTCCACAAACGAATCCATACCTCTTACCCAACCCATGCTTGAAGTAATTCAGGCTGCTCAGCCTCAACCACAACCAGACCCTGAACCCCAACTTGAGCCTATTCATGAACCATTACCTTCACCAGACCACATGGACATTGACCAACCCAGCGCTGACACTCACAATGTGGGCGCTGACACAGCCGATCCCAACACTGACACAATCCCTGAACAATCCCAAACACCCCTTAACCAACCTACACCCACACAATCTACTTCATCTTCCACCCCATTACAATCTAGGTTGAATAAACGCCAAAGGGTTACTGGAGTGTTCTCCTCTAGTGATCCTAGCCTTGTAGCAGAGAGAACCACCTCCACAAGTGTGGCTGGTGACATGGGTGAGGCTGGGGCTATTGACACAGGCTTAGATGCTGGTCAAGACAGTCCCAACATCATTAAGACCTCATCCATGCCCGATGATTCTCTTTTGGGAGGTCAAATTCCCATTCTAGCTGAGGGCAGATTGGAACCTATGACAATAATTGAATTGACGGCTGCTGTCATTAGCTTGCAAAAGCAAAATGTCAGCCTTGTACAAATTGTCAACAAACAGGGACGTGAACTCCAAGTTTTGAGAGAGCGTGTGACTGTTTTGGAGAATCCAAGTAGCAGGAGTCTAATGGAGGAATCTTCCAAAGGGTAGGATGAAGAGGATGAGGAGGATGAGCTGATTCATACAGCTAGTGAGAAGAGTTCAGAGAAGAGTTCACAATTTAGTGAGTCTTTACAGGTTGCTGAAGCTCTCACCAACTTGAAGAAGCACCCAGTTATTGATACATCCAAGGTGACACCATTAGACTTGGAAGGAACTTTCAAAGAAACATTGGGCACTGATACAGGTTTGAACGCTGACACATCCAGCGCTGACAAAGGTAATCGTGGCGCTGATAGGAGTAACTTGAACGCTGATAAAGTTGCAGGTGGTGTTGATGTATTCCAGCCATCAACAATCATCAAAGATGTGTCCACACAGGTTTCTTCTTCTACTTTACCAATTATTGATCCAACAGACAAAGGTAAAGGGATTCTGATTGAAGAAGATGTTCCAAAGAAAGATGCAGCACAAATTGCATTTGATGAACAGTTGGCTGCACAACTTGTGGAAAGAGATTTGAAGAGGAGTAGAAGATCACCATTTGTTGTTTCTGAGAGTGAGGAAGAAAGTGGTGATGATAAAGAAGGTGATAGCTCAGATTCAAGTATTCAAATTATTGAAGATCCAGAAAGGCTTGAATATGGGGATGAGCTTGCAAAGGAAAGGTTGAGTGAGTTGAAGAATCAGATTGATTGGGACCTACCAGAAATCACCAGAATGTACCATGCTTGGGAAGACAAGGTTATGGACAACCCAGGGATGAGCTTGTCAGATCAAATTTGGGGGTTGGAAGTACTTCTCAGGGTACAAGATGACATAAAGGTGATTATGAGGTTTAATGCACAAGAGGTCAAGACCTGGCTCAAAAGAGATAGAAGGCAGTTGTACTATAAGTTGCTTAGATGTCATCAGCCTAATTGGACATCAAAGAAGTTGTTGGCCTTATATTTTGAGGAGCTAGAGTATAGGGCACATCCTATTTGGAGGAAGGTGCAAGAACAGAATGTCTACAAGTTTCTTTCAGAAGAAAGGAAACAAGAGCTTGCTGAGGAAATGCAGATTCAAAAGGAAATGAGGATTGCTCAAAGATCAGTGAAGAAAGGAGATCCTTTCCAATTTCCTAAAGACATGGATGTGTATTTTCCAACTGAAGGTGTTATAAGGAAGCATCTCAAGCTTTCTCCATTGGAAGCTTCAGATTTGGTAAATGTAGTACCTCTAGATGACAGAAATCCAATCATTAGTTTTGATGAAGATGAGTGTGGATTTTGGGAGATTGGCAGATTTGGAAAGGAGGTACATACTTTCACTTCAGTTATTTCTATATTTGCAAGCATAGACAGAGAAGACTTGGTGCATCTATGGAGATTAATAGAGGCCAAGTATACAGCTGAAGCACCTACTTCAGCAAATGGAATAAGACTTTGGAACACATTTATGACTTTGTGTGGTCCAAAAGAAGCAGATCCTGCCATATGGAAGGATCTTGAAGATGATCTCAGTAATCTTCATTGGAGGCTTTATTCTACTTGTGGTGTATTTCATATGAGCTCTACAAAGTTTTCAGAGTATTTACTTGTGGATGCTGACTATTTCTTGTCCAAAGAAGTGTTGGAGAAGATGCTAGAGACACCCTTGGAGATTGATTATACTAGTGACGTGGCCAAGGACTTGATCAGATATGTTTATCACCAACATAAGAAGTTTTTGCAAGATTCCTCCTAAGTCTTAAGTTTTTATTCAGAAACTTGATCATTGGAATGGATATCAAGTTTAGGGGAGGATTGTTGGGAATAAAATATGGGTCAGTTCACTAGACGCTGATAAGAAGAATGTCAACGCTGATAGGATGACATTGGACGCTGACAGCCAAGCGTTGACATTGAAGAAGTCAACGCTGACAGCCTTGAAGATTGACACTGATGGAATATCTTCATACGTATCTTTTGTTTATTTGTTTCTTTATTTATGTATGGTAAAGATAAGCACAACATTGTATTTTCTATTATTATCTTTACCTAGAATAGTTGATTCGTAGCTTATTGTACAAGACTTCTTGTTCTATAAAAGAAGGTCTTTTAGGTTAAAGTCATATATATCAGTTTTCATAAGTATTCGCAAGTTAAACTCTTTCATTGTAACCAAGTACGATCATTCTAATACAAGTGAAAGTTTGTTTAACATCTTTGTGTTTTAGATCAAGTGTTAATTCCGCATAACACTTTGTTACTTTATTCATAAGCAAAGGTTTCTCTACGTGTAGTACTTGATCTAATCTCGTATACACAAAGCTTAATCGATCTAAGTTTGGGATCAACAGTTTGAACTCGACATATACAAACTATAAGGTGGGTATAAGGCGACACGCTATAAAAGGCCGTCTAAGGAAAAAGGTTTTTAAGTGCTTTGTGCCACCTCGTTTCCCCGATTGCTTGTGCGTATATTGAGAGGGACGACCGATTATTGGTTTGCCAACTCAATTAGTACTTAAGTATATATTTTTGTAACATTTTCATATTGCTCCTCGAGAGGGAAAATCCTTTTCCTCTCAAAGTCGACCGAGGTCACCTACCTCATTCCAAAGTTTTAATTGTATGCGCACTCGCGCGCATACATACATACCGATTGGTGTACCAAACTCTTCCAATTCTTCCAAAAAGAAGAAGAAGAAGAAAAACAAAAAGACCGTCATTCAAGCCGATCCCGAGAATCGAGCTTTCGACATAACGATGGCAACGGATAATCGAGCAATGATTGAGGTTCTACAATCTCACGTTGAAGGAAACGATGACGCGATTGTGGTTCCGAATATTGGAGCAAATCATTTTGAACTTAAATCGGGTTTTATTCAAATGGTTTCCGCTACACCATTTTTAGGCCGTACTAATGATGACCCACACGCTCATATCAAACGTTTCATCCAATTAGCTAATACCGTCAAATACAATGGGGTGCCACAAGAGGCCGTTCGCCTACAACTTTTTCCTTTTTCCCTCGAGGGACAAGCCCGGATTTGGCTTGATAAGGAACCACCCCAAAGTATTACCACATGGATCGACTTAGAGACCAAGTTCATTAACTACTTTTTCCCACCATCACGGACCACTTCTTTAAGAAATGAGATCATCACCTTTGAACAACAATATGGGGAAACGTTTAGTGTGTCTTGGGATCGATTTAAAGATCTTTTGAGAAAATGTCCACAACACGGTTTCACTAAAGTGCATCAAATCAACACGTTTTATAATGGTTTAACTCTAAACGACCAAGACTCACTTAATAGTGCCGCGGGGGGCAATATTCTTGTGAAAACCATGAACGAGGCTTGGGCCATTATTGAAAACAAGGCTAAAGTGCAAACCAAGAGTGTTAGGGCCACTATGTCAAGTGCTAGTTCTAGTGAGAGTGACAAGAGAATCGATAAACTTACTTCGCTTGTTGAAACACTCGCTCTAAAAACCGACGCCCTCACTACACATGTGCATGCCGTGAAAGAAACTTGTGAAAAATGTGAAACTTGTGGTGGACCGCATTCATACTTTAATTGTGACAAGGTTTACAATAATCAACAAGAAGTTTATGCTTGTAATAACAATGAAAATGAGCGGATTCATTTCAAACCAAATGTTGATGTTAACCATTTGTCTTACAAGTCTAATAACTATTTGGCTCCGCGGGTTTTGTAGCACCACAAAGACCACCCCCACCCGCCCAAAATAGGAACCAAGGTCCTCAACGGGGTAATTTTCAAGGAAATTCTAATCAACGGGGTTTTAATCAAAATCAAGGGAATTTTCAGGGCAACACCAAGGGTTCAATAATCAATGATTTAATAACCAAGGTTTTCAAAATCAAGGATTTAATCAAGGTTCTAATCAATATCAAAACCAAGGTTTTCCTAATCAAGGGTATAATCAAATGAACATGCATAATCCTCAAATGGACTTGGTTTTACAAAAATTATCCAAACATGAGCGAACCATGAGAGAAATGCAAGAATATAATCGACAAATGCAAGAATCGACCGATAAGAAATTTTTGACTATGATTCAAACCTTTCGTCCCCAAGGTGCCCTCCCTTCGAACACCGTGACAAATCCTAGGGCTAATGTTAATGCTATTACTACTAGGAGCGGTAAGACCACTGTAGAATCTTCCTATTCCCCACCTAACCAAGGACCCGAGATACCTTCTTCTTCGGCACAACCTCCTTCTTCTTCCACTTGTGACATACCACCCGTTATGCATTCGTCTACACCTTATGTTCCACCGATACCCGAATTTTCTACCACACCTTCAATTCCCAAACCGTTTCCTTCACCTTCTATTTCTATTCCTCCTCCTCCACCAAAGGATGTGAGTGAGCAATCCACTCCAAAGCCTTCATCTCAACCCAATATACTTTATCCCTCAAGGTTGCGGAAAGAGAAATTGAAGAATAAGGATGATATTCAAGTTTCGAACTTCCTAAAAATGTTCAAACAATTGAATATTAATATCACCTTTGCCGAGGCGCTCGCTCACATGCCTAAGTACGCTAAGATGTTTAAGGACCTTTTAAGTGATAAGGAAAAGTTGCTTGATATTGCCAATACCCAATTGAATGAGAATTGTTCCGCGGTTCTTTGAGAAAATTACCGGTTAAGTTAGGAGATCCCGGTCGATTCCTTATTCCTTGTAATTTTCCGGGTGTTGAGAATTGTATGGCCTTGGCGGATCTCGGAGTGAGTATCAATCTTATGCCATTGTCCGTGTGGAAACAATTATCTTTACCCGAGCTAGTCCCCACTCGTATGACATTGGAATTAGCTAACCGTACGGTTTCTTATCCGGTGGGGATAGCCGAGGATGTTTTTGTAGGAGTCGACAAATTCACTTTCCCCGCCGATTTCGTCGTAGTCGACTATGAAATGGATCCCCGTGTTCCCTTAATTGTGGGACGACCCTTCTTGCGGACCGGGCGTACATTAATTGATGTAGCCGCGGGTGAACTTATCATGAGGGTCGGGGATGACAAAATCGTCTTTAACATGGGTAAACTTTCCAAACTTCCCGATGAGCCCGAATCCGTGAATTACATTGATGTGCTCGACAAAGCATGTGAAGAACATTTTCACGAGGCTTGTAAGAGCGGGATTTCTCCTTTACCTCATGTTGAGACCGTTGCCTCAATTGCTCCGTCATTGACTCCTTCTGGAGAAAGTGACTTAGATGATTTTGAAGCTAGCTTGGGTCCTCTCGATCTTAAGTATGATAATTCTCCCACCGATTGGGATGAAGACATTCGTACCATTAAGAGACTTCTCAATGAGGACTATATTTCTCCACCTACTCCTAAGGAAGTTACAAACGATGATCCTACTTTGACTAAACCTTCCATTGACAATCCGCCGGATTTAGAGCTTAAGGACTTACCGTCTCATTTAGAGTACGTTTTCTTAGA
The DNA here is from genome assembly GCA_025667525.1 of Glebionis coronaria. Classification (NCBI taxonomy): domain Eukaryota; kingdom Viridiplantae; phylum Streptophyta; class Magnoliopsida; order Asterales; family Asteraceae; genus Glebionis; species Glebionis coronaria. The sequence goes on along the minus strand of CM046874.1, from coordinate 523,481,813 downwards.
GGAGGATAATAAGTTACCCGTCATTATTGCTAAGGACTTAAAAGAAGATGAAAAATCTCGACTTATCGATGTTCTTAAGAATCATAAGAAAGCAATTGCTTGGAAAATCTCTGACATTCACGGAATTGATCCTAATTTTTGTACTTCATAAAATTCTCATGGAAGATGACTTTAAACCCGCAATCCAAAATCAAAGAAGGGTCAATCCAAATATCATGAAGTCATTAAGAAAGAAGTTATCAAACTTCTCGATGCCGGAATGATTTACCCTATCTCGGATTCGCCATGGGTTAGTCCCGTCCATTGTGTTCCTAAGAAAGGCGGAATCACCGTTGTTCCCAATGAAAACAACGAGTTGATTCCTACTCGACTCATCATGGGTTGGTGAGTTTGCATCGATTATCGTAAGCTCAATGATGCCACTCGTAAGGATCATTTCCCTCTTCCTTTCATGGATCAAATGCTCGAGCGTTTAGCGGGTATTGATTTCTATTGCTTCTTAGATGGCTTTTCCGGATATTTTCAAATCCCTATCGATCCAAAAGACCAAGAGAAAACCACATTCACTTGTCCCTATGAAACATTTGCTTACAAACGAATGCCTTTCGGCTTATGCAATGCTCCCAGGACTTTCCAAAGGTGTATGATGGCGATATTTCATGACATGGTTGAAGAAACTATGGAAGTCTTTATGGACGATTTCTCGGTCTATGGTGATTCTTTCTCTTCTTGCCTTGCTAATTTAGAACGTATGCTCCAACGGTGTGAAGACACTCGTCTCGTTCTTAATTGGGAAAAATGCCATTTCATGGTAAAAGAAGGCATCGTCCTCGGTCGTAAAATTTCCAAAGCCGGTATCGAAGTCAACCGTGCTAAAGTTGACGTCATTGCTAAGTTACCTCCACCTACCACCGTCAAAGGAGTTAGAAGTTTTTTAGGCCATGCGGGATTTTATCGATGTTTCATCCAAGATTTCTCGAAAATAGCTCGTCCAATGACTCATCTCTTAGAAAAGGATGCTCCTTTCATCTTCTCTCAAGAATGTCTCGACTCTTCCGAACTTCTTAAAGGTAAATTAACTAAGGCACCGGTCTTAGTCTCTCCAAATTGGGAGTTACCTTTCGAGCTCATGTGCGATGCTAGTGATTTCGCGGTAGGAGCGGTTTTAGGTCAACGAGTTAACAAACATTTCCAACCCATTCATTATGCTAGTAAGACAATGACGGGGGCTCAATTGCATTATACCACTACCGAAAAGAGCTTTTAGCCGTAGTGTATGCTTTTGAGAAATTCCGCCCCTATCTTTTGCTTTCCACCACTATCGTTTACACCGACCAGTCCACCTTGAAATACTTGTTGACCAAGCAAGATGCTAAACCGAGAGTCCTTCGTTGGGTTTTGCTCCTACAAGAATTTAAAATCGAAATTCGTGATAAAAAAGGAGCGGAAAACCTAGTCGCAGATCATCTTAGTAGACTTGAGGATCCTTATCAAGGGGAATCTCCAAATCAATAGATTAATGAATCCTTTCCCCTTGAGACCTTAATGTCTATTAATTCCAATCTTGATGATACCCCATGGTTTGCGGACATTGCAAACTATTTGGCGGGTGGTGTTCTTATCGAAGGGTTATCGTCCCAAAAAAAGAAAAAATTCTTCAAGGACGTTAAAACATACTATTGGGACGACCCTTATATTTTCAAGCAATGTGCAGATTTAATCATTCGTAGATGTGTTGATGGGCCAGCGGCTTTACGAATCCTTGAAGCTTGCCATAAAGGACCCACCGGTGGTCAATTTGGTCCTAATTACACCGCTAAAAAAGTTTTCGACTCCGGATTCTATTGGCCCTCCATTTATCATGATGCACATGAAATGGTTAAACATTGTGATGCTAGCCAAAGGCAAGGCAAGATCACACATAAAGATGAGATGCCTCAAAATTTCATCCAAGAATGTGAAATCTTTGACGTATGGGGCATCGACTTTATGGGGCCGTTTCCATCATCGAAAGGAAACAAGTACATCCTCGTAGCCGTTGACTACGTATCCAAATGGGTTGAAGCAAAGGCTTTACCTACTAACGATGCGAGGGTGGTTGTTAACTTCTTGAAACAATTGTTTGCTCGATTCGGTGTGCCTCGTGCTATTATTAGTGATCGCGGGACTCATTTTTGCAATGATCAATTTGCACGAGTCATGGCTAAGTATGGTGTCAATCACCGACTTTCCACCGCATATCATCCGCAAACTAATGGACAAGCCAAGGTTTCCAACCGTGGTCTTAAGAGAATCTTAGAGCGAACCGTGGGAGAGCATCGGGCCTCATGGGCCGATAAATTAGACGATGCTTTGTGGGCTTTCCGTACCGCTTATAAGACACCTATAGGTTGTACCCCTTATCGCCTTGTGTACGGAAAGGCATGCCACCTCCCCATTGAGTTGGAGCATAAGGCTTATTGGGCCTTGAAATGGGCTAATTTTGATATAAACAAAGCCGGTGATCATAGGAAAATCCAACTCAATGAACTCAATGAACTTAGGAATGAGGCTTATGAAAATTCATTAATCTACAAGGAGAAAACTAAGCTCATTCATGATTCCAAGATTAAAAACCGAGAGTTCCATGTTGGTGATCAAGTTTTACTGTTTAACTCTCGGTTGAAATCTTTTCGGGTAAACTTAAGAGCCGCTGGTCCGGTCCATTCACCGTGGCCCAAGTCTTCCCTTATGGCACCATTGAGTTATCCCAACCAAATGGGCCCAACTTTAAGGTGAATGGCCAACGGGTTAAGTTGTACTATGGAGAGGACATCTCTCACGAGATGATTCCATCCCTCTCCACATTTCCCTTGAATTAATTCGGGAAATCGAGTCGAGCTAGTTACTCGTGATAAATAAATCAAGCATCGTATAACTAGGTTAGATTTTTACCTTTATCATCCTTTCCACCCTTTTTCACCAATAATTGTAGGGGGGATCCAAGTAGGTTGTTTGTGTGTTGTGATGATTGTGTGCAGGGACATATGCTTTGATGATCCACTTTTGGTACTTTTGATGCGACCCGTGATCCCATGTTCCCGTGTACCCGATTCTATCAAAACTATTGTGATTCATACTTTTATATAAATAAAACAAATAAATGTAATCACTTTAGTTGTCCCTTCCTTAGCTCGATTTTAAACAACGTACTCAATGTCCTAAGTGTAGGGGAGTTTATTCTCCCACATGCTTAAACATTGAGGACAATGTTTATATTAAGTGTAGGGGGACTTCTATCGAATTTTAGTGGGCTTTTCCATGAATTTGACCCCATTTAACCGGAAAATTTAAAAAATTTTCAACGTTTTTCAAATTTTTGATCTATTTTGGCCTAGTAGTATTTTTATTTATTTTCTTTCCTTTTATCATCGCATCGTAATAATTTGCATTTCAAGAATAAAGTTAAAAAAAAAATAATAAAATAATAAAATGGTTTTAACAAGTTTAGATGTCTTTGATATATTAGGCCCGTCGTGAATATTTTGACTCAACCCGAGTTTACTTATCCAAGTTTACTCTAGCTAGTATCCTTAACCATATGGACCTTAATTGGTTTATTAGGCTAAGCATCCACGAGTCTCATTCCTTGAGATTTTAAATTGTGGAGAACGAGAGATGATAGAGATAATTATAAGTTTGGTATTCTTTCATTAACGTATGTGAGTTAGTTATGAGCTTTTTCTCCCATCACTTGTTAATAAATATATTTGCAATAAATAAGGTTGTACGATTTGAAAAGTTACTTAGCTTCTAGCACAAGATCGTTTAAAAGTTGCTCGGTATTAATTAGAGTTCATAGCCAAGGCATAACTTATTGAAGCGGGACGCGAAGATTGGCTTATCCAAAAAGGCCCTAATAAGGCATGAGGATACCCGAGTCCAAAAAGGCCCTCACAAGGCATGAGGATTCACTCTTTTTGCTAAAGATCCTAAGAGATTGTGAAGATCATTAATCCAAATCAATATGATGGATCAAGGCACACGACGAGAAGCAATTACTCCCCTAAAGATCATGGAGAAGTCTATCCAAAAAGACCCTAACAAGGTATGAGGATAAATAGATCCAAGTCCGAAAAGGATGCGGATCGTTGTATATCAAAATCCTAAATAAAGAAGAGGATAAATGAAGAAGTCGTGGTCAACGTTTGAAGCATCTATCAATCCTTATGAACATGTATACCAAAATGAAGAGAAGACCATAATTTCAAGATCGTCTCTCAAGATTTGAAGTTTGAAGTACAAGCCAAATATCGGTCCGAGAAAGGTCTCAAATCGTGAAACGAGTTATGCCAAGATATGAACTTTATGAGGTTTCGAGAAGCAGTTTTAAAAGATTTTGTCCTTTAGCTAACTATTGATTAAATCGTCCCACTTTATTTTCAGCCTTAATAAATTATCTAAATAAGTCATAAATGCATCCTCGTGATCATTTAAGACAAAAATAAAATACAAGAGATACACCGTAGGAATAAGGGGGTCTAAGTGATTAATTAAACCACACGAGTAAGTGTTAGTTGTGCTACCTTGTGGTAAACAATGATCTCGTTTTTAAGCTTGGTATGGGGAACGGGAAACTTGAGGATGATTTATATTCATGACACCAAAGCCCTAATTCAAGTCTTAGATTTCTTTACGAGTTTCTTCCATCGAATAATTTCCATGTTAATAAATGGTTATAACTTTTGTCTCCTTTTAAGTTTTTATCTTTTCGTCGTCATAGTAGTAGTAATAGTAATAAAGGCCGAGATGGATTAATTATTAGAAAAATGTAACTTTATGCTTTAAAACTATGCATTGCATGGGGTCATTGCAATGGTCAAGTGTAGGGGATTTAATAAGTGTGAAAACACTTATCCTTTTGCCACTAAAAACAAGGAAAAACAAGACCTAATCATGTGTTTAATGTCGTAAAAGTCGGAATTACGCGTGGTTTTGTGTTTTTGTGTTAAAATAGGTATAAATGATCAAAAGAAGAGAAAACACGGGATTTAACGATCAAATGTTGAAGAAAAGTCGAAGATAGAGGCAAAGACAAAGTCAAAAGACCAAAGTGTGCTGAAGATCACGAAAACCGACAAAGTCGACTTAATTTTGAAGAAATTATTAAGAAAGTCAGAATCAAGCTCGTTTTAATGGAATTAATCATTTTTGAAGATATTCGAGCCGAGTGGGTCCCACATTGGATAAATAGGCTCAAAAACCTATTTAAGGAAAAATGTTACTTAACTTTTCACCAAAAGTCCAATTTAAAGCCCAATAATGGATTAAAGGACGGTTTACATGGTTATTGGGCTAAAGCCCATTTGATAAGAGCAAAAATTGGGACAGATCAAGTAAAAGGGATAATTATATTCGCTTGGCAAAATAATTGGTCAATCCCTGGTCAAACCTTCGGTCAACATTTACCAAACGTAAAACACATTATCACCCCACGTGTCTATCCCCTTTTACTTCCCATTATACACAATACATAATAAATTTTTACCCACTCATCCCATTCATTTGTTACGTTATAAACTATGTGAAAAATCATCCACCCACTCTTTCTTCTCCAAACAACGCAGGCCTTCCTAAACCCTAAACAATTACCATCAAAATCACCAACCAAATTTGGGGGTTTTACCCTCATGGATTAATTCACACTAATCCAAATAAATCGCCCAATGAAATCGGAAGCAGCACTCATCAGGTCCTCATTCTCTATCCGACGTGGCTTCTTTTGCTTGTTTTGATTGGCTATGACACCTCACCACAAACCCCTCAACCAATTAAATCATTCCACATCACACTCAAAGAAACACAACTAGCACATCAAGAGCCATGCTGGCAATCCGTGGGATGCAAGATCAATTTCAGCCGCAAGATTGAAGAAAAAAAGAAGAGAGAGAAGAAGATTGATGATTCTATGGCCAAGATTTAAAGCCTTGGCCACTAAGGTTACCAAGAAGGTTTTAGGGTCTTCCCTATAAAAACCCCCTCTTTCACATGTAATGGGTGCTTTGCTTTAGTTTAATTTTTATTTTCTGAAAAAAATAGATTTAGGGCTTTATGTAATTTCTTTTTTTATCAAGTATTGTAATCCGAATTTTAATTAATGAAAATTTAAGTTTCTGTTAATTTAGTATCTCGTTTGATTTTATTGCATAATATTCTTGAATTTATTTTGGATTAAATAATTATTAAATTAAAAGGATAGAAATAGTTTCCCCTACTGGGAAATTATAAATAAAAAAAAATTATTATTACGGTTACTGTTGAAAAACTGTGGTGGTGATGATGATGGATATCGGGTAAGAAGGAGGTGTTTGTTGGTTCGTTTGAATATCGTTCATAAGGTGGCTCAACGCCAACCTTCTACTCAAAGGTTCATCATAAGGTTTGCTTTTCTTTTAATTTTATGTTAATTTTTATTTAGTTAATGTTTTATATGCTTATTTTGTTGGTTTGATATCTGCTTAATAATAAGTTACTTGTTTGGATTTTATTTGATTTATATTTTATTTTATTACATGTTTTAGTCTCTAGTACATTATCAGTTAATATTTATTTGGTTTACTTTGATATAAAGTTTGCTTAATCTGCTTAATATATTCACTGTGTTTGATTCGGCTTGATTCATTGTATGTACTGCTTGGGAATCTGCTTATATCTGATAAGTTTCTGTTTGGTGTGGGGTTGTTCGTATCTGCTTATTTGTTTTGTTTATAGACTGCTTACTGTATCGTTCGTTTGGATTTGCTTATTGTGGTGTTTTGATTTGCTTTTTCTGAACCTTAGATTTTAGCTTAATCTGCTTTAGCTTATTTTAGATTTCAGTTAGCTTATCTTAACTGTTTAACTGCTTATTTGGTTAAAGTATGCTTATTATTTTTAATATGTCACAGCTTTTGGTTTGCCTATTTTCATATATTATTGGCTTATTTTCATTTTAATTGCTTATTTGTAATGGTTGTGTGGCTTATTTGATTCATATTTGTTGCTTATTACTTCTGTGTTTAAACACTCAGACACAATTGGTCTGAGTGGGTTTAAAATCTAAAAAATTCCAAAAAAAAATTATATAAGTAGCAAAACTGGTCCTGGTGGGATTCGACCCCTAGACCTTCCGTCTAGTAACCAAACAGCACAACCAACTCTGCTATTGCTTTTCTTGTGTTAATCTTTGTGCAATTTAATTAATATAAGAATTTTTTAATCTGGCATCTTTTAATTAAATTAGTTTAAATTAGTTTTAGGTTTAATAAAATTTAGATAAAAGTTTTATTTCATTTTAATCCAGTTTATCTTGAAAAATATAAAAAGTTAAAAAATATATTTAGATTTTATTTACTTTAGGAATTTTAAATTATTTTTCGTTTAATTCATAAATAGTCTTTTTTAAGTTTTTAAATCCTTATTTACATTTTAGATTTAAAATAGTTTTCAATTAAAGTTTACTTTTATGAAAATACAAAAAGACAAAAATATATTTTCTTTATTTGCTTTCACAATTTTAAAGTAGATTTAAAATTACTTTTATTTCAAATAGTTTTTTTTTTTTAAAATTTGCTTTTAAAATTAGATTTCATTTAAAAAGTTTGTTTTAGTTTAAAATTAGTATTAAATTTAAATTAGATTTATTTTAAAATAGTTTTTAAAATTGTTTAGATAACTTTTAAATAGTTTTTATTATTGAATAGTTTTAGTTTAAATTACCCAAAAATTTTAGTCACCAAAAACAAAGTTAAGTCGAAACGTTAATTGGAAATCAAATTCGAGTCGATCCGAGGAACGATAATAGATATAAAATAGGATTGCAAAACCTTAGTTTCATATTGCAAGTGAAATACACATGGATTAAGGTACGTGTAATACACATGTAATACGGTAGATGGAGTACACATGGAATGCACATGAAATGATCGGTATGGGGTCGATCATTTGTCATGATTTTCAAGGAAGTATAATCGGTTAAACGGTTAGAAAAACCATCATGATAACCTGATAATGCCAGCATATACATCATTCTGGTTGCATAGAGAAACGTTAAAGTGTGGTTACACAAAATTCAACGATGATTTTCTTGAAAGCCTGATTAATGAAAACCAACCATGACTTATCATGAAAGTAGGATTTAAATGAAATCCAACATGTGCCTTGCATGAAAGCATAAGCAACAAAAGAGACGTAAGACGTAATCAACATGAGGACAAAATCATCATGAATAAACATGAAACAACTTAACATGAAGGAGTATATAACATAATCAACATGAAACTGAAGTTAACCATGATAGTATGAAAGCATACTTGACATAAACGACATCGTAACTTATGAGGGGACATGAAAATTTTTTTATGCCAATAAATCATGAGAAAAAATTTATGCATGAAAACAGTGCATGAATGCATGATGCAGTTTATAAAACCTTATATGTGCGAGGGGACGCCTATGGGTCGGTCCCAAAATAAAATACATGGCGAGGGGACGCCTATAGGTCGGTCCCAAAGTTAAAAGTATCGATAAAAGCACATGAGACTAAATAGGGCCAGTCCTGTACCAACCATTACTTAGTCAAAATTCCTGCAACAATGATACATGAAATAATAAACTGAAACTCAATTTTCAAAACTTAATAGAAAAATATTTATGTGACCAATTATGAACTACTGGGGTTCAGTTCACATTAATCACAGTTCACGAGTAACATCATGCATGAAACAATAACACATAAGTAAATATGAATGACGGTTGTCCATCCATGTTAGTGAAACAATATCGATGAAAACATCAAGGTTAAAACATCAAGGTGCTGAAAACATCATGGTTAAAACAACAATGTGCTGAAAACATCAATTCGTCGAATAACAAACTTTGGCTTAGGAAGCTCCTGGTGACTACCCACTAGTCAAAGGTCAAGTTTTAGAGCCTATAGTTCGAAGCCTTGGTCTCTGATACCATAATTGTAACAACCCACTTTGATAAGTGGACCGTTACGCGTGATTATGGCGTGTCATCAAAGCATGCAAAGTAATATGTAGTAAAACATACATGACCATACGGAAAACCAGAATCAAACATCGGTTCCCAAACATAAGCCCAAAACATAAATAAAGTAAATGAAATGAACAAAGACTACACAAGCATAAATATATGAAGGCATAAGGAAAAGAAGTCTATGGCAGCTTCCATCCTATGCACGTCCTCCAAATGCTCGAGTCTGTCCTTGGGTAACTGCCATTTCGGGACATGGAAAGGAAAGTAACGGCTGAGAAAAACGATCAGTGCAAGGATAGAGACATAGTATGAATGACTGAAACATAATAAAGACTTAATAGCAGCGGAAATGTATAAGTCCTGGAAAACCTGGAACATGTTCATAAAACTGGTTTTATAGTTTGAAAAGCCTTATGTTTATCTTATGAAAACTGTTTAACATGTTAACCATTAAGCCAATATAGGTCATGAAATATCAACGTGCATGAATACTTGGAGGGGTGACCTCGTCATGCAATTAGAGGGGATGCCTCTAATTAATATAACTGTTTGGGTAGGAGGGATCAGCTCCTTGTGAAGGATGCAAGGCATACACCACATTCACCTTAATAATTTGTTGAAAACATGTAAACTATGATACACCCATACGCCCCACACGATAAATATATTATCGCCAAAAGCTGAAGGGACGCCACGAGCTATCACTCCGTCATGGTGGAGTCATAACACTGGTGCCTCCAGTGTTATGGTTATGGTACCTCCATAACTAGGTGAAACTGGTCATGCATGTATATAGCTTTAGGTATCTAACTTAAACATAAGCAATTCAAAAACATATAAAACATATACTGTGAAAACAGTTGGCTGCATACGGGGAATCCTAATAAGGAAGAATGTCCATACTGAAAGGACGGAGAATCCATAACTTAAGTCCAGTAAACGAAGAAGACGAACGGAAGAGATTCCTACTTCATCTCATTAATGCTACATAAATAATATACGTGTATAAGTATACTGATTACTGAGTACGTAACTGGTTTTATATCATGTCTTAGCTTCTTTTACATGTTCATGTCATGTTTGACTGATTTTAGCTTTATATTGTGTTTATCATGTATTCTGTCTATTCTAATTAAGTATTTCTTGTATTTCATGTATTATTAAACTTGTTGTGTAATAATAAGTAACTTTCTAAAAATAACAGGTTTCCAAAAATAGAAAGTTCCCAAAAATAGAAAGTTTCCAAAAATAGAAAGTTTCAAAAAAATAGATTTACTGCTTAAAATAGATAAGTTTCTAAAAATAGAAAGTTTCCCTAAATAGATTAGCTGCCTTAATTAAATAAATTTCTAAAAATAGAAAGTTTCCATAAATAGAAATAAGCTGGATTATTATACTAATAATATAAGATTAAGTGTTTACTAATTAATATACTAAGTCATGTGATTAAATAGTATAGTTTATTAATTATTACATGTAAATTAAATAAACTATATATTATAAGATTTAATTAAATATAAACATGATTTAATTAAATTATGTGTATAAAATATACTTAGGTTAAAACATGTATTAATATTTATTATAATATAACCTAAGTCATGGAAATTAATTAATTAAATGTCATGTTTTAATAATTAATTAATTACTATATTCTAAATTAAATAATAAAATACTCAGGTTAAAATCATGTATTATTAAGTAATAATAATAAACCTAAGTCCATGTTTTAATTAAACTAATTATAGGTCATGATAAATTAATTCAATAACTTGTAAATAAATATACATGTAAAGCTAATTAAACTTGTAAAAATAATAACTCGAACCTGTGTATTATATTATTAAAACGTGTTGTAAATCGAACCGAAGAAAACCCGTGTCGAGTTTACATATAAGCCGAAACAAACATCCTCCTAAACTGTACTAAGCTGCGAACCAAACACCCCCTGACTAAAACCAGCAACCAAACACTCCCTGGGTTACTGCTGGCTACCACTAACTAGCCAGCGCAGTCCATGGTCTAGCCAGGGTTTTCGCTGCTGCTTGCCTGGTTCCCCCTGACTGGCCCCAGCGTCCCCCCTGCCGTGTGGCTTGTTACCACCGAGAGCTCTAGGCTCTCGGTTCCCACTGCCAGCCTTCCCAAACACCCCCCTGCTGCCTTGTTGAACGCCACTGTTAAGCCAAATGCACCCTTGCTGGCAGCAGGGGCTTGCGGCTGATGAGGCAGAAAGGCCACCGAGAGTCGGGGACTCTCGGTTTGTGTGAAATCAAAAACCCGAAACCAACCACCACCTGAAACCCTCATTAATCCTTTACCATTAACATGTTCATAAGTCGTTACTAATTCTTTTTAATGTGTTCATGATCAATTAATGTCTTAAATTAAAAGAAACAGAAAACAAGGTTACTTACTTTTCGTTTAGGGTTTAGTAAACAAAACCACGAATCACCACTCTTGCTCTAGATCACCCATGGCTGTTTTTCTTTGGTCTTTTGTGATGAAAACCGTCGACAGGAAAAGAAAAAGGGAAAGAAAAAGTGACGGCCATTTTTCTATGTTTTAGGGTTTTTGAGATTTTGTGTGTGTTGTCCAAAAATACAACCTACCCCCCGTCCTTTTTCTTTTTAAGCCGAACTACACCCAAATGGGCCTAGAGCCCATGTTTGTCTTGTCTCGTCTTGTCTAAACGGCTCAAAAGCCCTTATACAATATAATTCACGTCTAATAAAGTCATGTGTATTCGTGTTTAAAGTGTCGTAATTTTCCTTGGTTATCCTACTACTTATAAGACGTAAATATTACGTACGTAATGACTTACCGGGTTTGATTTAATATACGTAATCGTCTTAATTATTCGTGTTCACGTGTTACGTAATTATTAATTATTCATGCTATTATAATTACTTGTACGTAAAGACATTCATCGTATTAATAATTACGTAAGTACATAATTATCTGTTCGTGATTTCATGTTCATGATTTTATGTTCGTGATTATAATTATTATTGTTAATAATTATCGCGTACAAACACGTATTTAATGCTTATCGTGTACTAACACGTACTTAATTCTTGTAATTAATATTCATGATACGTGTTCATGTTATATAAGGAAAGTTTTAATCCTGTACGTACGATCATAAGTGTACTGTTCATGGTAAAAGCATGCGGCTTTTACAATGTGGGGACAACATCTTCTCGGATTCTGCAACGCCACCGTCTTCAAATGTAGTAACATAAGTAGACACGAACGAAATGGCTTTGAACATTTCATTCTAATTTGGCAGCATTTTACCCCGGTCGGTGAAGACCGTTGGACGATATTAAATATCGTACTTGTGGCAGGTAGATTTAACTAAAGATCTCCTTGACAAGATTTCGCAGGTAAACCTGTTCTCTTTACTTGACCGTCCAAAGCTGACTGCGAACGTAAAGAGTGAATCATTTGGATATAATTATCCACATGATTGAAGCCGTAAATTCTGATTCCTAGAACAAGTTTGATACATTAAAGAATCACACCATCGTTGCTTTCCAGTTGTCACGAGCTCGATTCATATTGAATCTTGCAAGTTACCTACCAAGTGTTGTTTGAGGATAACACTAGAAGGATTTCCACTCATCACTGTGAACACCAAGGTGTCACTCTGAGTGTTCTGGCAAGATCACTGAGATTGCGTAGAGGCCTAGAATGTGTTTAAATTCAATTAAGAATTAAACCACTATTGCTTTCTAGTTATCATAAGTTTGATTCATAAAGAATCGTACAAGTCACCTACCATGAGCTTTTTAATGTTCGCTCAAGAAGGATTTCCATCTTCATTGTAAATACTTGCGTATTACTCGGATGTTCAGGCAAGATCATGAAGATTTTGCGTAGGACTCTTAATATCTTTCTTACTTTTCACAGTGCGTGAAGAAGCAAGTAAATATTGAAATGTGTCCCAATGAGATTATTGATGATCTCAAATGGCTCTAGACTCGATCGTGCATTTTGGATTTTAGTGATCGGGGGCTGGAGAGGAGTGCCCCATTTCAATACCTATTTATTCGGAGTGAATTAATTGATAGGTAACGTGTTGATCTCTGTGTGATTAAAACAAATACCTTTTGAGAGATATCTGAGTTAGCTGGGATGGGTTGTGCATTGCATCACTGGGTCCATGATGTCTTATCTTCAATATCAAGCATCATTAAAAATGATCTCAATAGCATATGTATTGACCCGGTTTCTGCCTAAGGTTGTAAGGAGGGTTACTTTCTTTACACCCTTTATCTTTACAATTCTTTTTCATTCTTCAACCCCCCTTCAATGCTTACCAATACGTCATGACTAACACTTTGTTGTGATTGTTCAGGTGCTAACTTAAGTACTTGGTCGGTATTCAGCTACGTTCACAAACTTTCTCCATCTTTCCTAAGGACTACTATATCTAGCTATGGAATGTCCTTGGGAAGATTCCTCCGGTTCTGTAAGAATCATTGGACTTTAACCTATCCTACCATCCTTATGTCACCACAATCTTCACCGACGTGAATAGAGATGTTTTGGGTAAGTGTATGTCACCATGAGATCCATTTTTATATCCAAATCCATTTTGCTCCCCCTTAACATATGCCACGATATCCGAAAACATTTTGCACATGTCGGGATGAGCTATCACGTTAAGTCAAATCATTTGTGATTAATCATTTCCCATATTAAATCACATTTTCTCCCCCATATTAAAAAATATTAACCCAATCGATGTTTTTAATATCAATTGATTTAATAAAATTTTAAGAAAGTTTTTGGGAAGAAAAATGCAAGCTCATTTTATCTTCATGATACCAAATGTTTACATATGATACCTATTAGTAAAATAATCACATATTCACCATATAAGAGTAAATTTACAAGGTTGAACTTGATTGATGAGAACATCATATGATAAGATCACATGGTTCTTGTCGGCAAATGTTGGTCGCCTCGTCACATCTGAAGTCATCTCTTGACACCACATGTACGATCGGTATCGTTGTCTTGACACCAATTTGTGAACTTGGCACTTTCGGCATCAAAGATTCTGAATGCTTGACAATTGATCCCCCTCTATTGTTGATCCGTGTTCTATCGAAAGAGCTGTAGTCGTCATTTGATTAGTCGCATCGTCAAGTATGTAGATACCAATTGTAGATTGCTATGGTTGTAAAGATGATAGCTTCATAAAAACAAGATTTCTCTTGTTTTAACAAATAGATGCACTGATGCGTACATATATCCGTGGTAGATTGTGTTATAATGTAAACACAATCCCTTACATGGTTATAAAGTAAACCATGCCCGAGAAAATTAATTCCCGTTGTGAGCCAAAGCTTTCATAAGAAATACTTGACTTTAATATGAAGCGGGTTGCAGTCAGAAATAACTACAAGCCATTTGGGCATGTTTTATGAAATATTTAGAACTTTTGTACGAACTCTATTTATGGCGGCGTGTCGATATTAATCAACATTTCTAAGGCCGTAAATATTATCGTACCAAAAGACATGCCATTGAAAAAATAAAATAAAAATATTTTTGGACTTTCTGAGTTTTTCAATTTTTATGGTTTTTATATGGTTTTATATTTTTATAATTTTCTTTTGTGGATAAAAATATAAACAATATATAAAAATGATCACCAAGGATACGGAGAATAGTTTACCACCACTATTCTTTTGCTTCATCTGCCAATTCCTTTAGAGTCTCGGGCGAGAATGTTCTCAAACCTAGCTTGTCGGCAAAAAATTCCATTCGAGCGCGATCTAAAGCATTCTTGAAAATATCCGTCAATTGATACTCAGATCGGAAAAAGTAAAGCTTGATCACTTAATTTTCCACTTGCTCCTTGATAAAGTGGTAGCGAATGTCAATATGCTTCGATCGGGAGAATTGAACATTGTTGCAGCATAAGGCAATTGCACTTTTGTTGTCGCAGTACATCGGAATTTTGTTGAAACTAAGACCATAGTCGGTTAATTGCGATCTCATCCAAATAATTTGAGCACAGCAACCGGACATAGCTATGTATTCTGCTTCCGTACTTGAAATTTCAGCGCTTTTCTGCCTTTTAGATGGCCAACTGATTATTCGATCTCCTAGTATTTGCAAAGTTCCACTCGTGCTACGCCTTGTATCTTGACAACCCGCGTGATCCGCATCTGCATATGCCATTAGTGCAATTGAAGAGTCCTTCGAATACCAAATTCCTCGATTAATGGTTCCTTTAAGATACCGAAAGATCCGTTTAACAGTTTCTAAGTGTAACTCAGTAGGCCTAGTTTGATACCGAGCACACATACATATTGCAAATTGAAGATCAGGTCGACTAGCTGTTACATACAAAAGGGTACCAATCATTCCATGATAAAGTGTCGGATCAACGGCAACCCCATGTGGATCTGCATCTAGCTTAGTTCGTTCCACCCTTGGACTATCCACGGGGTCGCAAGATTCCATCTTATATTTCTTAAGCGATTCAAGGGAATACTTGGATTGATTGATAAAGATGCCTCTAAGACTCTGAGATATCTGAAGTCCTAAGAAAAATGATAACTTGCCCATAACTGACATCTTAAACATGGAAGACATGATGTCCCAAACTCATCGGATAAGGTTTGGGGCGAGGCTGCAAATATATTATCATCAACATATATTTGTACCATAATCATATATTTACCTTGTTTTTGAATGAACAGCGTGGGATCCACCTTGCCTTTAACGAAGCCTTGAGTAATGAGGAATTGTGACAATAGATCATACCACGCGTGTGGAGATTGCTTTAATCCATAAATAGCCTTCTTAAGCTTGTGCACGTGGTTAGGATATTTAGAATTCACAAAACCATCCGACTGTTGAACATAGACCTCTTCTTTGATTTCACCGTTGAGAAATGCCGTCTTCACATCCATCTGATAGACGATCATATTCATGTGGCCCGCATAAGCGAGGAATAGTATAATAGCTTCCAAACGGGCAACAGATGCAAAGGATTCCATAAAGTCGATGCCTAATAATTGCTTGTATCCACGAGCTACTAGTCGAGCTTTGTTCTTAAATATTCCACCTAACTCATCGAGTTTCACCTTGTAAACCCATTTCAAAGTGAGTAACTTCACTTGATCCGGGTACGGGACAAGTTCCCATACATCAAGATGTATAAATTCATTAAGTTCATCTTGCATAGCTTCTATCCAACAAGATTGGGTGAATGCTTGTTGCCACGTCTTAGGTTCAACTTCACTAAGAAAAGCATCAAAATGACAAAACATTGCACTTTCTTGTAACTGACTTCGTGTGGATACCGGACGACCAGGGTCACCAATAATAGAATCCATAGGATGATCCTTTGTCCACTTGCTGTCATGTTCACGAATCTGTGGATTGGATTAGACCGTAGTAGGAGCTTCCTATGAGGTGAACGACCCGACTTGATTAGAGTCGAGAATTGGTACACCAAAGAATGGAAGTTCACGTATTTGAGCGAATTCCAAATCGTGATCATCATCATCCTCTTCATCATCAATAGACATGACATGGGTAGTTGATTCGGGTGTTCACTACTACAAAAAAGTCCATGGAGAGTGGTCCAAAAAGGCAATGGAGACTGGTTTTGTAGGACGTCTCTATGTGGAGGATCTCCTTGCTCGAAACATAAAGAGACTAGTTTTTAAACCAGTCTCTATTAAAAGAATCGACACTGGTTATCTTCATAAAAACAACTCTCTTTAGAGATTGGTCTCCATACTAATCTCCAGAAAGCAGTCTTTTTAAGAGCATATAACCAGTCTTTTTATGGAGTAAAAAAATGTGTTTTTTCTAAAAACCAGTGTCTTTTTAATTAATTTAAAAAAAAAATTGGAATTTTTATTAAATTCCAAATTTTACAAATTTAACCCTCTACAATGAAATAATGTAAATACAAGAATTCTATAAAAAACTAAATTAAAGGACTTGAATTGTCATAAACAACAAATGTATGTAAATAAAGACAACTTTATTAATTGGAAGGATTAAAATTGTCAAATACATATTTCGAATCAAATTTGTTTTTATTTAAATTGTCGCCACAATGTAAACCAAGCTCCAACAATCGCGTTCAACTCTTTCTTATTCAATGGACGCATTTTCTACACAAGTGAGTAAAACTGAATTATAAACATTTCTAACTTAATAGTATAGTATAATAATAAAAAAAGCCAATAAAAAGCAAAAGAAAACTCACAATAAAGCCTTTCCATGGAAGTTTTCACCTGAGAAGAAATATTTGCGTCTACGCCAAAGACACAAGATCGTCCCTTCTGCTTCTCGTCCTCCCTAAATGGGCATCTACACTTACATAACGCATTGTTCCCCTGTCATGGAAAAGCACAAGATGTTATATACAGAAATAAGCCAAGAAACACAATAATGACATTAACAACATATATATCCATTGGGGATGCTTCAAACAATATAAAAGGGATTCATCTTTAACCAAAAGTTGTAACTAATGTTGGAACAATCAGCATCACCTTATTTAAAGCTTCAACTAACGCTGGAACTATGTAGTCAGACAACTGTTTTAGATGAGTTCCATCACGGCCTTGAGCATGCCCTTTCTTTGTGGCTACTTTTGAAGATAGCAAGAATCCCGGCATGTCTGAAAAAGAGCAAAAATAACAAAACCAAATTACAAAGGTAACTTGTAAACTTATTGCTAACAGTAGAAAGGATCAACATTTACCTTAAATATCTTGTTTCCTAACTTTGTGATGATAAAATTTGAGAGACGAATGTCGAGTCGGAAACTCAGTTATAACCAAAATTTTGAGAAACGCCACTAATATTGGGGAAACCTGGTGAATACACATATTAGCAATCATGAAAGATGAAATATTATAAGTAAGTAACAAAAAATCAATGCGGGCATACCTGGTCAATCCATGGAAAGAAACTGTCGTTCAACTCATATAGAAAACAACACAACACATTGCAAGTCGTATCTATTTCTTCAAGGACATTAGTCTGTATCCTTATACTATTATCACCAAACGTAGGGGTTTCCATGCTGCTTGCATATAGTTAAAGAAAACAAAACTCGTTATTGATAACTATGAAACCTCTGATATAGAATTATCAAATGCGCTATGTTCCATAATCACTTTAGAAGTCATTAATTCATAGGATACCTTTCATCATCAGACGCATATTCATTATCTGAACCGGCAGATGTCGTAATGACATCAGGTATCAGTTAAGCAAACTGAAGCAAAGGAGGCATAACAATTGCCATATACGGAAGGAAATCCTGCCCCAGACACTTGCATAGCCTGGACCATGCCTAAAACAACATAGACGCGCACAGAGTCAGAAAGATAGCAAACATTAATTTTCGATGTGCTTCATGTTGAAATAACACCTACTCCATGTAAATAACTTGTGGGGTAATGGATCAACATTTGAGCTCCTTGCAAGAACACCAAAACTTCCATAACCTAACAGAACAGTGGGTCAGCACCAACCATTTTCAAGATTATAAGAAACTTTATAAATATTAACTTCCATTATATTAAACTACAAGTCCACAGCGAAAAAAATTTCATTACTGACGTCCTGTTGTCCCCAAAACCCCCTAACTGGATGCATCTAACTGCATGTACATACACAGTCACATCTATACCCGTATTAAGTAGATATCGAGATAACTCGGATATGCAATAACATGCAAGTATACAAGGACATTTTGCTCCATCGTACTTATATCATAAAGATGAAAGTGAATGTATAAAAAAGTGAGTGGTTACATGCTTAGCATCATCTCTAGATTTGTCCTTTCCAAACGACATTGCAACATGACCGATACATCGCATGGCCTCAAATCGAAGTATATCGTTAGCTTCCGTGTTCACTAATGTCTCTTTCAAGTAGGGCATAACTGCGTCGTAGCACTTTTGGAACTGTTCCTATTTATGCACCAAATTAGCATATTAGTCATATGAGCTATGCAGCTAATGATAGTAGACTAGTATTCATATTCATAATATGTTAACTTACTGGTAAGAAATTAGCAAGTGACCCTAGTGCATGCACAACGGCTTCTTGTAGCCTTTCTTTACCATCCTATACAAAAACCCATTATAAAGACGGTGTAAAACTAAATAAATGAATATTAAATTATATTAAGCAGTGTTTTTTAGATTCTTCTTGTACTCAAGAGTTTTACCTGTAGCAGTGGAAGCAGTTCAATCACCCTTTCGTCCAGTAAAGGCGTCAGAATCTCAGGTACACAGTTTATAAGAGCAGAAGCAACACGTGTCTACACATGAGCAACAAGCGGCATCATGTCTAGGCAGTAGGGTTGAGGGAGCTTGTTAACCGGCTTGTGATGGTTCTTCAAACAATATAAAAGGGATTCATCTTTAACCAAAAGTTGAAGCTTTAAAGGGATTCATCTTTAAATAAGGTGATGGTGCTTCAAACAATCAGCACCACAACCCCTACATTAACTACATAGTTCAGCACCACATAAAGTTGTAACTAACGCTGCTAATGCTAATCTACAACAAATGCACCAGAAGCAGTTTTAGGATAATTTAATCCAGCGCTTAATTGAAAATAAAAATCATATCATTGCTACCTTTCCTTCTAGCTGGTGGTGGTTGATCCGGTGTTAATGACAGATCTAGTAGTGGTGCGTCGTTTATAAGGCTGGGCCGGTTTAAACACTGTTGAGTGTGGTAATTTTTATTTTGTCCTATAATCATTAGACGGTGAACCACAAAGCTTAAAAAACCTATGCAGTTGCTCTACCTACAAGAAACGGGTCAAACTGTTCAAGGTCGCCTAATGAGTTTTCAAGTGTTTACAATCTTGTTTGTGATTGTTGTAGTACCTCAGTTCGACAAGGCATGATACGCTTACCTACATATAACTCACCAAGGATGCATCCTGCACTCCACAAGTCAACAACAACTCCATAACGAGTAACTCCAAGTAGTAACTCCGGTGGTCGATGCCATAGAGTCACAAACCTGCTAGTGTTACAAGTCCAGTTAAATCATGTTCCATATACTAAAAAATAAGAAACAGGCTACATGAAGTTCGTGAAGTAATCAATCTTTCAAGCTTAATTATATTTGGATGATCAAGCCTTCACAAAATAAGTATCCTCGCCATAAAAATAACACTCTCAGCATCCTTATTATCAAATCGTACTCTTTCAACAGCAATTTGAATCATTATAAAAAAATTATGAAACATCATTTTTTCACATAATAAATGAAACATAAAAGAAACCCAAAACACAGAAACATTAAACAATCAAAGCCCCATTAAGTATAAACATAAGGAAAAGCAAACCTTACACTTTTGCGGCGGTTAAGAAGGGTGGCCGGAGAAGATTGGGTGGTGACTGGTGGCGGCTGAGATGGTGGATGGGAAGAGGTGTTGTGATGGATGAATTAGGGTTGTGATGATAGGGTTGTCTGCAATATTGAAGTGATATGAAGCATATAGAATTATAGATATAAATCTGAAATTGGTTGTGTTGGAGGTGTAAAAAAGATGATGGCGATTATCATGCCAGTTATGAGATTGTGAAATCTCAAATTAAGATGGATGGATTATTTCAATTTTGGGGAAAATTGGGGCGGGACATGTGAACATTATTTTAGATTTTGGAGCTAGCAAAATAAATCCAGAATCGAGTCGAATCGACTGATCGAGTAAAAGCGAACCGATTAATTTTATTAGGTTTTATATATTTATCAAATTTGTCAAGATCCTGATCTTTATCTTAGCATCTTATAAAATATTCGTATAGTTTTGTGTTTACAATGTGTATTAATTTGTAAATTTGTAAAATATGGCAAAGACTACTAAGAAAATTACATTATACGGATCTTACGATCCGGATCCTAATTTATGATATCGATCTCGTAAAGACGAAAACGATCCTAGGTAAGATCCCGATCTTTAAAACCTTGATACTTATGTTGATATTGCTCGGTTCAGTTCAGTTTCGGGATAAAACCAAGTAAAATACCCAGTGGTCGAACCCGGTGACTCGATCGGGTTGACTTTTTGGTGATCTCATGAACCGGTTACTTGACAGTGTTGAGCCGATGGTCGATCCCGTGAACCGATGATTTTGACCATGTTGACCCGGAGGTCGAACCCGTTATTTGGTGGCTCGTATCATAGGCAGCGATACCCTATCGACTCATATTGTGTGCAACGATACCCTATCGACTCATATTGTGTGCAACGATACCTTATCGACTCATATTGTGTGCAACGATACCTTATCGACTCATATCATGTGCAACGATACCTTATCGACACATATCGTGTGCAACGATACCCTATCAACCCACATCAAGTGCAACGATACCCTATCGACTCATATCGTGTGCAACGATACCCTATCGACTAATATCATGTGCAACGATACCCTATCAAATCATATCGTGTGCAAAGATAACCTATCGACTCATATCGTGTGCAACGATGCCTTCGACTCATAACGTGTGCAACGATACCGTATATGATATATATATATATAGTAGGTACATATGCTGGTTTATATAAGTTTTACACAAGTTATGATTCTTAATTTTTACGTATTAATGGTCCTTATACTTTAATCACATATATACTTTATCAAGTCTAAAAACGTAATATGTTATAAAAACGAGTATGTACCGTTTAGTCCTTATGATTTTAAGTTTAAAAAAATAACCACAATCTATTAAAATAAAACAAGACTAGTTTTTTAAAAACCAATGTCTTAAAATGTGTAAAAACACTTGTTTTTTAATAAAAAATGGTGTCCATAAAACAAACACATAGAGACATGTTGTTATGTAAAAACCAGTGTCTTTACTTTTATAAAAAAGACTGGTTGCATCTTAAAAACCGGTTTCTTTAGAATTCACATTATGAAGGCTGGTTTTTTTTCAAGAAAACCAGTTTCCATGCATTCCATTCCTACCATTTTTGGTCATAGAGACATGTTTTTTCATAACCAGTCTTTTTAAAGGGGTCTCTTTAGTGTTTTGTGTAGTAGTGGTTGGTTGAGAATTACTCGTTGAAGGTATATCTTGACCAATTGTAGGTGTAGACATATCTGAATGTGCTTCGGTTGCTGGAGCGACAACTTCGGTAACCGGAGTTATTACCTCAGGTTCTGGAGCAACAATACTTGGAGGAGTAAAGAATTCATCAAAGAACGGTTGAAACAACGTATCCCATTTATTCCTAGAAGTTTGTGTAAATGATGATGAAGAAGGGTTGTTTGGGACAAGACCAGAACTAATGTTACTGGGTCCCATTTCATGAAGTCCAGGTTCAGAGCTGCTTTGCTCAGAAGCCGTTGTCGTCAGCTCATCAAAATCGACATTCATAGTTTCGAGGATCTTGCGAGAATTACGATTGTAGATTCGGTATTCCTTCTTTGTGGATGCATAAACAATGAAATTACCAATATCAACCTTGGGTTGAAGTTTTCCCAAATTGTCACCATCATTATTTGGATAGCAAAGAGAACCAAATACATGAAGATATGGTAAATGTGGTACTTTTCCATGTAGAAGCTCATAAGGTATTTTACCATGGCGTTTTTGAATTAGTGACCGGTTTTGGGTGAAAACTACTATAGATACTGCTTCTGCCCATAAAAACAATGGAGCCTTTGCGTAAATTAACATCTTTCGAGCAGCTTCCATAAGTGTGCGGTTTCGCCTTTCATCGACACCGTTTTGTTGTGGAGTGCGAGCAACGGATGTTTCATGAGATATGCCAATTTCTTCATAATAATTACACAAGATTTGATTCACAAATTCAGTTCCATTATCTGTATGAATGCGTCGGACAGTAGTGTTGAGACGCACTTGAATCATCTTGAGAAATCCTATGATGAATTTAGGTGCCTCATTTTTTGTTTAAAGAAGTTCCACCCATGTAAACCAAGAGTAATCATCGACAATGATGAGGATGTACTTTTTACCACTAAGACTTTCAACACGCATTGGCCCGCAAAGATCCATATGAAACAAATAAAGTTTCTCTTGGTTGGTGTCTCCAGTCTTGGGTTTGTATGATTTCTTAGTGATTTTCCCCATTGTACTCGCGGAACACAAATAATCCTTGTGAAATGTAAGTTTAGGAAGACCAGGAACAAGTTCGGTTTTCGCCAAATAATTAATAGCGTTAAAGTTATGATGAGATAACCGTCGATGCCATAACCATGACTTAGTCTTCGATGATTGGGAGAGAAGACATATGGGAGAAGCGACCATTATATCTTGTAGAGACAAAGTGTACAAGTTGTTCCCTCGAGTACCTTTCAATAAATCAACCCCTTCCAAATTACGAATGAAGCAGGTATGCTCTCGAAAAGCAACTTCTAGGTTAGAGTCACAAAATAATCCCACATAAAATAAGTTGTGACTAAGACCTTCCACATAATACACTCTTGAATTATAACATTCCCAATATGATATACACCGTAACCCATTATCTTTGCAATATGATCATTTCCATATCGAACCGTACCAAGAAACTTGCTGACAAAATTTCTGAGCTGAGAGCGATCTCCGGTCATATGCTTGGAGCAATCAGAGTCCAAATACCAGAGAACAATTTGGACCACCTGTTTTCAACAACAACAGTAGACAATGCATTGGAAATTATTGGTTCCAGGGTGTTAGCAGATATAGATATAATATTATCAGAATTGCTAACATTTGTGTTATCCTTAGATTTCCTATGTTTTCTAATGTGAGTTTTACCATTAACAGGTTTTATTGTTCTAACTTTCTGAGGTTTTGGAGTATTAGCGGGCACTACAGTGGGAGTAGACCTATTTAAAGGGCACTTGGTTCCTACAGTAGTGTCAGTGTTCCTAGTTAAAGGACACACTTGTGTTTTGGTAGCCTGGTACTCCTAGTTAAAGGGCACGCTTTCTTCGCTTTAGTGGGAGTGATCCTAGTTAAAGGGCACGCATTTCCTACTATAGTGAAAGTTCTACTAGTGGGGCGCCACATCCAACCAACTTGGTTTAACACTTTCCCAGTCGGTTTCCATTCTAAACCATTTTCCGGGCATTCATCTCATTCACATGGTCAATAAGGCAAGAATCACGACGAATAGAAAACATACATTTATTGCAATTCCAACATTTCAAATTAGAATTCACAGTAGGCTTAGAATGCTGCAAAACCGCAGAACCTTTAGGTTTAGCTACATGATTCTTTTTATTCAAAACAGAAATAACATTCCTAGGATGGGCTTCTACTTTATTCTTCACTTGACTACTAGATGGGGGCAAGATCCTATCATTCTTCTTGTTTCTTTTAAGCTTAGATCTTTGTGCCTTAGTAGTGGTGCTTACTCCTATAGAAGGCAACATGATAATATTAGAAGCTGGTTTTGATTTTGCCTTATCTTTAGTGACCAATGTTTGAGATGGTTTACTCCTAGGGCCCTTGTTAAGTGGTGTGACAGTGATGAGGTTATTTTTGATTGCACTAGAGGACGATGCTGAGATAGTGGCTGCGTTATCCACAACATTCTTACCTTTTAGGGTACGAAGTGTTTCCTTTAACTCAGCCATAGCCAAATTTTTATCACAAGTTTGTTCCCTCAAATCAGATATTTCCACTGACTTTCGATTTAATCGTTCAATCAATGATTGATATCGTGCAGTGGTGTTAGCACATGCGGGCTTTACTGAATCGAAGAGTTGTGTATTTTTCTGTTTTAAGTTATCAACTTTGGACAAAATCTTGGAAACTCGATTGTCTAGATCAAGTTTAATATTCTCAGCGGCCTCAAGTACGTTCACACAGTTAATCTCCTTAGATTTATCTATGTCTATCGGCAATGATTTAGCAACCTTGTCACTTGACTGACGATGTTTTAATTGTAAATTCAATCGAAAATTCTTTTAAAAATTTGAATAATCTATGTTAACACCTTCGAATGATGTTTCAAAAAGATCTTGAAGAAATTGGTGTGTACATTCAAGTGAAATACAATGTTTTTGAATCTCATAAAAACGTTTTGAAAGCGAAGAATAAGAATCTTGAAGCTTTAAAAATTCAGCGTCAGATTTTTTACAAGTACTATCTACCACATTATCCATAGAGTCAAAATTATGCACAATAGAATCATTATCAACACTTTTATTCACACAGACGGAAACAATATCATGCGACATCACTTGTTTTAGAAGTTGATCATTTTGGCGTGAAATTCGTTCTATTTCAAGTAAACTGTTTTCATAAGCATCATCCATTTCATTGAAAACATGTCTAACTTCTTCTATTTCCAAAACCAAATCTTGATCAATATTTCTAAGACAATCTTTAATATTGTTTACAAATGGAACAATTTCGTCTCGAAACGCAGCTCTAGTGTGCTCAAAATTCCATTCACCTTCTATTATGGTCGAAGCCGTCATACGTTCCGTAATGACCTTGTCAAAATCGGCAAAGTGTTGGTGCACCGCATTTAAGCTATCTGACACCTTACTTACCGGTGGAATTAACTTAGTTAGATCCTTTTTGACAAGTGTAGGAGACGTACTAGGAAGGTTTTCTGTTGACAAACTTTGGGGCACAAAAGCTGATAATTGAGCTAATTCCTTTTGTAAGCGAATACGGGTCTTTTTATTAAATTGATCTTTACTATGCTTATCATAATCAAGCTTATGCATTTTTGAAAGCATTTTAGATCGAGTTTCTTCCGTAAGTGATATTGTCTCCTTGATGTGATCGTGATAGTATAGTGATAATTAGATACGTTATAGGGTAAATTAGAAAATTACCTTTAGGAAAAAGTAATAGTCTAAAATTACCAAAGACGAATTCAATTAAACCCGTGGATGAACCAAGTTCGTTGTACACGAAGATCGAGTGAATTTGAGACGTTTCGTTTCGATTAGGACAATTGATTTGAATGGTTTTTCGGTTTTTAAACTAAAATTAATTCTACAAAGTTTAAACCTAAAGTGCATGAATCGTAAACCCCCAAATTATTTAAATCTAAAACAATTACTTAAAAATTAAAACTATTTAAAAATTAAACTATTTAAAAATCTATAAAAATTATTCTATTAAAATAACTTTAACTCTATTTAAAAAAAAATCTAATAAAACTTTTAAACTAATTAAATCTAGTAAAATTTAATTAAACTAAATTTATTTTTAAAACTATTTTTATTTAATAAAAAACATTTTTTATAATTTTTATTAATCTATTTATACCAATTATTTTAAAACTAAATAATAAAACGATTATTTATTTAAAAAGAATTATATTTATAATTAAATAAGAAAAATGTGTGACTAAAAGCTGAAAGGTCAAAGGTAAAATATGTATAATAATTAAATAGTGCAAACTAAAACTAAAAAGAGCAGTAGCTCAGATGGTTATCACACTATGCAGCCACCCATGAGGTCACAGGTTCGAGTCCTATAGAGGACATTTTTGGAGAATTATTTTTTTTAGACTGCGAAAATTCAACAGTCACAGGAGTGATCAAACTGTAAAACTTATTTTATGTAAACTGATAGGAATCAGCCTTTGAGTTTTAACAGATCAAATGGATCTGTTAGTCAAGTAAGCAGCAGACCAACAATTAAGTAAACAATCTGTATACCAAATCAATATTCCAAATCAAATCTAACAATCAGATCAGAGACTTACTACAGATATAACATGTTAACCAAGAGTTCACAATGCCATATCAATAACAGCATATCATAAGCAAAACAATAACAGGTTCACAAATCCCTAAAATCAGGACTTCTAAACACGAATCCCAACTTAAAAGCAGTACTATAATAAGACTTTAGTACATTCAGAACAGTCAAATGATCACAGAAGAGACCATGACAGCAACAAAATAACTAGCAATTTCTATATCAGCTAGCATAAACGAACATATCACAGATCTAATAGAATCAGACAGATAAAACTAGACTCAACAGGCTAAAAGAACAACCAGCTAAGAAGATATAACAATCACGTTTTAAAATTGAAAAGCACTCGAAATCACAATAAAAATAACAGAACTTTCATTTAAATATAAACCAAAAACTCGGCAATTCAACACACCAAGTCAACAAATACCAAATTCAGAACTTCCAAGCAAATCCATATATATTCCAACTTACAGAAAAATCAATCAAATATATAACCTAATTAAGATATCCAAATCATAAAACTCTATAATATTAGTTAAATTCAAACCCTTATTCAGACACTTAGCTAAAGAAAAACATTAACTGGAAAACTTCAACAATTTATTATTAAATGTATAACTATCAATCAAGACAAAATCATAATAAATCAAATAGCATAAAACTCTGATTAAACTAAATAACACGAATCCTAAAAAGAAAGTGCACCTTTTGGAGTAACCGTTGAGTAGAAGGTTGTGCTGAACAACCTTAATGAACCGAAACAAAAACACCATTATTCGAACCACCATTCACCATTAACACCATCTTACGAACCACCAAATATCATTCGAACCAAACAGTTATATTAATCAAACCATTAGGGTTTGATTTATTTCCCAATTTCACTTCAATCATTAAACTATTGAGCAGTTTAATTAAATATCTTTTATATTAATAATATTAAATTAGACTGAGAAAGGAAATTATCGAACTTAAATAGTTAATAACTCTCGAATTAATTTGATAGAATAAAAACTTTTATTAATCAAAAGAAAGTGATACAGAACTATTAAAAATGAAATTATAAATTTCCTAACTCTAATCTAACATTATAACATTAAGTAAAATTGGAATGAAAAATTACAGAATAATTAGGGGTTTTTATAGGCAACCCATTGGCCTTGCTGATGAGAATTTGTTGAGAAGCATCTTCAATTTTGGCCCTTAGATCAGCATCTTGATCTTCTCTCTCTTTCTTGTTATCATCCAAGGGTGGATATTCGCACACTAGCACACGGATCGCCAACGTGGCAATCAAGTGTCCTAGTTGTGCTTCTTGATAGCTTAAGTGTCCATCTCTTATTGGTGGATTGGGGATTCTTTGCTGTCACAACCAATAAGGTGATGCCACGTACCACTCGTCTTCCACTCCTGCCTTCCGAAAACATGGGGGATTTAATTCCCCCATGTGTGTATCACACGTGGGAACAAAAACCCCAATTAATATTAACTTTTGGGTGAATTAGGGTTTTGAACAGTAACAATGGAGTTACTGGTTTTGTGGGTGAAAAGGTGAGAGATGATGCATAGGTTGTATCGAAGGATTATTTAATTGGGTAAACGTTTTATAAATAAAACGTGTGGAGTGTTTGTGTTGACTGAAAAGTTGTGTTAGCTTTTATCGTCAATGTAAGTTACCCTAATGGGCTTTCAAACGAAATTCCTCCACATTCTTTCTTCTTTTGGGCTTTGATCCAAAAGTCCACCCATCTTCAATTTATTACTTGCATTTGGGCTTTCTTTGGACTTGTCCCATCCGTATACTTGATTTTGGATTTTAAGGCCATTAAGTATATAAATCATCTTTTCAAATGGGCTTTTGGGCCCATTTACCCAAATGTGGGTCCCACTTGGCCCATTAGCTTCATAAAACATTAAATCCGCTAAAGTCGAGCTTGAAATTGGCTTTGTTGATCTTTTTCTTCAAACTCGTGCCGGTTTTGCCGATTTCCGCGATCTTCGGTACCTACACATATGAAACGACAAACAAACATATACAAGGCATTTTCATTGATTTATATGCATTTATTCATCGTTATTGGCTATAATTGATATGAGTAAAATCACTCATATCAAACTCCC
This sequence comes from Glebionis coronaria, assembly GCA_025667525.1. NCBI lineage: Eukaryota > Viridiplantae > Streptophyta > Magnoliopsida > Asterales > Asteraceae > Glebionis > Glebionis coronaria. The sequence goes on along the minus strand of CM046874.1, from coordinate 523,452,960 downwards.
CCTTGCTAAGCAATTGCCGTGTCCTCACGCAATAAAGTAAAACATTAACTACACTTTTATTCAATTTTAGATACTTTATTTTGCGAAGACTTAATGTATTGCTTTTATTATTTGAAAAATAACTTTTAGGATCATAAAACTCAAATAGATTCATCGTCCCCGACTTTTCACTTTTCCATGCCAAGTGTAAAAATAAGATCATTGCCAATCATAAGCCCCAAAATTAAACCAACTCATACAAGTAATTTGTGTTAAACTCAATCTCCTATTATTCCTAATTGTATCTATAGATTTTATTTGTCATTCACCCAAAGGCTCATTTGACTTATTTGATATTTATTAGTCCAAAAATGAAGGCAAAAACGGTGTAAACTCAACACTCAAAACCTAACCTCGACTTCAAAAACTGTTGTCACTAAAGAAAGCCCACATCAAGGATAACTTAACACGATTTGAGGGATAAATCCCCGGACCCAAAATTTGGCTAATATGGCTACTTAAAAGCAAAAAAAAAAAACCTCCAAAGTCAATTATGACCTTATTAATGGAGTTAGCAACAATCACATCATAACACCTTGTGGCTCTTTAAGATGCAATTGTGCTCCTTATTTAAAATCCACACCCGAAGGCTCCTTGGACAAAAATAAGGGAATTGACATCACCATCCAACCTTATGGCTCATGATGATGAAGCAATATTTATTCAACACGTCCCTTTGCCATACACCCTAAGGCTCTAATGAAAAGGTTAGTGCTACATGACTCCCACCCGAAGGCTCCTAGAGAACATGTTTTTATTTATTCTTCTTTATTGTTATGATATATATAGTAAGCCAGATTTATGCATTCCCATGATCAAAAGTCCATGACGCTGACACCCTTAATGTGTTCTCACTTTAATTACAAGGGAAGAAAAAGAAGGAGTTATGAGTTAAGATATCAAGCCCAAACCGCTAAAAACTTCATTTATTAAGCAATTATTATTCAAGCGTGGAAAGTAAATACGAGGAGATTAAATCAAACACAAAAATACTTTCACAAAGAAGAATTGATCTTATAAACTTATGATTGAACTCTATCATCTCTTGTTCTCCATATTGTAAAATTTCAAAAATGTGAAATCAATGGATACTTAGCCTATTAAATCAAAATTTTGGGTTTTCAAGTCATCTATAGGATCTTGCATCTTCTTATACTTTTTCAAGTTTTAGAATTTGCGTTTTAAAGTTCCCTTGATAAACGACTTTCTAGGATCAATTATAGGAACTTGCGAAAAGTTCTTGTTCTTAACCTGTATGAATTAAGACTTTCGCGTTTTAAAGCTCCCTATATAAAAGCCTAGCAAAACTTGATTCAAATACGTTAAGGAAAAGCTAAGGTAAAAACCGAGTCGAGTCAAAAACTATTTTTATTTTCACCAACGGAAAGCCTACATTCGTGTCAAAGGCACTTATTTTATTTATTAAAACTTAAAAACAACACTAAAAATTTAAAATTTTATTGAAAAATGAGAAAAACAACTACGTTTGGACACGACAAAAGCAATAGCAAGCGATTATATCGATTGACTCCCCCATGCTAAAACCAAACATTATCCTCAATGTTTCTTAGCTCAAGAGTAACACCCCTTGCTAAAACACGAAGAGTCTAATGCAAATTCCTAGCATGGAAAGAGCACGCAAATCTATAAGCCGTTTATTAATTATGCCTCAAGATAAAACGTTAGTCGATAAAAATCAAAGGATAAAGAGTGTGCCCCTTTTTGGCAATCAAAGATTGGAAGATCAAGTGGACAGGCAAAAACCGAACACGAGAGTCTTCAATGATAAGGGTCATACCTAAGATTCATAACATAACAAAACACGAGCACGAGCTTGAAAGATCAAGCCTTATAGTGTTAGAAAATAGAAAGAAGATAGAATGTATGGGACTCCCCCACAAGGCACCTCGTTTTTGTTCACCGACTCATGTGCTCGACTCGATCCCCGCATTCATTGGTCCTTAGGGAAAATGGTGAAAACCGGCATATTGGAATAGATTCCAACATAAAGTACAATGCCGGGGTCAAAGATCACATCCTCGTTGTCAGATGACAAACGAAAGGATAAAACTCCAACATAAATCTCCAAAAAGAGATGGTAGTCACAAATCCAAAAATGGATTAAGCATGCTCCCGAGATAAACTCGCACCAAGATGATCGAAAAATCTTTCAATTATTGCATCGGTGAAAGGCCGAGATTTCCCTAAATCAACGATTCCGGGGTCGAATACCTCGTCCTCGGTGGATAAAGGAATAGACAACACGGTGTCGTCCCCCCATGCTAATCCTAAATCATATGAAGCACATGGTAATGGTGGTATAAAAGTCTCAACACTAGTGTTATCAATTTGCATGACTTTGTTGACCTTATCACTCTTAGGAATGTGAACAAAGGGGTTATGATACTCAAAATGAGTCGCATGAAAAACCCGCACATTAAGATCAAAGCGAGTGGGAAGGATAATTGGAGCAAAAGTAATTTCTCCCTCCGGGTCAACATTATCATCATCATAAATCGGGTGATCAAACCAAGTATCTTCATCACCGTCATTAGATTCTTTCTCAAATTCCGAAGGAGTGTCTATGGAAAGTAACTTATCAAACTCCTTAATGAAGAGCTCATCATCACAAAGGTTGTGAGATGTAGGAGGTATGATGCTATCAAAATCCTCTTGAAACAATGGATTATTGTTTATTGAAGCTTCAAAGAGAGGATTTGAGCAAGTCACTAAAGTGTCATCAATCTTGTCATCACACTCGGATACAAGATCATCATTCTCATTAGAAGGAAATTCATCGGAGAATTCCTCAAGAATGGTAGGTAAAACATGAGAAACAAGCTCGATTTTAAAATCGATAGCGTCTTCACTTCCTCGTGGAAGTGGATCAACAAGTTCGTCGGCGAACTTATCGAATGAATAATCACTAACCTCACTCGGTGTGAAGTTAGGAATCAAAGGCTCTTCAACGGAAGATTGTGCCTTAGGAACATCAATATGGTCCATAGAAGAGAGTGAAAATGAGTCCATTTTGAAAGATTGTTCAATTAAAGCAATATCTCTCTCGGGATCAAAATTCTTACTATCAAACTCACTAGCATCAAATGGTGCACTAAGGTATTCATCAGTTTGTTTTTCAATCTTAGAACTTTCATCCTCGTGTGGAGTGAGTGGAGATGAGGTAACACTACAACATGATTCAACAAAATTAGGTTTATAAATTTCCACACTTTCCAATTTCTTAGGAACCAATCTTGGAATTTTTTTCCGGTTTGAAAATCATATGTTTATTACCATGAAACAATTTAAGCTCCCCTTCTTTCATATCAACTAAAACATCGGCCGTACACAAAAATGGTCGTCCTAAAATTATAGGCGCACGAGGATTTGGCTCATAATCAATGATTGCAAAATCGGCTAGGTAAACAAACTCCCCCACTTTAACAATGACATTTTCCGCTATACCAACCGGACGGGTGGTGGTACCATTAGCAAGCTCAATGATCATTCGAGTGGGCATAAGTCGCAAATAGTCAAGAGTTTTCCAAATGGCTAGGGGCATTACGTTAATACTAGCTCCTAGATCGGCTAGAGCTTTGTATTCCCCAAGCTCATCAAAAACACAAGGTATCAAGAATTGACCCGGATCATTATATTTCTTAGGAAAGAAATCAAGGAACTCCGAGGTACTAATCACATTTAAAGTAGCCTTGGTGACATTACGAAAGTTTTCTTTAGGTGGCACATAAAGCTCAAGCTTTCTTTCTGAATTATCATAAGCGGTGATAGCCTTAAGCTCTCCCCTCGGGTTTGGAATGGTGTTACTAGGTAAGCAACCCGAAGACGAGGATGGTTTGGACATGAAAGAATCAAACATCGAAAGCAATTTATTTTGACCTTGTTCCATACTTTGTTGCATACGATTTTGACTTTGCTCAAACATTTGCTCAAATCTTTGTTCAATTCTTTGTTGGTTAAGCTCAATCTTATTATTTTGCCCTTTAATCATATTTTGAAACTCATTTTTCAAAGTTTCCATTTGTCCTTGAAGATTATTTTGAAAAGCTTTCTAATTTGCCTCATTTGACTTGATATAGCTTGACAAATCATTTTGATTATTGCCTTGAAAACCTTGATTGTTTTGATTAGCATTAAACCCATTTCCTTAATTATAATTCCCTTGGTTACCACGGTTAAAATTATTCCCATTGTTTCCATTGTTGTACCTATTTTGAACCGGTGGAAAACCCGGTGGAGCAACATAATTTTGACAAGGAACTTGACCGTTGGAGCCGTAAGTTCCCGTCGCGGCAAAAGCACTAGCTTGATCAAACCCCGTGGTTGAACAAGCATAATTAGGATGTGCTCCACCACATGATACACAAAAACTCTCAACCATATTAATCGATCCATGAGGATTCTTCCTAAGCTCATTCAAAAGCATGTCAATCTTAGAGTCCAATCTAGCAATCTCGATATTAGATGAATTCACATTGGAAGCACTCGGTGTGTTTCGTGAATATTGTGCTCTAGGCTTATTATTAATTATTCCCCACGCGTCTCTCGGAGTTTTTCTTAAAAGATTACCACCCGCGGCGGCATTTAACGAATCTTGTTCAATCATATTAAGCCCATTATAAAAAGTATTGATTTGATGCAATTCCGAGAAATCGTGGTGTGGACATTGTCTTAACATATCTTTAAATCTTTCCCAAGAAACCCCAAACGATTCATGCACTTTTTGTTCAAATCTAGTGATCTCGTTCTTAAAGTGTGTTGTCTTAGATGGTGGAAAGAAATAATTCATGAACATAGACACTAAATCATCCCATGTTAAGATCGAACCCGGTGGTTCTTTCTCATACCAAATCTTAGTATTACCCTCGAGCGAGTACGGAAAAAGCATGAGCTTAATCGCGTCATTCGACACATCTCTAAACTTGAGAGTCGAGGTAATTCAAAGAAAATTCCGTATGTGAGAATGCGGGCTATTGGTCTCATTGCCATGAAATTGGTCGGCACGAATGAGCGATAAAAGACCCGTCTTAATCTCAAAATGATCCGCCAAAATAGCCGGCACAACGATTGCTTCCCCATACCCTTCGGTGGGTGCACGGAGCAATTCCTCCATTGTTCGGTTATCGACCATCTCTACAACAATAGGTGGAAGCTCGGGTTCCACTTTTCGTTGTTGACGATTTCTATTTCTACGAGGAATATTTTCAAGCCTATTAAAATCAATCACAAGTCTAGAAGAACGTAATTGCATACACTACAAAGACGAGAATATAGAGGATTGAAGAAAAGAAATTAGACAAGAAGAAGATTATTTTTGGTATTTTAATTGGAAGTAAATTACCCTCGGTCGACTTTGAAACGATAGGTGAAAACCTAAACGTCTCGAGGTTCAATAAGTAAACTACAAAAATAAGATTTATTACTACTTGAGTCGGCAAACCAATAATAGGTCCTCCCTCTCAATATACGCACAAGCAAGCGGGGAAACAAGGTGGCACAAAGCACTTAAAAACCTTTATCCTTAGACGGCCTTTTATAGCACGTCGCCTTATACCCACCTTATAGTTTGTATAAATCGAGTTCAAACTTCTTATTAGTATTTATCTATTTTGCCTTTTTATTTTTGTTTTGGATTCGAATACAATAGCTAGGTGATGAAATCCTAACTAAGGCCTTATTTGAAAAGTATGTAAATTTATTGTTCTACACAAAAAACGAGAAAAACGATACATACTATATAATAGGGAAATAACAAAACTTTCCGAGGAGGGAAAGGGTCTTCAAATCAACGATCAACAAATCTCCACAAAGCGAATCGTACACAAGATCCCCGACAGCGGCGCCAAAATTTTTGATGTGATCGTGATAGTATAGTGATAATTAGATACGTTATAGGGTAAATTAGAAAATTACCTTTAGGAAAAAGTAATAGTCTAAAATTACCAAAGACGAATTCAATTAAACACGTGGATGAACCAAGTTCGTTGTACACGAAGATCGAGTGAATTTGAGACGTTTCGTTTCGATTAGGACAATTGATTTGAATGGTTTTTTGGTTTTTAAACTAAAATTAATTCTACAAAGTTTAAACCTAAAGTGCATGAATCGTAAACCCCCAAATTATTTAAATCTAAAACAATTACTTACAAATTAAAACTATTTAAAAATTAAACTATTTAAAAATCTATAAAAATTATTCTATTAAAATAACTTTAACTCTATTTAAAAAAATATAATAAAACTTTTTAAACTAATTAAATCTATTAAAATTTAATTAAACTAAATCTATTTTTAAAACTATTTTTATTTAATAAAAAACATTTTTTATAATTTTTATTAATCTATTTATACCAATTATTTTAAAACTAAATAATAAAACGATTATTTATTTAAAAAGAATTATATTTATAATTAAATAAGAAAAACGTGTGACTAAAAGCTGAAAGGTCAAAGGTAAAATATGTATAATAATTAAATAGTGCAAACTAAAACTAAAAAGAGCAGTGGCTCAGATGGTTATCACACTATGCAGCCAGCCGTGAGGTCATAGGTTTGAGTCCTGTAGAGGACATTTTTGGAGAATTATTTTTTTTAGACTACGAAAATTCAACAGTCACAGGAGTAATCAAATTGTAAAACTTATTTTATGTAAACTGATAGGAATCAGCCTTTGAGTTTTAACAGATCAAATGGATCTGTTAGTCACAAGTAAGCAGCAGACCAACAATTAAGTAAACAATCTGTATACCAAATCAATATTCCAAATCAAATCTAACAATCAGATCAGAGACTTACTACAGATATAACATGTTAACCAAGAGTTCACAATGCCAAATCAATAACAGCATATTATAAGCAAAACAATAACAAGTTCACAAATCCCTAAAATCAGGACTTCTAAACACGAATCCCAGCTTAAAAGCAGTACTATAACAAGACTTTAGAACATTAAGAACAGTCAAATGATCACAGAAGAGACCATGACAGCAGCAAAATAACTAGCAATTTCTATATCAGCTAGCATAAACGAACATATCACAGATGTAATAGAATCAGACAGATAAAACTAGACTCAGCAGGCTAAAAGAACAACCAACTAAGAAGATATAACAATCACGTTTTAAAACTGAAAAGCACTCGAAATCAGAATAAAACTAACAGAACTTTCATTTAAATATAAACCAAAAACTCAGCAATTCAACACATCAAGTCAACAAATACCAAATTCAGAACTTCCAAGCAGATCCATATATATTCCAACTTTCAGAAAAATCAGTCAAATATATAACCTAATTAAGATATCCAAATCATAAAACTCTATAATATTAGTTAAATTCAAACCCTTATTCAGACATTTAGCTAAAGAAAAACATTAACTGGAAAACTTCAACAATTTATTATTAAATGTATAACTATCAATCAAGACAAAATCATAATAAATCAAATAGCATAAAACTCTGATTAAACTAAATAACACGAATCCTAAAAAGAAAGTGCACCTTTTGGAGTAACCGTTGAGTAGAAGGTTGTGCTGAACAACCTTAATGAACCGGAACAAAAACACCATCATTCGAACCACAATTCACCATTAACACCATCTTACGAACCACCAAATATCATTCGAACCAAACAGTTATATTAATCAAACCATTAGGGTTTGATTTATTTCCCAATTTCACTTCAATATTTCATTAAACTATTGAGCAGTTTAATTAAATATCTTTTATATTAATAATATTAAATTAGACTGAGAAAGGAAATTATCGAACTTAAACAGTAAATAACTCTCGAATTAATTTGACAAAATAAAAACTTTTATTAATCAAAAGAAAGTGATACAGAACTATTAAAAATGAAATTCCAAATTTCCTAACTCTAATCTAACATTATAACATTAAGTAAAATTGGAATGAAAAATTACAGAATAATTAGGGGTTTCTATAGGCAACCCCTTGGCCTTGCTGATGAGAATTTGTTGAGAAGCATCTTCAATTTTGGCCCTTAGATCAGCATCTTGATCTTCTCTCTCTTTCTTGTTATCATCTGTGACAACCATGGTTTTGAGGTTCGTCACTTAATTTTATTTTGTGCTAGTTACGTGTCTTTACGTGTTTATGTGCTTATTGGTGTGTATAGATTGTGGTTTGGATATCGTTTTCGGTACGGGGTACCTTGTGAGTGAAATGATGTGTGATGATTTCATGTTCATGAGCTCACATGGTAGTGACTATGAAGTGAAATGGTGTTATTTAGTGGTTTTACGTATACGTATATGTATTATAGAAAATCGTATTTTTACGATTTATGGTTTAGTATTTTGAGGTCTCGGAAGAGGTATTTAGTCACGGGAATATTTTTCGGGATGGTTTTAAGTCATTTAGGACTTAGTTATAAAGTTTATTTCAAAATTTGAGATTTTTTTTAAAAGTGTATATTTTACGACTTTTACGGTAAAACGTGTAAAAATTGACTAGTTTTACGGTTTTGAGGTTTTGGAGGTTTTAACAGCTGAAATAAATTAAGGTAAATTATGGTATTGTTAATAACATAATATTAAACAATAAAAAGAAAAAAAAACGAAATTTAATGGATATGGAAAGGGTATAGACGGTTGGAAAAGAAAAAAAAAGGAAAAAAAGGAAAAAAGGAATAAAAAGGAGAAAAAGGAAACATTGTATTGGGCTAGGATTAGTATGGTAATTATATAAAAACTTTTATTAACTAAAAACACATCATAATCCCCTGGAGATCAAGCTTAGGTCGAATTTAATGGAGAATATTAGGGTTCTTCATAAAATTTTGGGGTTTTCATAAATCAAAGGTAAATATTCAAATCCCTTTTTAATTTAATTATTTTTATGTTTTGTTTAATCATCGTATGATGGAATTAGGTTAGGGTTTAATTTAAAAACAGTAAATTAATGTTATAATAATGAGGTTATAATGATTACATAAGTTAGGGTTTGTAATTAGTGCGGTTAGGGTTAATTAATTAGTTTAATTTGATTACACCCGTTTTTAAAAACTGGGCAGAATTTTGAGTCAATTGTTTTGATCATATTGGGAGTTCTACAAACTCTTATTTTTCGATCCAAGTATCCCTGAAAAGGTAATTGAAGTGGCTTTTCAATGCAAGAAACGAGATTTAAATTGGAGGTCGGGAAGTGGGTCAAAAACAGGTTACAACAGTCAGAGGTCAAAACAGTTTTGAAGTCAGCCTGTTTTTTTTTTAAGTTTTGGGTTGTTTGGGGTACTTAGGGTTGCATTGGGATCTTCTAACGAACATAAGAGATGGTTTATATATTATAGTAAGTATCTGCACTTGGTCTAAGGTTGTGGTTTAGGGTAAGACCCCCTAATCCTAACAAACTTTTTGTAAGTTTAAAATCAGTAAATCTAGAGTGACAAAAGTATATATATATATATATATATATATATATATATATATATATATATATATATATATATATATATATATATATATATATATATATATATATCGGGGCCTTAACAGTAGCTTTAAGGTTAGGGCAAGTGGGAGATGTTAGCTAACATATGTAAGGGAATAAATATTCCCTTTACAGAGATCATGGGTGTGTTTAAGTGGGTGTTTGGCTTATAGTTTGGAGACCTAAAACTGGGACTGTTTTTGATAAAATGTTAACGGGATGTGTTATGAAGTAAAACGAGTTAAGGGCTTTATAGAGGGGTGTAATGAGATTCTTAGAGCATATATATGAGGTATATATATGGGAGAAGGTTAGATGTCCATCATAGGTTGATGAGCCATTTTAATGTTTGGTTGATGTTTTGATTATGTGTTTTTGGTTGTTAGCTTTTTGCTAGTGCGCGGATGTTTGGGGAAGCTCAATCAGGTGAGTTTCATAGTCCCATGTTTATTATTGATTTTGACTTCCAGATGGGATGGAAGAGACACTGTGTTGAGTTATTTTCTAAATTGATGCTGTGAATGTTTTTGTGATTTGAGATTGACTTGTGTGTACATTGTGTGATTAACTGCTATGTGATTCTTGATTGTGTATGATTTGGATCGGGGGACACGTGCCGTCTCAGTTATTGTGGTTTGACAAGGTAGGGGCCTTGTGATAGGTACATAGCGTGATCGTCTATGGGACCAATGGAAAATGACAAGGTAGTGGCCTTGGGATAGGTACATAGGTGTATGGGCGCCTATGGTACCATGGTTGTTGGTAAGGCGTGATGCCTTGGTAATTGTGGTTGTTGGTAAGGCGTGATGCCTTGAAATTGTGATGATTGATTTATCTTGAATGCTAGTTGTTAATGCATACTTGTAACACATTGTCCATATGTTATTGTGTTGATGGTTGTTATTCACAGCTTGTAACTGATTTTAACAATTGGAGTCTAAACCTATGACTCTCACCAACTTTATGTTGACGTGTTTTAGTGTCGCTTTCAGGTGAGAATGTGGTTAAGCTTAAGGATAGAAGTGGCTAGACTTGGATGCCTTAGGATTGCATATAGAAGGAGATACCCGTTCCTTCTTAGCTTTGTTTGTTCATTTATCTAGTGATACTGTTGGCACCTATATGTTTGTTTGTTTGTGTTATTTGTTTGTCTTGGGTAAGAGGTAGGACTGTTACCTACTTACCTAGACTCCTGCATTGTTGAGATATTGTCATGACATTTGTGTCACCATTTTATGACATTTCATATATCATTTAGTTATCTCTATAGGCACGCTATTGTTGTGATGATATCCATACGTCGTGCCCCATATTTCGCCATGGTGGGGTGTGACAGAATGGTATCAGAGACAGGTTTATAGAGAATTAGGTTGCCTAGTCGCGTAGCCTAGTCTATAGCTTAAGGGTCCCTGCATATAGGCGTCATAAGAGTATGTGTGCATTTTACATAAATTGATGTGTTGGGATGTTATTTATTATGATGTTTTGACTAGTATGAATTGAACCATAGTAAGTTCATACTTAGCCTCATGTTATTTTCTTTTCGGGTTGTGACTAGTGTGGGTTGAACCATAATCGTCCACGCTAGTCATTGTCGTATTTTGCTTAAATTGTACATTATAGTACATAATTTGGCACATGGTAGTTTCTATCTTTTGTCGAGTTATTTTACATACCTGAGATATGTTATTTTTATTTTGATGTTTAAGTCATGTCCCCTAAGAATCGTGTGGTGGTTCGAGTTACTAGGAGTACATGGGTAGGAAGGATTTTAAGCTGTTTCCACTCTTATGGGCGACATGACTTATATCTGATTATGTTTTCGTTTTGGATTTAGTCTATGTTGTTTTAGCTAGACTATGGATTTCGGTATTCCAAGAGTTTTACTATGATATTTTAATAGATGGGGTTTTGGACCTATTTGGTTATGTGGTTATGAGCTTATGTGAGTAGATGGATTTATGTGTTATATGTTGTATTGATTCTTATAAGTGTCATCATATGAGGGAGTGCATCGGGGAAAGGGTAATTGTATAAGTATGGTGGCCAACATAGTTATACAAGTACCACAACTTCAATGGGTTCTCAAGTATGATTGCATGAAAAAGGGTTAGTACATGCTTGTATATGATGAGATGTGGATTTTGGGTATATTTATAATATATGGGTATATGTAACGGCTCCCTACGATATGGCTATTTTTTTAGTGTGTTATATGTTTTGAGCTATAGTCGTGTTATGTGATTATGAGGTCACATGATATGGGTTGGTTTTGGTAATGGGTTTTGTGCCTTGTTGTGGCATGGTGAGATGGGGATTACTCGTATGGAAAAACGAGTGTATGACGTGATTGGTTGATCTGATATGTATAGTAACGAGTATGTTTTGGGTGATTTAATAGGTATATATATGCGTATGTATATATACTACTATGTGATAAGTTATGGTATATGGTCGTTAACTAGTTATTATAACTTGAACGTACATTGTGTTTGCTCGTGTTTTATGGTGCTGGAGTTTAATGGATTTCCAACGACGTTTTGAATATTTTGAAGTGTGTCTGGTAGCGTATTCTTTGAGTTTCGTATTTCACGTGTACGTTTTAAAATGGTGTTCTTGGTTTTAAGTCTATTGAAATACCTTGGGATTCCTTTTGAGATAATGAAATCTTTTGTGTTGGGTCTTACATTTCTTTTGGTCGGTATATGTTGAGAAAAAGAGGGACTTGGAAATCTATTATAGGGTTAGATAGTTGGTTGTATTCGGTAAAATAAGGGTAAGGTGTTGAAGTCATGTTTCAAACAAGATGTAACCTAAGATTTCATTTTAATCAACACTTATATATTTCAAATTCTAAAAGACTTTCTTTGAAATAAAGCGAAATAAAAATTTCTTTCTACCTACATAGTTTATATAATTGAGTTCGACCGATTTATGTAATTTATAAATATTTATACAAGGTTATATCGAGTTTATGAAGATTTCACGTACAATTATATCTGTCATTTAAAAGGATTACATTAATCACTAAGTTTATTCTTTAGTTTTTTAAAAATAACTAGTATAAAACTGTTTTGGTCATAACTTGTTCGTTTTTAGAGCTTTTTGAGTGATTCAAAAGCCAAAAATTATGTACTCGTAACGTACTTTTCAAATATTCAGAAAGTATAGTCATCAGAGGGCAGTGGACTGGTCGGAATTGTTGTACAAGTGTCGGGTTCAATGTTGAGTTTTGAATAGTAGTTTATTTTTATTTGGGGTGCACGGGATATCTAGTCTTTGGGTTGAGTTTTGAGATCACCTAGAAGGTTGTTGATATATTGTTTGAGTCACATATATGTGGGAGGTAATAATAAATAAAAAAAGATATATATTCTTTTGGAAAAGTCGATCTTTTGCACGGTTTAAATAATATGTCGGGGGGCATAATATGTTTGGTTGCCATTGGGTGTTTCTTGGATTATTTTTCGTTGTCATGGGTCATTTTGAATTGATACACGTTTTGGGTTTGAGTTTTCTTTCGAGTCTCATGGTTTTGACTTGTTTTAACTTGTGCACGTGAAATGTCGTTAGTTATCCGTTGGTTTGATTTGTTGATCGTATCTGATGAATTCAGGATGTAGTTTTGGTTTCGTATTGTTCGGGAGCGTTGAGGTAGTCATATGAAAGACTTGGTCGCGCCTACACGCTTAAGTAGGTGACCATGAGAGAACGGTCGGAATACCCTTAGTGGGGAGGAAAGAAGTTCGTAGACAAACTAATGTGGTCATGAGGTCTCTTAGAAGTACCAAGGAGATGAATAGAGATTTGTAGGATACTAGCACAAGTAATGCGCCATAGAGAGTGTTGGAAGGGGATACAATACCTCAAAGGTATTTATGATTGTTCGTAGGGCATGTAAGTTTTCCGAAAAATTCCTGAAATTTAGTAGGTTTGCCTATTACCGTGAGGTAGAACCATAAATAGAGCAAGTAGGAGAAGTGAGAGGAGTTGTAGTTAATGCCTTTTCAAGGCAAATCGTTGATGGAGTGATTTAAAAACAAGAGCTGTTAGAAATTGGAAGGAATGCCGGATAGAAGTTGAGTTGCTTAGTAGTAGATTGGATGAGGAAAGAGGTTGAGTGGTCAGATGAGAGGAAGTACCGATCTTAAAAATGCGTGTAGAATTTTGCAAGTAGAACGAGGTAGGAATTTATTCGTATTTCCGCTAAGAGAGGGTGCAAGGAGGACATAGTTGAAACTGCTAAGGATGTTGTATGAACGCTTTGGGTTTACGGTTATGCATTTGGTTTTGCCAAAGAACTAGCGGTTTTCATGGAGTCAATGAACCGATTGTGCATGAACGTGTATAAACGAGTTGTCATCGGGAGCATCAACGACATCTTGATCTACTCAAAGTCTAAGAAGGAGAGTGAGGCGAAGTATGTGTTGGTTTTGGAGTGGAATTATACGTGAGATTTTCAAGTGTGAGTTTTAGTATTAAGTCTACCATGATGAGTAGTTAGAGATGATGGCATATCATGGAACCAGCAAGGGGCGAAGTGAAGAAGGATGAGGAAGCATTTTGGAGGCTGAAGAGGTGGATTGGATAGTGAGCCGATCCTGGCATTATCGGAAGGACTGGATGAATTCGCGAAGCATGACGATACTTGGAGCAAGGACTTGGACGCGTACGAGGACGAAAAAGAAAAGCGATCACTTATACGTTGCAGGAACTGAAGATTTGGAAGAACTGGATAGACTTAGTTAGTGGAGTTGGACTGTCATATCTGCCTAGAATGCTAGAGGCATTTGGTGTACGAGACGTGGAGAATGATCTATACGGATCATGAACGTCTCCAACACATATTCAATCATCTTGATTGAACATTTGGCAAAGGTGAGGTGTGGAGTTAAGTGATGAAAGAAAAATATGCAAGGCCAAGTACCATCTGGGAAAGGCAAGCATGGTTGATGAGACATGGAATAAGAAGAATGAAGTGAAGCTGAGACAAACTTGAACTATATGGATGACGTATTAGGGTGGTTTGGATGAAGGATGTAGGTTGCACGAGTTGAGTTGTCTAAAGCAGAGAACGCGTCAACATGTATGTTGCGTGGCTTGGACAACCATATGGAGAAAGGGACGTAGACTATACTTCCTACATAGATAGGAGTAGCTTAGAAAGGGGCGATGTAAGGACGAAATTGGTGAAAGGGATACATAATGGGGTGGAGGAATAAGTAAGACGAAGGGTGATAGTCGATAGACTGACTAATTCATCTCATATTTCAAGAGGAATGAGAAGTCACGTGGTTGAGAAGTTGGAAGGATTGCGTACGGATGTGATGGAATAGAGGGTTTTGCGTAAAGGTTAGCTTAATATGTATGGAGTGCCTTATGAAGGATTATGGCAAGGGAAGAAACAAAGGGAAGCATCACATCGTGATGTATGGTAGGAGTTGAGGAAGAAGAAGGAAGTGTGTATAGAAGCGAAGCATGAATGAAATAGGTCGAGATAGGAACCAGAGGTAAAACTTTGGTAGAGTTTAATGAGTAGAATGAGAGCAACAAGGTATGCTATGTAGAAAAGGAGGAAACCACTAGATTTAGTGACAAAGTTATGTAGGGAGTTTCACCCATAGTAACGGGTGGTATGTTTTGGTAAAATGGAAGAGTTGATGTAGAGTTTTGTAGGCCCATTTATGATCTTTGGAAAGATCGAACCATTAGCTTATGAGTATAGAATTACCTGGGGAAAGTGAGTTGTATACATGATACATTTCATTTATTGAGATTGGTAAAGGTTGTTTAAGAATGCATTTTGCATGTTCGGTTATTCGGGACTTGTGTTAATAAGAGTCTTTGTTTTATCAAAGAGTCATCTGTGAGATTTATTGACTGTGAGGTCAAGAGTTTGGCAATGAGTTTAATTATTTTTGGTTTGTATATGTGGTATTTTGAAACTTGAACTAAAGTTTACGTGGAAATGAGGGGAGTTCGTTTGGAACAAGTATCCTCATGTGATTTGTCGTTTGTGTGTTTGATCCTAAGGAGTAAATCTCGGGACGAGATTTCTATTAGGAGGGAGTGATGTGACAACCGTGGTTTTGAGGTTCGTCACTTAATTTTATTTTGTGCTAGTTACGTGTCTTTACGTGTTTATGTGCTTATTGGTGTGTATAGATTGTGGTTTGGATATCGTTTCCGGTACGGGGTACCTTGTGAGTGAAACGATGTTTGATGATTTCATGTTCATGAGCTCACATGGTAGTGACTATGAAGTGAAATGGTGTTATTTAGTGGTTTTACGTATACGTATATGTATTATAGAAAATCGTATTTTTACGATTTATGGTTTAGCATTTTGAGGTCTCGGAAGAGGTATTTAGTCACGGGAATATTTTTCGGGATGGTTTTAAGTCATTTAGGACTTAGTTATAAAGTTTATTTCAAAATTTGAGATTTTTTTTAAAAGTGTATATTTTACGACTTTTACGGTAAAACGCGTAAAAATTGACTAGTTTTACGGTTTTGTGGTTTTGGAGGTTTTAGGAGCTGAAACAAAATTAAGGTAAATTAAGGTATTGTTAATAACCTAATATTAAACAATAAAAAGAAAAAAAAAACGAAATTTAATGGATATGGAAAGGGTATAGACGGTTGGAAAAGAAAAAAAAGGAAAAAAAGGAAAAAAGGAAAAAAAAAGAGAAAAAGGAAACATTGTATTGGGCTAGGATTAGTATGGTAATTATATAAAAACTTTTATTAACTAAAAACACATCATAATCCCCTAGAGATGAAGCTTAGGTCGAATTTAATGGAGAATATTAGGGTTCTTCATAAAATTTTGGGGTTTTCATAAATCAAAGGTAAATATTCAAATCCCTTTTTAATTTAATTGTTTTTATGTTTTGTTTAATCATCGTATGATGGAATTAGGTTAGGGTATAATTTAAAAACAGTAAATTAATGTTATAATAATGAGGTTATAATGATTACATAAGTTAGGGTTTGTAATTAGTGGGGTTAGGGTTAATTAATTAGTTTAATTTGATTAAACCCGTTTTCAAAAACTCGGCAGAATTTTGAGTCAATTGTTTTGATCATATTGGGAGTTCTACAAACTCTTATTTTGCGATCCAAGTATCCCTGAAAAGGTAATTGAAGTGGCTTTCCAATGCAAGAAACGAGAACTAAATTGGAGGTCGGGAAGTGGGTCAAAAACAGGTTACAACAGTCAGAGGTCAAATTAGTTTTGAAGTCAGCTTGTTTTTTTTTAAGTTTTGGGTTGTTTGGGGTACTTAGGGTTGCATTGGGATCTTCTAACGAACATAAGAGATGGTTTATATATTATAGTAAGTATCTGCACTTGGGCTAAGGTTGTGGTTTAGGGTAATACCCCCTAATCCTAACAAACCTTTTGTAAGTTTAAAATAAGTAAATCTGGAGTGACAAAAGTATATATATATATATATATATATATATATATATATATATATATATATATATATATATATATATATATATATATATATATATCGGGGCCTTAACAGCGGATTTAAGGTTAGGGAAAGTGGGAGATGTTAGCTAACATATGTAAGGGCATAAATATTCCCTTTACAGAGATCATGGGTGTGTTTAGGTGGGTGTTTGGCTTATAGTTTGGAGACCTAAAACTGGGACTGTTTTTGATAAAATGTTAATGGGATGTGTTATGAAGTACAACGAGTTAAGGGCTTTATAGAGGGGTGTAATGAGATTCTTAGAGCATATATATGAGGTATATATATGGGAGAAGGTTAGATGTCCATCATAGGTTGATGAGCCATTTTAGTGTTTGGTTCATGTTTTGATTATGTGTTTTTGGTTGTTAGCTTTTTGCTAGTGTGCAGATGTTTGGGGAAGCTCAATCAGGTGAGTTTCATAGTCCCATGTTTATTATTGATTTTGACTTCCAGATGGGATGGAAGAGACACTGTGTTGAGTTATTTTCTAAATTAATGCTGTGAATGGTTTTGTGATTTGAGATGGACTTGTGTGTGCATTGTGTGATTAACTGCTATGTGATTCTTGATTGTGTATGATTTGGATCGGGGGACACGTGCCGTCTCAGTTATTATGGTTTGACAAGTTAGGGGCCTTGTGATAGGTACATAGCGTGATCGTCTATGGGACCAATGGAAAATGACAAGGTAGTGGCCTTGGGATAGGTACATAGGTGTATGGGCGCCTATGGTACCATGGTTGTTGGTAAGGCGTGATGCCTTGGTAATTGTGGTTGTTGGTAAGGCGTGATGCCTTGAAATTGTGATGATTGATTTATCTTGAATGCTAGTTGTTAATGCATACTTGTAACACATTGTCCATATGTTATTGTGTTGATGGTTGTTATTCACAGCTTGTAACTGATTTTAGCATTGGAGTCTAAACCTATGACTCTCACCAACTTTATGTTGACGTGTTTTAGTGTCTCTTTCAGGTGAGAATGTGGTTAAGCTTGAGGATAGAAGTGGCTAGACTTGGATGCCTTAGGATTGCATATAGAAGGAGATCCCCGTTCCTTCTTAGCTTTGTTTGTTCATTTATCTAGTGATACTGTTGGCACCTATATGTTTGTTTGTTTGTGTTATTTGTTTGTCTTGGGTAAGAGGTAGGACTGTTACCTACTTACCTAGACTCCTGCATTGTTGAGATATTGTCATGACATTTGTGTCACCATTTTATGACATTTCATATATCATTTAGTTATCTCTATAGACACGCTATTGTTGTGATGATATCCATATGTCGTGCCCCATATTCCGCCATGGTGGGGTGTGACATCATCCAAGGGTGGATATTCGTACACTAGCACACGGATCGCTAACGTGGCAATCAGGTGTGCTAGTTGTGCTTCTTGATAGCTTAAGTGTCCATCTCTTATTGGTGGATTGGGGATTCTTTGCTGTCACAACCAATAAGGTGATGCCACGTACCACTCGTCTTCCACTCCTGCCTTCCGAAAACAAGGGGGATTTAATTCCCCCATGTGTGTATCACACGTGGGAACAAAATCCCCAATTAATATTAACTTTTGGGTGAATTAGGGTTTTGAACAGTAACAATGGAGTTACTGGTTTTGTAGGTGAAAAGGTGAGAGATGATGCATAGGTTGTATCGAAGGATTATTTAATTGGGTAAACGTTTTATAAAAAAAACGTGTGGAGTGTTTGTGTTGACTGAAAAGTTGTGTTATCTTTTATCGTCAATGTAAGTTACCCTAATGGGCTTTCAAACGAAATTCCTCCACATTCTTTCTTCTTTTGGGCTTTGATCCAAAAGTCCACCCATCTTCAATTTATTACTTGCATTTGGGCTTTCTTTGGACTTGTCCCATCCGTATACTTGATTTTGGATTTTAAGGCCATTAAGTATATAAATCATCTTTTCAAATGGGCTTTTGGGCCCATTTACCCAAATGTGGGTCCCACTCGGCCCATTAGCTTCATAAAAGATTAAATCCGCTAAAGTCGAGCTTGAAATTGGCTTTGTTGATCTTTTTCTTTAAACTCGTGCCGGTTTTGGCGATTTTCGCGATCTTTGGTACCTACACACATGAAACGACAAACAAACATATACAAGGCATTTTCATTGATTTATATGCATTTATTCATCGTTGTTTGCTATAACTGATATGAGTAAAATCACTCATATCACTCCTCAATACTACGAACATAAGGTGCTTCTTTCGATATTCCAATTAGGGTCACATCATAAAGACAAGGAATATATTCCTAAGCTTGTTTTGCATAACCAGGATTAGGTGGTAAATCTTGAAGACGCTTAAGTTCGAGTTCTTAAACGATTTAGTTCAAAGATGAACCTTTTCTGTGGAAGCATATTGTTTTAAAAGTTGTTGTTCCTTGAATTTAAGAAGTTTGGTAGCATTAATTTCTGATTTAAACTTTTTAGACTCGAGTGTTTCGAAATCCATTTTAATTTTCTTAAAATCATTTACAACCGACTCTTTTCTATTAATTCATTGGAAAGATTAGCTTTTAATGATTGTATTTCTTTTAAGTGTTCCATATTTTCAAAACAAAATTGGTCAAATTCAGAATAAGTTATTTTTCTGCTTGAGGGACCATTTCAAAAGTTTTGACCTTTTCCTTATACAGCGCAAGCTTAGCGGTTAGGTTGGCATTCATCTCTACGGTTTGTCGAACAGCCACATTCATGTTATCAATAATATGTTTAGGCACCATTACCAAATCACATTGATCATAAGATTCCATACTTGTCGTAGCATTTGGTTGAGGTTCTCTCAAATGTGTTGGATTGGATACCACATCATTTGAGTTACTAGTTCCCGAATATTGTTCGAGGTTGTCATTTTCATGCTCAACATGATCTGGATTATCATGAACATTATTAGATGTGGTTGGTACCTCACTGACGATATTAGAACCGTAGTGAGAGATATTAGCAACGAGAGCAGCTTGGGCTGAGTGAATGTCATCATAATCCGAATCATATGCGTCAAGATCATCTGCTTGATATGCGGCATTAGAAGTAGAGAGACTGTAATGCCTTCATTATCAGCTGCCCCTGGGTCTGCAAGAAATTCTAATTCCTCTGAGTCCAAAATCTTTCCCTTTGATTGAGCATCGACCAAATACATCTTCTCACGAAACCACGTTGCATCCCTTCTCCTTTTCGGCTGAGTGCATTCCCTAGCCATATGACCTTATCCTCGACAATTGTCGCAAGTCACAAACTTTTGAGGACCAATAGGGCTTCAATTTCCACTAGCTTGAGAAGTCACATCTTGAGCGTTCACAGTCCTTGTAGTAGGTCCGTATGAATTTTGCCTTCCCTGAATGGATTGCACCGTCACTTGACCATCTTGAATAGTGGCTTGTTGTCGAGGATTTGAAGAAGTGCGGAGCTGATTGTTCGTTGGTGGAAAACCTCTAGTTGCAACAAGTTTTGACAAGTAGGCAGTGAGAAGGTTTAAGACATCAGTAG
This sequence comes from Glebionis coronaria, assembly GCA_025667525.1. Lineage (NCBI taxonomy): Eukaryota > Viridiplantae > Streptophyta > Magnoliopsida > Asterales > Asteraceae > Glebionis > Glebionis coronaria. Next base: position 523,432,465 of record CM046874.1, on the reverse strand, counting down.
GTGTATCATTTGGAGTAAAAACCGGTGCCTGAATTGGTGGAAGTTCATTGGAGTAGAAGGCTTGTGCTTGTCGTGCTTCAATTGGAAAATATCCTTGCTGAGGAGTATAGCCCATTGGAGAAGTGATAGCTTGTGATGGTGATGCCTGATGTGTTGGTTATTGTGGATAAGGCTGTTGAACAACACTTTGTTGAAATGCTTGCTGTGGCATCATTAGTGGTTGATAAGATGGTTGTTGTGGTTGCTGATAGTTGTGTGGTGGTGGTTGCTGCAAGTATGATGGTTGTTGATAATTATAAGCCATGTTTTGTTGGGGAGTCATTTGTTGAGTAGCATACATGGCAAGTGGATCATGAACTTGAGGTGTAGATAACTGATCCTCGATCACGTGGCATTCATGTTGTTGAAGAAAAGCTTGAAGTTTATCCACGTTGGTTTGTTGAAAATCCATAGCCAATTTAACAGCCGTCACGTACTTGCTCCATTCAGAAGGGAGAGTGTTCAAATAGTTGGTGTTTAATTGAAACATAGGAATTGCCAGACTATATATGTTAAGCTCATTCATCAATAGAGTGAATCTCATATAGTAATCATTGAGAGTCTCCCCGGGGACATAGGCAAACTTATCAAATGTATCATATAGCTTACACTCTCGTTCTTGTTTAGTTAACGAGGCGCCTTGCATTAGAACACGAATTCTATCCCATAACTCTTTGGCAATTTTATGTTTACTGACGAGTTTGTAGACATCTAGAGGAAGGGCTTGGAGAATGATGTTTGTAGCTTGTTTATCACACTTGTATTGAATCTTAGCATCTCTAGTTAGTTCACCCGTTATGTGAGGACGAGTAACAGTACCTTCCGTCACTGTACCATATACCAATGGTCCATTGAGCACCGATGCCCAAATGAGATGTCCGTTCTCTTTGTTCAACGTATAAAGTTCCATTCGGGAAGCCCAATCCTTGTACATGGTCTTCACCAACATTGGTGGACAATTATCCGTACCCGAAAGGATGGACTTATCCATAAGAGATGTGTACTCCATTTCGATAAGTTAAGATTTACAAACGTTGATCGAACAATGAGAGAAAGTAAATGTGTTTGTTGTTGTGTGTAGAAGGCGAGAAATAATGTTGAAATCCCCTAAAGTATGTTCTCGATGACCAAATAATTCCAAGAAGAACAAAAACTCACGAGTTTGAAATTTTTAAGGAATAATTTTGGGTTCTTCGAAATATTAATCGGAATGTCTATCGGAATATTGATCGGAATGTCTATCGAAATATCTGATCGGAATGTAGATCGCAATACCTGTCGGAATGTGGATCGCAATACCTATCGGAATGTAGATCACAATACATGTCGGAATGTAGATTGCAATAACTATCGGAATGACGAATCGCAATACCTATCGGAATAACGAATCGGAATACCTATAGGAATAACGAATCACAATACCTATCAGAATAACCTATCGGAATATCACGGAATATCACTATCGGAATATTACAATCGGAATATCACTATCGGAATACTTGATCGGAATGTAGAAACACTTAAGGTTTCCGCAGGAATTCAGTAAACTTCTGTCGGAGTAGTACCACAATGATCAAAATTTCCACTTTTTCGGACAAAACCCAACTAATTCGAGATTTTAAGCCAAAAATGATCAAAATACCCAAATTTTTTGTGTTTTTAGCCAAAGTAAATATACCAAATCTCTACCACAACTATGTAGAAGAGTTGTAGCAAGAAAAAACCATAAAAACATAATTTTTTTTGGTTCGAATGATTTAGATCAAAATAGGCACGAAAATCAAGAACACAAACATATAAACAATACAATCATCCCATGGCTCTTGATACCATTTGTAAGATATTGTAAATCTATGCTTAATCTAGAGAGAGTAAGAGATATAAAGATGGTGATAACACACACACACACTTAGATAGAGAAAGTGTAGAAGACACACTTTTCTATGTGTAAAATGAAAGTGAACCACCACCCTCTCCAACTAAGGAGAGGGTTTATATACCCAAGCCCATGAGATGGGCTTGGGTTTACAATAGGCCGCCGGCCTCATACAAGTTGTGGGCTTGGCTTGGCCTTTTTTGAATAATATTAATAGAGCTAAGCTACGAGCTACGACTTAGACTATTGTTAGAGTGACCGATCCTTTCTAATACGTAAAATGTATTTCCAACAGGGTCCCACTTTTTCTTAAAAGGCAAACATCTGCATTTAATGCTTTAATTGGAAAAGGACAAAAGCTTTTTACAAGCCCTTGACTCATTTTAATTTTATCACATCACACTTATTTTCACACACACACAAACACTATTCATCTCTCTCTAATCCTCCAAACCTTCACTCAAACAAAAATGGCGTCATCTACAACAAACCCTTCATTCACCATCTTGGCCGCTTCTAACGTCGACTTTGGGCTAACCGAGGGAAAGATTGCACTCAACAATTGTGTTGCGCTTATCGAACACAACAATCCTCTATACATACCATTGTTATCCTTCCTCAAGAACTCACCTATAGCCGAAGCCATTACTAGGGAACCTTCTACTTGCTACTTGCAATACTTGAGGGAGTTCTGGTTCTCTGCTGAAGTTGATCAAACATCCTCACACATCACCTTCAACCTCTCAACCCATCCTCATCCTATCACCTTTGATATCACAACCTTTGCCAGGGTCATTGGACTTAACGACAATTAAGATATGACCGTTGTGCCAGCCAGTGCCACAGTAAAGAAGGCTCTGGCAACTCTTCGTCCTCATGATGATGATGACAAACCTTTCACCTCCCAAGCTTTCCAAAACAAATCCCTGATTAAGGTGAACTATTTCTCACCCATATGGAGGATGCTGATGCTTTACATTGTAAAATGTCTGGGAGGAAACCAAGGGTCACATGATCAGCTGAATGGATTTCAGCAAGCAATTGCTTACAGCTTGATTTGGGGGCAGGACACTGGAATCGCCCATATAATCTACACCGACCTCATTTCTAAGCTTGAGAATAAACGGAAGAAGAATCGACTGGCCACCATCTGCTACACAAGATATCTCTCTCTCATTATAGATGATATTCTTGGTGAAACTTACACAAATGATGAACTTCACACTTTCTCTCCTTATCACATCACCTCAGCATCGCTGAAGACTCCTTTGGATGATGAAGTGCCCCTGACAAGGAACATGATGAAAGTTGTTGGGTTACTTGCTGATGAAGAAGAGCCTTTGATCCCTCACACTGATGTGAATGCTGAAAAACAGATTGACAAGTCTCTGTCCAAGACCTCTGTGTAGTCTATTTCTCGGCCCAAGGTGCTGAAGGATAAGAAGAAGAAGAGGAATGACATCCCCCTTTCCTCTGAATCCCCTTCTGTTAATCCATCTAAGAAGACCAAGACCAGGAAGAACCCATCCCCTTCTCTGGTGGATGTGGAAAAAGAGCCAACAACTGACAAACAACCAGAGTCTCGTGTCTCCAAGTCAATAGAGACGACTAAGAACCCTCTCTACGCTGATATCTCTTAGGTATTAGTTTGCCTTATGTTTTTTTAGGGTTCACAAGTAATCACTCTCAAAAGTCTGTTGGAGAGAGTGATGAAGTTTAGGGTATACCTCAACCCATAGAGTGTGTGAGTCAGCACCTAGATCTCTTAGGATTATCTGTACACTCTGTCTTAGCACTAGGAAATGACTCATTTGTGCTCATAACGCACCCCGATGATCCTTCACCCTCTGGACTGTGCTCTTGCCTATAACAACTTGAGCACATTTTAGGTCCCGACCTAGAGTCTCTACACTTCACTTAGACTCTGGGTCCCCTCATCATAAAAGAGTCCCAAAGAATTTATTATATCGGGGGGACTGAATAATCACCCTCAGTCTTCCTAGGGGCAGCGATAAAAGGTGACCTTTACCTTCAAATACTTCACAACTAAAAGAGTCTCGAGGAGCAGTCCTTCAGGGGGAGCTGGATAATCACACCCAGCTATCCTAGGGGCAGAGAAAGGCGACCATTCCCACATCATGTCTCACAACTAAAAGAGTCCCAAGGAGCAATCCTTCAGGGGAGCTGGATAATCACACCTAGCTATCCTAGGGGATGCGAACGATGACCATTCACCTCATAATATTCAAAAATCAAAAGAGTCCCAAGGAGTAATCCTTAAGGGGAAGCTGGATAATCACACCCATCTATCCTAGGGGCAGCGAATGGCGACCCTTCACCACATTTTTTTCACAATAAAAGAGTCCCAATGAGAAATCCTTTGGGGGCTGGATAATCACACCCAGATTTCCTAGGGGTAGCAAATGGCGATCTATAACTTCATCATTAATTCACAAATTGGTCACTAACAAATTTCATTACAGGCTTTTAATCTTCATGAGGAACAGCAGAACAATGATGCCTTCACCTTTGCTGATGATAATAATGCTGAAGCCTCAACTATTGATCTCGCTGCCATGTCAGACATTGACTCCATGCCTGATGATGAAGTCTTTATCATTGAAGATGATCTTACTATTTCAGACTTTGAAGACATGGATGTTGATGATGACCAAGTAACATCTGAGTTGAAGCCCATTTCATTCCCATCAATGACAAATGTTCAGGAACTTGCTGCCAAGCAGCTATGGGAACATCGGCCTATTCCACTCCCCACCTTGCCAAATGTTATGGAGCTAGGGGCTAGGAAACATTAGGAATACTTGAAGGACCTCAAGCCAGTCCCTGTTCCAAGAATGAAAGATGTCCAAGAATTGGCCGCTGAGGCTCTATGGGTTCAGAGAGGAGACATCATCATCACAAAGCCTAAATTCACTAATGATGTTCTCCTATCTGAAATCCAAACTCTCACCCATGCTGCTAAAGAACTCACCAGCAACTTAGAGACTTCCTTAATTTCATCTATGGAATCTTCTCTGACATCATTGCTTCCGCAACTACTAGGTAATGTCTTGAAAGCTCAACTTCCAGTAGTCATAAACTAGAGTCTACAGCACTACATACCATCAGTCCTCACAACAGCGGTCAAGGCAAATGTCGCAGCCATTGCTAAGGCTTCTGAACCATCCAGGCAACTTCTTCAAGAACTATTACAAGAAGATCTTAAGTAAATTTGTCTCTTTGTACATGAAGAATTCCTTAAGTTTCATAAAGCAAGATCAGGCACAGGTACTGCTTGCGCTAAGCCTGAAGGCGAGAACTCTGCTACCTCACCTTTGAAGAAGAAGTTGATACTCCATCTAATGGGGAGAAACCACCAAAATACACAACTCAACCAATCCCTTCACCAATCCCAACTAGATCCTACAAACCCACCACTGAAGTAGCAAAGGAAAAAGGCAAAGGGATTGCTAATGAGGTTCCAGTTATAACCTTACACTCCTTGCAAGAGGAAGGAGGATCCACACCTAAACACTCGGACTTGAACAAGTTCAAAAGTGCAAGTGAACCACCACTAACCACAGAGCAAGCAAATGCTCAGATCATTGAACAAAAAAGGTTAGCTGACATCAGAGCTGCTGAACTAATAAGGAAAGAGGCTCTTAACAAACTACTCTCACCAGCTTCTAAGGAGGCGCAACTAAAGAAGCTCAAAGAACATGAAGCAAAGAGAAACAATCTTCAAAAAGAGTATGAGAGGATTGTAAACCAAAGAGCTGAGCCTGGGCAAATCACCAAGTACACATGCTACACTGATAAAGATAAAAAAGGTGGTGATGACCCTGTATAGAAATAATGATATAACCAACTACAAAGTCAGCAATGACTTCAAACTCAGAGATCTGGGTCTCTCTGAATGGTTAGAAGTATTGTCTCTTCCCCAAAAGAAGACTGCGCCTGGTGCAACCCAAATGATGAAAAATATACAAGCCAAACTCAACTGGGTAAGAGACACTGCTAATAAGCTGAAGCTACCTCTGCCTCCCCAATTATCACAACAACAACAGACACAAGGACAAAGGAAAAGGAAAACCCCAATGGGGCCTCTGGTAGAGAAACTAGTCACTGAAAATGTTGTTGTGGATGGAATGTATAGAAATATTGTACTTCCAAAAGAGATTGAAAAGCCAGTGGGTGGTCAAGTTTACTCGAACCAGAGAAAGGAATGGTCTTCGTGAATGGTAACTATGAATACTTCTTCCAGAGGTAAAATGAATTACACTTGGCTTCAACAATAAAACTCATCAGACTCAAGCAAGGCATAGTGAGGAATTGCAAAGAAGCCAGTAACTTTGAGTTCAAAATTGAGCTAATCATTAACTCAAGAGCTGATAAAATCGAAGCACAGAGAACTGTTGACTGATGAGATGGCATTTATACATGATCTCGTCGTTCTTTTCGGGCTTTAAATGCATTAAATGTCATTAAAATACCATATATTATGCTTGTGTTTGTTACTTGTGTATTTTAGGTATCGATATCGTGAAAAAGACAAAAGATCATAAGAAACAAGGAAAAACGAACACGAGAAACGAAGCCGCACAATGAACCAGGCCCTAATTATGATTTTCCAAAGAAAAGACCTTTAAGTATTGAAGATGTTCAAGAATAATCCCTCATTAATGAAGAAATTACACTTAATATCCTTGTATATTCATAATTACAAGTTTGGTCTCTTAAGTTTGTAAAAATTACTAAAAGGTCCCTTAACTTTGAAGAATTGGCAAGTTTAGTCCCTCATAATTGAAGAATTGTCAACAATGGTCCTCCATAATGTCAAACATACAAAGAAGGCCTTCAAAGTTTAAGAATGTACAAGATCAGCCCTTGGAAAATCAAGAAAAGTTCAAAACAAGTCCTTGTAGTCCTTGTTAGAAAGTTTTGTGGCGAAAGTATAAAATCTGAAACTTATTTAACAAAGGGATTCAAGTTTATGGCTGAAAAGACTTTGTATACCTGTTTCACTAAATCCTAGGGACCAAAGTTGCCCACTGAAACATTTAAACTAACTGATATGAGCTTAAATACTCATATCATTTGTATCTTATAACAATGAAATTATGCAATTAATGTATCAAAAATACCTTGTATATGTTGTTTTGTTGTTTGAATGTGTGTAGGTACCTAGATCACGAAAATCGGCAAAAACCGGCACGAGATTGATGAAAAAGATTGAAGGAGCCAAAATCGAGCTCGACTTTAGAGGATTTAATTATTTGTCAAGTTTATGGGCCAAGTGGAACCCACAAATGCTTATTGGGCCTGAGAGTCCAATATTGAAAAATACTTTTGGAATAAGGCAAAACAAAGCCCAAATCAAACGGGCCAAATGGAATAATACACACGGATGGATTATTTATTTGGGCTGCAAGCCCAATCCAAAGAATGAAATGGAAAGAAAAGAAACGAATTGGGCCTTTTAGGGTTTGGTTTAAGTAAATCGTGTATAATCACGTTACACATTCACTTTATCTTATAAAACGAATAAAAATATCCCACACATCACACGCTCCTCACCCACTCATTTACACACACGTTTTTCTCCCATTTATACCACACAATTATTAATTCATTCGATAAACCTATGTGAGTTCTCTCTCACTTTTCTTCCCTTTTCTTCTTCATCACCCAAAACCAGTAACAAATAGTTACTGTTTCAAAACCCTAGCAACACAAAGAATCAATATTATTTGGGGCCTTTTCTCACATGGTTAATTCATACGTGTGGGAATAAAACCCCCAATGTTTTAGGAAGAGAAGGTATGGTGAGGCAAGGATACGTGGCGATTTTCTACTGGCTTTAACACATCAACCAATCACAAGGCTCAAAAGAAGCACAACTAGCACACACGGATGCCACGTTGGCAATCCGTATGCTAGTGGTGTTTTCTCAACCATCAGATCAAAAATAAGAGAGAGAATGAACATCCAAGGGATGAGAAGAAAGAAGAATATACTCAAGAAGATTCGGAGATGCTCCTCAGCAAGCCCTTGGGAAGGCTATAAAAACCCCCAATTTTCTTGTAATATTGATCCTTTCTTTTACTTTAAAGTTATTATGTAGAAATTGTTTTAGGATTAATTTTGTATTTATTTTAATTAAATCTTGTAATATTTCTGAAGTTTAATAAAAGATCAGTTGTGTTCATTTGCAACCGTGTCTCATTTATTTTCTTTTCCTGCTTAAATTGATATACGAATTAAATCTTATTATAGTTTTACAATAATAATGTTTGAGATATTAAATATAAGCTAATTAATAGCTTAGATTTAATATTATAAGTAAAAATTCGATAAAATACTTTCCCTACTGGAAAGTATTCACAAAGAGTGAACGAGGTCTTTGGATCGAATGGTGAATGGTAATGATTGATGGTTGTGTGTTGGGTTCGTGATGGTGGTTTTGATTCCGGTTCATTAGGTTGCTCAGCGCAAACCTACGTCTTAAAGGAATACTTCAAAAAGGTGCTAATCTCTTTTAGTTTACATGTTTAATAGATTAAATTTTGTTTAAATGATAATATGATTTAGTACTTAAGTGGTTATTGCAATTTAGTATCTGCTTGATAATTTGAATCGTTTGCTGATGTTTAATGAGTCTAGTAAGTTTAGTTCAACCTGATAAGCTTTGTAATGTTATTTCGTTTTTAATAAGCTGTTAAACCTTCTAGGTCTTTACTGATTAATTATACTGTGTATTAGTTTGAATCTGCTTCGTTTGTGATAATTTGTTTTTCTGAAATTCAAGTTCCATAAGGCTGCTGTATGATCTAAATAATTATTTCAATCTGTAATGTTGAAACTATCTGAGCTTGTGAGATTAATTTAGGATTGTAAGAATGCAGATGTGATCTTTGTATGCATTTTAATCTAGTATAAATTTTAGATTTGGTTTAGAACTGATAAGTTAATTTTCCTTAGAGATATATTAGGAATGAATTGTAGAACTGCTTGTTTTGAGTATACGTTTACTGTTTAATTAGGTATGAGATTGAGTAAAATTTAAGGTTGTTGCTTAGTATAGTTCATGATGATATTATCATATTATGAATTGCTATTTAGTTGATTGACTGTTAGTCTGCTCATATCAGATTGTATTTGGTATTGGTTTGCTGAATTATCTGCTTAGTTTGGATATTATTTTTGTCTGCAGAATCATAGGTTTTTTTGATTGATATTGCTATATTTTCTGTTTAGTTAAGTTCAAATTATCAAGATCCTAATGATCTGATAAGTCCTAAAAAGCTGTTTCCTAACAGCTTATAGGAAATAAGCATATCAAAAGTCTCTCTTGAGATTCTTTTTCATTTATCTGTCAAAAAGAATTAAATCAAAAAAAATATGTCTCGTATGGGAATCGAACCCGTGACCTCACGGATGTGTGTATAGCGTGTTAACCACCTGAGCTCAATGCTCATTTGATTTTATTATCAGCTTAGTACTTAATATAGTTTGTTATTCTTTGGCAGATTTTGCCTTTTAGTTATTTTTAAGTGAATTACGTTTTTATTTTAAAATAAATTTAAATTAACGTTTTTTTAATTAAAATAAATTTTAGGTTTTTAATAATAATTAGTTTCATAAAAATAATAAATAAAATAGAATAAATAAAAAAATATATTTTTATTAATTTTTGAAAAGTTTAATTAGTTTATTTTTGATTAATTAAAATTTTATAATATTAGATTTAAATAAAAATAGTTTTAAAATAGATTTGTTTTAAGTAAAGTTAATTAGTTTAAAAAGTTAATTAGTTTTCTTAAAATAGATTAAAATTTATTTTTAATATTAATTTTTATAGATTTTTAATTAGTTTTATTTTTAAATAGTGTTTAAATTTTTAAGTAATCAATTGTTTTAGATTTAAAAATAGCGGGGTTTACGATTCATGCACTTTAGGTTAATTTTAAATAGTTTAAAATTGGTAGATTTTAATTTGAGTTTAAAAACCGAAAACCAATTCAAATCAATTGTCCAAATCGAAACGAAACGTCTCAAATTCACTCGATCTTCGTGTACAACGAACTTGATTCACTCACGTGTTTAATTGAATTCGTCTTTGGTAATATTAGTCTATTAATTTTTCCTAAAGGTAATTTTCTAATTTACCCTATAACGTATCAAATTATCACTTATACAATCAACGACACATCAAAAATTTTGGCGCCGCTGCCGGGGATCTTGTGTACGATTCGCTTTTGTGGAGATTTGTTGATCGTTGATTTGAAGACCCTTTCCGTCCTCGGAAAGTTTGTTATTTTTCTATTATATAGTATGTATCGTTTTTTTTCGTTTTTTGTGAATAATATATTGTATTACGTAGCACAATAAATTTACATATTTATCAAATAAGCCTTAGTTGGGATTTCATCACCTAGCTATTGTAGTCGAATCCAAAACAAAAATAAAAGGCAAAATAGATAAATACTAATAAGAAGTTTGAACTCGATTTATACAAACTATAAGGTGGGTATAAGGCGACGTGCTATAAAAGGCTGTCTAAGGAAAATGTTTTTAAGTGTTTTGTGCCACCTCGTTTCCCCGCTTGCTTGTGCGTATATTGAGAGGGACAACCTATTATTGGTTTGCCGACTCAAGTAGTAATAAATCTTATTTTTTGTAGTTTACTTATTGAACCTCGAGACGTTTAGGTTTTCACCTATCGTTTCAAAGTCGACCGAGGGTAATTTACTTCCATAGTAGTTATCCTTATTCCTTGTTTTTTATCAATCATTATTGATTGAGCAATACCAAATAAAATACCAAATATAATCTTCTTCTTGTCTAATTTCTTTTCTTCAATCCTCTAAATTCTCGTCTTTGTAGTGTATGCAATTACGTTCTTCTCGTCTTGTGGTTGATTTTAATAGGCTTGAAAATATTCCTCGTAGAAATAGAAATCGTCAACAACGAATAGTGGAACCCGAGCTTCCACCTATTGTTGTAGAGATGGCCGATAACCGAACAATGGAGGAATTGCTCCGTGCACCCACCGAAGGGTATGGGGAAGCAATCGTTGTGCCGGCTATTTTGGCGGATCATTATGAGATTAAGACGGGTCTTTTATCGCTCATTCGTGCCGACCAATTTCGGGGCAATGAGACCGATAACCCGCACTCTCACATTCGGAATTTTCTTCGAATTACCTCGACTCTCAAGTTTAGAGATGTGCCGAATGACGCGATTAAGCTCATGCTTTTTCTGTACTCCTCGAGGGTAATGCTAAGATTTGGTATGAGAAAGAACCACCGGGTTCGATCTTAACATGGGATGATTTAGTGTCTAAGTTCATGAATTATTTCTTTCCACCTTCTAAGACAACACACTTTAAGAATGAGATCACTAGATTTGAACAAAAAGTGCAAGAATCGTTTGGGGTTGAATGGGAAAGATTTAAAGATTTGTTGAGACAATGTCCACACCACGGTTTCTGGGAATTGCATCAAATTAATACTTCCTATAATGGGCTAAATATGATTGAACAAGATTCTTTAAATGCTGCCGCGGGTGGTAATCTTTTAAGAAAAACTCTGAGAGACGCGTGGGGAATAATTGAGAATAAATCTAGAGCACAATATTCACAAAACACACCGGGTGTTTCCAATGTGAATTCATTTAATCCCGAGATTGCTAGATTGGACTCTAAGATTGACACGATTTTGAATGAGCTTAGGAAGAATCCTCATGGATCGATTAATATGGTTGAGAATGTTTGTGTATCATGTGGTGGAGCACATCCTAATCATGCTTGTTTAACCACGGGGTTTGATCAAGCTAGTGCTTTTGCCGCGACGGGAACTTATGGCTCTAACGGTCAAGTTCCTCGTCAAAATCATGTTGCTCCAACGGGTTTTCCACCGGTTCAAAATAGGTACAACAATGGAAACAATGGGAATAATTTTAACCGTGGTAACCAAGGGAATTTTAATCAAGGAAATAGGTTTAATGCTAATCAAAACAATCAAGGTTTTCAAAGGAATAATCAAAATGATTTGTCAAGCTACATTAAAACGAATGAGGCAAATTTGAAAGCTTTTCAAAATAACATTCCAGGACAAATGGCAACTTTGAAAAATGAGTTTCAAAATACGATTAAAGGGCAAAACAATAAGATTGAGCTTAATCAACAAAGACTTGAACAAAACCAAAACCGCTTTGAGCAAAGATTAGAGCAAAGTCAAAATCGTATGCAACAAAGTTTGGAACAAGGTCAAAATAAATTACACTCAATGTTTGAATCTCTTATGTCCAAACCTTCCTCGTCTTCGGGTGGCTTACCTAGTAACACCATTCCAAACCCGAAGGGTGAGATGAAAGCTATAAGCACACGTAGTGGGAAAGCTTTAGACGGACCTTTGCTTCCACATGTGAGTACCTCTCCGGTGAGGGAATGGAGCAAGAACCCGAGGTGGTTAAAGAAAAGGAAATTCCTATTCCACCAAAGGTAGACCAATTGCCTATTCTGGAACCCGGGCTTCCGAAGACTAAACCTAAACTACCCTACCCTTCGAGACTTAACCAAGAGAAGCTCCGCGAAAAGTCCAATGCTCAAATGACTACTTTTTTTAGAGATGTTTAAGAATTTTTATATTAATGTTAGTTTCGCGGATGCATTACTTTACATGCCTAAGTTTGCTTCGAGTATTAAGAGATTGATGAATGATAAAGGGAAATTGGTTGAAGTGTCTACATCTTTAGATGCTAATTGTTCCGCGGTTCTTACACAAAAGCTTCCCAAAAAGCTTGGAGATCCGGGCAAGTTTGTGATACCATGTGATTTCCCTAATATGGAAGAATGCTTAGCTTTAGCCGATCTTGGTGCGAGCATTAATTTGATGCCTCTTTCCGTATGGAAAAGGTTATCACTTCCCGAGCTTACACCTACTAAGATGACTCTCGAGCTAGCGGATCGATCGATCGCCTTACCAAAAGGTATAGCCGAGGACGTGTTTGTCAAGGTAGGGAAACTCGTCTTTCCAACGGATTTTGTGGTTTGCGATTATCCCGAAGATTCTTAATACAATAGATTTTACTAGTTGAAAGTTCGTTTTCTTGGTATCTTCTCGAATTGATCTCTGGTTAATTGTGCGACTCAGTTGTTCTTGGTGAATCAAATAAAAGAGTTGTCGTTGTCTAAAACTAATTAAAAATAAAGACTTGAAACAATTAAAAATAAAGTAAAGAGGGTAAAAAGAAACAATGAAAGATAAAAACTTGGCGAAAAGTAAATTGCGAGAAAATTAAAAGGTAAATAAAGTAAATGACGCGAAATAAAACTTAAATAAAAGGAAGACAAGTAAAAGTGCAAATAAAGAAAAAGGCGGGAAAAATAGAGTTTAAAACTTAAAACTGAAAAATATAAAATTGCAAAAGACTGAAACTTATTCGGAATGAACCACTACTCGGAATAAATGCTTATTCGGAATAATTGAACATTCCGAATAAGGGTTCTATGCGGAATAAAAAGAGAAAAATACTCTACTCGGAATAATAGCTATGCGAAATAAAATCCCCATTCGGAATATAAGGATATTCGGAATAATGACCCTATCCGAAATAACTGAATATTCTGCATAGAGATCCTATCCGGAATAACCAATATTCCGCATAGAGGTCCTATCCGGAATAACTGACATTCCGCATAGAGTAATGAGAAAGTAGATGATTCGGAATATTGGAAATATTCCGTATAGAAGAATAGTAAAGCAGTCTATTCGAAATATTCTGGGCAAGATCCAGTAAACATGAACATGAAGAACAGTAGGGGAAATGGAACACGAATTTAACAGAATCCAATCAAGATAAACCAAAAGATTAAACCAAAACAACCAATAAGCATCAACTAACAATAATCAATCAAAACAAATCAACAAAACTAACAAACATAATCAAATCAATCAAAACCCACTTGACCAAAATCATAAAAATACAAGAACATGAACAATGAATATGAAGAACAAATCAAACAAGAAAGGTAGAAGGAGATTAGCAATAAGATAAAGATTAACAACAATTAATGGTGAACTTACTTGGAATTTAAAAGAAAATTAAAGGTGCATTACATGAAGATTAAAGTGCACAAAATTAAAGAACAGGAAAATTAAAATGGGGAAGAGAGGCTTGTCAGGCCTCCAACAACCTAAACAAAATGAAAGTGGACACTATATATAGGGGTATTAGGGAGGAGCTTAGGAAGCTTCCTCCCTCTTTCTTCTTTCTATTAATTGCACACTTAAGTCCTTGATCTTCTTAATCTTTTGTTAATCTTCTTAATACTTGGACTTTGTCTTCGGATTTCTTCAAACTCGTCTTGTAATTTTCAATAAATTAGACTTGAGTTCTTCGGCTTTTTAGTAAACTTCCGTCTTTTGACTTTTTTTCTTCGATAAGTTTTCAGAATTGGTCTTGGACTTCCGTTCTTTTTCCACTTTTGATCTTTCGACTTTGTCTTTTGCCTTTTTCTTCGATAAAAGCCCGTGAAATCCCGTGTTTTCTCCACTTTTCGCCTTTTCGTCCTAAATCGCAACAAAAACAAACCACGCATAATTCCGACATAAATGACATAAAATACACGTTTTGGCTCAGTTATTATTGTAATTAAGTGGTAAAAAGGATGGGTGTTTTCACACCTATCAAATCCCCTACACTTAACCATTGCAATGTCCTCATGCAATGCATTAGTTACAAAGCACTTTTACATTTTTCATCACAATCAATCCATGTTGGCCTTTATTAAAGAGATAGAAAAACATACAAAGTAAAGAAATCAAAAACATACCTTGGGTTTTGAAAATGTCATGAATAATCATCATCCTCAAGTTTTCACTTTCTCCAAACCAAGCTTAAAAATGAGATCATTGTTATTATAAGTTAGCAAACTAACACGAACTCATGTGGGCCAATTATTCACTTATACTCCCTTATTCCTAGGGGTATCTCTTATATTTTATTTTTGTCTTGAATGATCACGAGGATGCATTGTTTGACTTATTTCGATAGTTTATTAGGCCGAAAATAAAGTGAACGATTTAATCAATAGTTAGCTAAAGAACAAAATCTTTTAAAACTGCTTCTCGGGACCTCATAAAGTTCATATCTTGGCATAACTCGCTTCGCGATTTGAGACCTTTCTCGGACCGATATTTGGCAGCGACTTCATACGTCAAACCTTGAGAGACGTTCATGAAATAATGGTCTTCTCTTCATAATAGGAATTTCTTCACTTGAAGTTTTGAGAGATTCATACTTGGACCATGACTTCCTCATTTTTCTCCAATCTTTATTTTGGACTTTGATATACAACGATCCGCCTCCTTTTATGACTTGGATCTATTTATCCTCATACCTTGCTAGGGTCTTTTCGGATACACTTTTCCATGACTTTTTGGGAGTTTTTTGCTTTTCGTCGTGTGTCTCGATCCTTCATATTGATTTTCGATAAATGATTCTTCACATCACTTTGGATCTTTAGCAACAAAATATAGCCCTCATGCCTTGTTAGGACCTTTTTGGACTCGCCAATCTTCGCGTCCCGCTACAATAAGTTATGCCTTGGCTATGAACTCTAATCCATACCGAGCAACTTTTAAACGATCTTGGGCTAGAAGCTAAGTAACTTTTCAAATCGTACAAACTTATTTATTGCAGATAAATTTATTAGCAGGCGATGGGAGAATAGGCTTATAATTAAGTCACATAAATTCCCGAAAGAATACCGAACTTATAATTGGCTCTATCATCTCTCGTTCTCCACAGTTTAAAATATCAAGGAATGAGACTCGTGGATGCTTAGCCTATTAAATCAAAGTTTTGGGTTTTCGAGTCGCCTATAGGATCTTGCAAACTCTTAGACTTTTTTAAGTTTAGAAATCGCATTTTAAAGTTCCCTTGATAAACGACTCTCTAGGATCAATTATAGGAACTTGCGAAAAGTTCTTGTTCTTAACCCGTGAGAGTTAAGACTTTCGCGTTTTATAGCTCCCTATATAAAGCAAAACTTGACTTAAACACGTTAAGGATACTAGCTAGAGTAACTTAGATAAATAAACTCGGGTCGAGTCAAAATATTCACAACGTTTGAAAATTAAAACCACTTTATTGAAAATTTATCCTAGCAAAGAAAGAAAATAACTATACAAAAGGAAACACTAATAGGCCAAAATAGATCAAAAATTTTGAAAAATGTCGAAAAAAATGATTTTCCGGTTAAAATGAGGACAAATACAAGGAAAAGGCCACTTAACTTCGATAGAAGTCCCCCCTACACTTGATATAAACATTGTCCTCAATGTTTAAGCATGTGGGAGTAAACTCCCCTACACTTAGGACATTGTGCACTTTGTTTAAATCTCGCTAAGGAAGAGACAACTAAAGAGATTCCTATTTTAATATTGCGAAATATAAAATAGTGAATCGAAAAGAATTTAGGATAGAACCGGGAAGAAGGGAACACGGAATCACGGTTCGTAAAAAGTCATCAAGAGTGTGTCTTGGAAGCTCTAATCCCTGCACATGATAAGAAAGAAAGCAAGAAACACCACGGGGCTCCCCCTACACTTATGGTGAAAATAGATAGATAATTGGGTTGCCTCCCAAAAAGCGCTTGTTTTTGTTAACCGAGTCACGAGCCTGACTCGCCCCCGAATTAATTAGTCCATGGGGAAACCTCGAATGTGATACCGGGATCAAAGACCTTGTCCTCGTTCCCGGTTGACATCAACAAAGGAGAGGCGGGGGGATAAGTCTTGAATGGGAGAAAAGTCCTTTCAACATACGAGAAGTATGTGAATTCAAGATCCACGGGAGGTGGGTTGGGTATAGTAAGCACATTGTCATCCCCCAAAGACAATGGAGGCTGAGCATTCGGCAAAGCCGTGATGTTATCAATGATAGCATAATCAATGTCACCTCCCGGGTCAAAGCACTCATCCTCCGTGATGGTCTCTAACGGAGTGGATTAAAGGTGCTCGGGAGGGGGACTTGGGACAATACCTTCTTGCAGCAAATTATAAAAAATAATATCCCCCTCCATGTCATCGTCATCATTACCTGGTGGTATGGTGTGAATGTCGATTTCTTCCAGCAATGGGTCATTATCTTCAACGGGAGGAATAGATGGAGGCAAATAATCGGAAAGAGAAGGAGAAGTCAACTATTCGATTTGAGCAATAAGAAGGTGCACTTTCCGTAATCTATCGCAAAGAAGCACGTCTTCCACCTCATCTACAAGATCAATGTCATCGGTGAACTTCACGTAAGCCGAAGAGAATAAATCGTCATCACCCGCATCTCCCGGTGGAGATTGAGAAATTTCAAAAGTGAAATTCTCATAGATTGGAGAAAAATCGCCATCACTAGGATCGACCTCTTCCATAAGAGCAACGTCGTCCTCAAGCTCCATAGCAGGTAAGTCACAAACCTCATCAATCAATAATTTGTCGAGACCAACATCACTAAGCTCATTCAACGAATCAAGATCGTTAGACGCAGTAGGAACATCGAGAGTAGGAGCAGCAACTTCAGAAGATGTGTTGAAAGTGCATACAACATCGTCGTCATCATCATCATAATAGTATTGATGCACAAGAGGAGGGGTATAATCACTAAGATTAGATACTTGCTCTTGATGCAGTCGCTTTTCCTCCGCCCATGCTTCTTTTGTAAGAACAACGGCTTCTTGAAGTTGCAGAATGATGGAGTGTAGTTCGTCATTCAAAGTAGTGCGTTGTGGGTCAAGATTAATTTGCTGAGAGGATTGATGATTGAGGGTGTGATGTGGGGGCTCAAAGTGTTGAAAACCTAAATTATAGCATGGTTGTGGCTCATAGTAGTTCATCAGTTGGGAAGAATTAGAACACGGGTTTGGTTCATAATAATCTGTTGATCCCAAACTTAGATCGATTAGCTTTATGTATACGAGATTAGATCAAGTAATACACGTAGAGAAACCTTTGTATATGCTTTATGAATCTAAGTGTTATGCGGAATCTAACACTTAAACAAGAACACACAATGATATAAACAAACTTTCACTTTGATTATCAATATCAAACTTGCTTACAATGAAAGATGTTTACGAATGAAAACTTATATGAAAACTTATACCTAAAGGTCTTCTTTTATAGACATAAGAAGCCTTGTACAATAATCTATGTATCAGCTGTTCTAGGTAAAGATAAATATAGAAAATAAATTATCATTCCTATCCTTACTAGAAGTATTCTAGAATATAATAAACGTGTAGAATATATCTTCCATCAGTGCTTGTCTTCAATGTGTCAACGCTTGACTTTAACTTGTCAACGCTTGAGCTGTCATCGCTTGTTTTGTTCTTGTCAACGCTTGTTTTGTTCTTGTCAACACTTGTTTTGTTCTTGTCAGCGCTCAAGTGATCTGGCCTTAATTTATTCCCAACAATCCTCCCCTAAACTTGATATCCACTCTTATGATCAAGTTTCTGAATAAGCATTAAGGACTAGGAGAAATCTTACAAACCTTCTCATATTGGTAGTGAATAAATCTGATCAAATCTTTTGCCACGTCACTTGAATAATCTATTTCCAGCTGAGTGTCCTTCATCTTCTCCAAAATAGCCTTGGATATGAAATACTGAGCATCCACAAGTAAATACTCAGCAAACTTTGTAGAGCTCAAATGGTATACACCAGCAGCTAAATATAACCTCCATTGAAGACCACTGAGGTCATCCTTAAGATCCTTCCAAATTGCAGGATCCTCATCTTTTGGTCCACACATTCTTTTGAATGTGGTCCAAAGTTTTATTCCATTAGCTGAAGTTGGTGCTTCAGCCTCATACTTGGTCTCCAGCAACCTCCAAAGGTCCACCAAGTCTTCTCTATCACAACTTGCAAACAAAGATATGAGAGTGGTAAAAGTGTGTACCTCCTTTCCAAATCTGCCAATCTTCTAGAACCCACATTCATCTTCTTCATAGCTCACAATTGGGTTCCTGGAATCTAATGGTAACACTTGCACCATATCTGAAGCTTCTAATGGGGAGAGCTTGAGGCTCTTTCTTATAACTGCTTCACTTGGATATAGTGGATCCATATCTTTTTGAAACTCAAATGAAATTCCCTTCTTTACTGGCCTGGGAACAATCATAGCTTTCTTGAGTTCCATTTCTTCTGCAAGTTCCTCCTTTCTTTCATCTGAAAGAAGTCTGAGAGTGTTTGCTTCCTGCACTCTCACCCAAATGGGATAAGCCCTGTTTTCCAACTCATCAAATGTCAAAGCCTTCAACTTCTGATATGTCCATCCAACTCCATGACATCTGAGCAACATAAAGTAGAGCTCCCTTCTATCCCTTTTCAACTCTGAGAGAATATTGCTTGCCTTGTGTTTCAAAATTACCTGGCAATCCTTCTAAACTATAAGTAGAATCTCCAAACCCCATATTTGATCTGAAATGGTCAAGTCTGGATTCTCCATGCATCTGTCTTCCCAAGCATGATACATTTAAACCACCTCTGGCATGTCAAAGTCAACCTGCAATTTCAATTCTCTCAACTTTTCTTTGGCCAACTCATCCCCATACTCAAGCCTTTCAGGTTCTATAATCATCACACTTGAGTCTGAGCTAGCACCATCACTTCCTTCTTCAGAAGTCACAACAAATGGTGACTTTTCCTTTTCATCCTGTTCCATGATTTGTGCAGCCAATCTCCTATCAAATTCAACTTGAGCTGCATCCTTTGGAACAATCTCCTCTACCATTATACCCTTACCCTTATCTGATGGTGCAATGGTTGGTAAGGTAGATGGTAATACCTGAGTAGAAACCTCCTTGATGATAGATGATGACTGGGATACATCACCTTCATGTGCAGGTCTATCAACGCCCAAATTTGTCCTATCAGCGCCCAAAATACTTCTATCAGCGTCCAAATTTTCCTTGTCAATGCTCAAATATCTTCCCTCAGCGCCTAGTGTAACCTCTCTCAACATAGCTGTAAATGATATATTTAAGTTGGTGGGAGAGACTAAGGACGTATCAAAACCTGTTTGTTTCTTCAAAGTTGTAAGGGCCTCAACAACATCCATTGATTGACCATCATGGCTGCCCTTATCACTCAGATTTATTGGATCTTCCTCCCCTTTGGAAGATTCCTCCATACCCCTCCTATCACGATCACTTTCCAAAACAACAATCCTCTCCCTCAATTGCTTGAGTTCAAGGCCTTGTGAGCTGACTACTTGTACTAAGTCTGCATTTTGCTTTTGCAAGCTAATGCAGACTGCCGTCAATTCCATAAGAGTCATTGGTTCCAGTCTGCCCTCTTCTAAAATGGGGATTTGACCTCCCAAGTCAGAGTCATTGGGCATGGATGAGGACTTAATTATGGTGGGACTGCCTTGGCCAGCATCTAAGCCAGAACCAATAGTCCCAGCCTCATCCAGGGCACCAGCCACACTTGTGGTGGTGGTTCTCTCTGCTTCATGGCTAGGACCACCAGAGGAGAACACTCCAGTAGTCCTTTGGCGTTTCATCAACCTATATTCAGGGGGTGTGGAAGATGGTGTGGAAGAATGGGTGGATGTGGGTTGGTTAAGGGGTGTTTGGGATTGTGAAGGTTGTGTGTCAGCGTTGGAAATAGGCACATCAACGCCAACATTGAGTGTGTCAGCGTTGAAGGATTCTGAGTCAATTTGCATTTGTGCAGGTGAAGGTAAAGGTTCAGGAATTGGTTCAAGTTGTGGTTGAGGGTCAATTTGAACATTGAGTGTGTCAGCGTTGAAGGATTCTGAGTCAATTTGCATTTGTGCAGGTGAAGGTAAAGGTTCAGGAATTGGTTCAAGTTGTGGTTGAGGGTCAATTTGAGGTTCGGGTTGTGCTGCTGCAATAACAGCAAGCATGGCTTGGGTTAAAGGTAGGTCTCTATGGGGTGGTGAGTTCATCTTCATAAAAATAGGTTTCTTTTGCTCAGGGATCTTATAAAAATCATTGTGATCCCTTGAGCAGTAACCCTGATCATCAAAAACCATTTGCAGAAAACGGGGATAAGCTAAAGTCATTTTTGTCCCCTTGTTTTTACACATCCCCTCAAAAATCATTTTAGAATAGTTAAATTTTTGCCCTGTTGCAATGCACACAATAGCATTGGCAATGAATCTATTGATCTCATTGTGTGCAGTACATTGGGGAATCAAACATTGAAGGAGGACATGTATGAGGTACTTCCAAGCTGGGGGAAATTCCTGCTTATGATACTTATTTAGAGTACCTTCATCAGGAAAAGGATATCCCAAAGCCCTAAGCCCTTGTTCTATTTCATGTATGGGAAGGGTGGCTATACCATCAGCATCATCAAGATGCAAGGCTTGGCGTACCAAGGCCTCAGTAACCACCCAAGATCTCCCATGAACAATAGAAGTCAATGTGGTCACTCCATTAACTGCTGAGGAACTAACGGTGTTCCAAAACTGCTTAATGTGTGTGACTGGAATGAGTGGTGCATGAGAAAGAGCATACCTTAATGGGGATGCGTTCAAATACGCCACCATTTGTGTGTATTGAGGAAATAAAGTATCATCAGCGACAAGATATGCAATCATGTTGTGTTGAGATCTGAACCCCAATTCCAATTCTGTTGGTTTAAACTTTGGTGCCACTGATGAAAGCTGTTAATTTTAAGTGAAGAAGATGAAGTTGATAAGAGAAAATTGTTAGACAAGAATTATAGATACCCTGTTTAAAATAGGAGCCAAATTTATAGGAGAAAAAGAATGCATGTGATAGGCCCAAAAATAGGCAAGTATTTTCAAAAATCAATCATGAAAATATTGAAAAAGTTATAAGTTATCTCATGCATTAAATGAAAGTAACAACTCCTAAAATTACGGCTTGAAAATATGTCAAAAAGTAACAACTGGGTAGGTCCCATTGAGTGTCAACGGTCAAAAATAACCTATCAACGCCCAACGGCTATAATCTTGTCAACGTTTGCCTATAGCCATGTCAGCGTCCAATTTGGTCACAACAATGCTTGGAAAATTCTTGTCAGCGTCCAAAAATAAAAATATTTTAAAAAGTGAAAAATGACCTTAACAATTAATTTATCCTAGAGAAGATAACCAAAAGCTGATAATTATTATAGGGCGGCAAGCACTGTCCAGTTATGCACACTTGCATAAGCAAGATAGACATATCAGTCCTCTAGTGTCCCTTGCTAACCAAAACTCTTATCAACCAAGTTATCTTATAAAATCCTTGTTACTCCCAGGTAAATCCCATATCAAAATCATTCCCAAGTCTCCCAACAGACCACAACCAATTCTAGGCCAAAAATGTCTTGGCAGCATGCATAGTATATCAACTTTGCATGCTATAGTGCCTCATGATTTAGTAAAACTAACTCATACTCACCTGTGGACACAATCTAGAATTGTGATAAGAGTATCATATGGATACCCAAACACCCTAAAGGTTCCTAAAACCTCCCCTTAAAATATGATACAAAAGTTTGCTAAAATCATGCATGAACATAAAAAATTTATGTCAAGATAGGAATGAAACATTCCAACCATCATCCATAAATAAAAACTTGTCCAAATGCTTCTCCATTGATCCATAAGCAACTCTGTATCCAACGGTATACTGCTAACACCATCTGCACATTTAGATTGAAAACCACAAAACTAACATTGTTGCTGACAACGCCCCGATAACACATGACAGCGTTGAGGGAAGCTTTGTCAGCGTTAGACAATTATATTGCTGACAACGTTGCAAAAACACGTATCAGCGTTCAAGCAACCTTTGTCAGTGTTAGAAAAATATAGTGGAAAATCTAAATCATCAATAAGACCAATAACAATGCATGATCCTGTACATACTTTTACAACAAGACTCCAAAACACATATTATGTGAGATTAACCATTCCAATACTTGTTACCAAGTATTGAAATCTCCCAGCATCAAAAGGTTTAGTTAGTAAATCTGACACATTTTCCTCAGTGTCAACCCTATCTGGTTGTATTAAACCTTTCTCAAAGCAATCTCTTATAAAATGGTGTCTAATTTCTATGTGTTTAGTTTTAGAATGATGTACAGGATTCTTAATGATGCATAAAGTACTATTATTGTCAACAAATATCTTAGTATGCATGAAATTGTACCCATAGTCCAACAGCTGGTTCTGAGTCCACAAAACTTGGCCACAACATGCAGCTGCAGCCACATACTCTGCTTCAGTTGTAGAATTAGCCACCACTGTTTGTTTCTTGCATTGCCAAGATATCAACCTGCTCCCAAGAAACTGACATCCACCAGTTGTGGATTTCCTATCAAATTTATCACCTCCACAATCACTGTCTGAATATGCAATCAGCTCCAATGGTGAATCCTTTGGGTACCACAAACCAAGACTAGGATAGCATCTTAGATACCTAAAGATCCTCTTCACAGCATAAAGGTGACATTCTTTGGGAGTCACTTGATGTCGTGCACAAGCACACACAGCAAACATGATGTCAGGTCTGGAGGCAGTAAGATACATCAAGGATCCAATCATGGATCTATAGTGCCTGACATCTACATCTTTCCCATCTCCAATCTTTCCCCAAGGGTGTTCTCTATCCATAGGATTAGTAGCCCTCTTTTCATGTGGAGAAAAGCCAAACTTCTTTAAGATTTCAGCCACATACTTGTCCTGGGAGATGAAGATACCATCCTCTTTCTGCTGAACTTGTAAACCAAGAAAGAAGTTCATCTCCCCCATAGCACTCATCTTGAATTTATCTGTCATAAGCTTGGAGAAATCCTCACTCATCTTAGGATCAGTAGACCCAAAAATGATATCTTCAACATAGACCTGGACAAGCAACACATGCTTGCCTTTCTTCTTTGTAAATAGTGTCTGATCTATGGTTCTCCTCTTGAATCCATTGTCCACCAAATAGGTAGACAGAGTACCATACCATGCTCTAGGGGCTTGATGAAGGCCATACATAGCCTTTTTGACTATATACACTTTATCTGGATGCGCTGGATCCTCAAAACCAGGAGGTTGCATTACATAAACTTCCTCAACAATGGTGCCATAGAGAAAGGCACTCTTGACATCCATTTGATAGACTGTGAAGCCCATGCAGGATGCATAGGCTAGAAAAATCCTTATAGCTTCAATCCTTGCAACTGGTGCAAAGACTTCCTCATAGTATATTCCCTCCTCTTGTGTATATCCTTGAGCCACTAACCTTGCCTTGTTTCTGACCATAATGCCTCTTTCATCTCTTTTGTTCCTGAGAACCCATCTTGTCCCTATAGGTCTGACATATCTAGGACAATCAACCAGCTCCCAAACATCCTGAATTGCAAATTGGTGAAGCTCATCCTGCATTGCTTCCACCCAACTTGGTTCTTTGAGAGCATCAAATATTTTCTTGGGTTCTTCCTGTGACAGAAAACATGCAAACAAACATGCTTGCACAAGAGGGGTATCAACCTTCTTGTGTATATTAGCAATAAACCCACCAAGACCTTGATGAGATCTTCTAGTCTGAACTGGAGTCATAATATCACCAATGATCTGGGAAGGGGGGTGATTCTTCATTGTGGAAGTGAGAACTCCTCCTTCAAAAAGTCTAGTGTCCTCAACCTCATTCTCCATATTGCTAATGTCCTCTTCATCAGACTCTCTTCCATCAACATGAGGATGAACCTCTTCATAAATATTGGAAGGTTCACCTTGTTCAAAATTTGAAGAGAAAAGATGGGCAGAATTGTTGTCAACGCCTGAACCTTGTTTGTCAGCGCTTGGGCTAACAACGCTTGAACTGTTGTTGTCAACGTCTTAGCCATCAACGTCTGAATTGGTCTTGTCAGCGCTAGATTTGCCTTTGTCAGCGCCTGAAGGACCATGCATGTTTGTATCTGGTGGTATTTGGAAACCACCATTATCTTGTCCAGCAGCAGCAGCAGCAGCAGCAAAAGCATCTGTCCAAATGGGAATTGTGACATATTCTAATATAGGAGATGCCTTTTCTGCTTGTGATCCAACCCTCTCATTAACCTGTGTACCTGAAACATTAACAACTTGTTCCTCCACAACATTTGAAGTTACCTTCACAATGTCTGGATTAGTAACAGGCATATAATTTAAAGTTCTAGATAAGGGTTCCAAATTAAACAACCAATTGGGACCACTTTCAGGATCACTAGGTTTATTCTCTAAAAACCTAACATGTACTCTTTCAACAATACGTTTGTCCTCTTTAAGATAAACCCTATAACCCTTGCTCTGGACTGAATACCCTATGAAGTAACCCTCATCACCTTTTGCACTAAATTTCCCTAAGGCATCACTAGTATCCAAAACTACTACATGACAACAAAAAGGTCTGAGAAAACCAATATTAGGTTTTCTTCCCCAAAGTAACTCATAAGGTGTTTTGTTCTGAATTTTGTTAACCAATGCTCTATTTTGCACATAGCAAGCTGTATTAACAGCCTCAGCCCAAAAGGCTATAGGAAAGTGAGCATCAGCCAACATTGTTCTGGCTGCTTCAATTAGGGTTCTATTTTTCCTCTCAGCAACCCCATTTTGTTGTGGGGTTCTAGCAATACTAAATTGCCTTGTAATTCCTTTCCTGGCACAGAAATCATCTAGCTTCTTATTCTTAAATTCTCCACCATTATCACTCCTAAGCATTTTAACCTCATTGCCAGACCTCTTCTCAATCTGAGTGATAAAATCAATAAGAACATCAGCTGTGTCACTCTTCATAGCTAGAAAGAATGTCCAAGTAAACCTAGAAAAGTCATCTGTGATAACAAAGCAATATGACTTACCATTCAAACTTTCTATATTGGTTGGACCAAAGAGGTCCATGTGAAGCATATGAAGAGGTCTAGAACTAGTATGCACCTGTTTGGACTTGAATGAGACCTTGTGCTGCTTGCCTTTAAGACATGAAACACAAGAGTGGTCATTGTGGAAGGCCTTCTCAGGCAAACCATCAACTAAACCAAGCCTCACAAGTCTATTTATATTTTTGAAATTTATGTGCCCTAGTCTTCTGTGCCACAAATTACTCTCATCTACTAAGGCCTTAACATAAAAACAAGACATATTATTATTCATTTTAATCCCATTTAAATTCACATTATATATGTCTTTATGCCTAGGTGTTCTATACTCAATATATTTCTCATCAGGGATCTTAAAATCCTTGCTTAACACCAAACACTCAGTATCAGTAAAAAGAACTTTATTTTTGTTATCACAAACTTGTGATACACTAAACAGGTTGTAATCAAGTTCTTTTACCAGGAAGACGTTCTCAAAACGCAGATTCTTGGTGAGAAGGGTTCCTTTGCCTGTGATAGTTCCATATCCGCCTCCAAAGTAAACCTTATCACCATCTTTAATAGGAGTGAAGTTCGTCAGATAGTCTTCCTTCCATGTCATGTGCCTTGAGCATCCACTATCCCAATATCCATAATCATTGATCTGTCTTTGAATGCCCTGCACATAAAGAAAACAAATTACTTTTCTTTGGGAACCCAAGTCTTAAAAGACTTGGATTCATCTGGTTGTTCAATAAGAACAGACTTGGTTCTCACAACAACCCCATTCTCATCCTTCTTAGGATGAAATACCCAGTTAACCCCAATAGGTTTTGTAATGACCTTTGAAATGTAATTAAATCTATTGCAAGTCATTGAAATCCCATTATCATTAGGGTTTTGATCTTTCTTGGGTCTCCATGTTAAGCTTGAAGAAGCTTTAGACCCATTACCTTGTGGTTGCAAATATTTAGGTCTGGTCACGTTTCTGTTAGCGTTAGAATTTGTCCTGTCAACGCTGAAATTACCCTTGTCAGCGTTGAACCTAGGGTTTGCTACAGAAACCCATTGCCTATTTGACCAGGTGTTTGTCTTTTAAAATGGTCTTTGTCCATGAGTGTTAGACCTTCTAGTAAAGAATGGGGCAGGTCTAATCACTTGTGGACTTTGTTGCACACAAGGTTTGGGTCTGACAACGTTTGACTTTCTAACAATGTTGACTTTGTTCCTGTCAGCGCTGAAATTGTTCCGGTCAGCGCTGTATTTGGGAGCGATGACACACTTGTAAGCCAAATGTGAAAAGCTACCACAAGTGTAACAGGCTTTCTTAGACACAACCTTAGGTCTAGAAGAGAAGAAACCTGTTCCATGATTGCTAACTTGGCTCTTGGATGACCTATTATTCCTATACATCTCTGCATATTTAATGGTAGGTCTTCTAACAGTGTTTGAGCCTAGGTCAACAGCTTTACCAGTGATTGGGTTAGTAACCTTAATGGGTGGTGACTCATTAGGACTTTCACATAGCAAGCCACCCTTGACAAATAGAGTAGGGTTAGCCTTCTTCCACTCATTTAGGTCAGTCAGTTTTTGTTGATACTCTTCAACTGGAGTGACAACTCTTGGTGGAGGAATGAATTCCTCCTCTTGGAGCTCTGGCAAACCAGTCCAAGATAAGTCCCTTTGTTGGACACCATAGAAGTCACCAGCTGGTGGTGGAACCAAAGAGTAATCATTCATCCCAATCCCAGTCATGTCCTTAGGATCCCTTTGTTTGGCCACACAGTCTCCTAGGGTTTGGGTGGCTCTATCAAATCTTTGAATTTTGAGGCCAACATTATCTTTATTCTTAATGGCCTCATCTAACTTAGCCTGTAATTCACCATTAACCCTTTCCATGATGTTTCTAATATCCATACTACCCTCTAACTCATGTTTTAAGATATTGATCTTATCTTTTAAGTTAAATTCCATTTTCTTGTATTTAGAAACGGTTTTCTCAGTTTCAGTAAGAGCTAGTTGGTAATTAGACAATTTACATCTTTCAGTACTCATATCATCTTTTAATTTTAACACCTCTTTGTTAAGTCTTTCAGTATTTAACCTACAACCTTTGCTACAAAAAGCAGCATCATATACCTCATTATCAGATGAAGAGGAGGAGTGTGCCATGAGAGCATATTCAACATGCTCTTCTTCTTCAATATCAGCAACCAAAGCTTTATCCTCTTCAACATTCTTAGCCAGATAGCTCCAATCCCATCCTATACCATCAATTCCTTGAACTGCAACCATAGCTTTGGAATCCTAAGCTTTAACAACCTGACTTGAGGGTTTACCAGCATCAGATCTTCTAAGAGATCTGCATTCCCTCATGAAGTGCCCCATACGATGACAGTTGTAGCATTCAACTTTGGATTTATCAAATCCAACTGTGTCTTTAGCATTGAAGGTCATCTTCTTTTTAAACCTTCTGTTCCACCTATTTGCTCTTATACTAGCAAGAGCCATGTTCCACTTGATGTCCATCTTCTCTAAGTGCTCATCACTTATCTGCTCAAGGTCCTCATATGTTATCACTGAGCCATTGGGCAAAGAAGCAATGTAAGCACAAACAGTATCCAAATCCAAACCAGCAGGTTTAACTCTTGGTGAGTCATTCTTGAATGTGTCAGCGTCTGAAAAGGAGACGTTGACAGGACTTGTTCCAGCGCTGACATATGATGATCCGGTAACTGGATGCATATAAGAGTCCTTCTGATTGAATTGACCTTCACTATGAGAGAAGAAGGCCATGTTGCTGGTGGTAGATTTGCTTCCATGCTCTAAAAGAGTTTCATCTTCCAACAGTCTTAGTTTGTTGTAGATGTCATCAAACGAGGAGCTCTTGTAAGTATTGTTGGCAAGAATAGATCTTGCCTCAATCTTCCATGCCTCACCAAGACTTTTAAGAAAGGTAGCATTGATGTCAACATCACCAACTTGTGTCCCCATGAAGGACAACTTGCTTGTAATGTCAAGCAATCTGCTTCTCACACTACTCAGTTTCTCATTGGGTTGAGCTTTGAAGACAGCATAATCATGCAGAAGTTGCTTTTTCTTTTCCTCCTTAGTGTCTGCATTGCCACCATATGCAACTTCAAGAGCTTCCCAAAGATCCTTAGCAGATTCATAGCCTCTATATTTATGTTGGTTTTCTTGTCCCAAAGAGACTTTCAGAATATTTAGGGCTTTCATATCAACCCTTTTCTTTGCAATGTCATCAGCAGCCACAGCTCTACCATCTCCAGGTTTTTCTTTCTTATCCTCTTCAGGACATCCAGCAACAACTGTTCTTTGAGTAATGGCATTAAGAATCTTTTGAGCTTTATTGAAAGTGTTTCCATATTCAATAATCTCCTAGAGTGTGTAGTCATAGATCCCCAGATATTGTTCAAAGTTGAACTTCCATAAGTCAAAGTTGGTTGCATCAAGCATGGGAATCTTGATGTTTGGTAAGGCTGAGGAGGAGGAGGTTATTGCTTCAGACATGATGTTGTTAGGGTTTCTGAGAAAATTAGGGTTTTGGTGATTTTAGGGTTCTGGTGTTCTTTAAGATCAAAAGTTCCTCAACAAGCTCTGATACCACTTGTTGATCCCAAACTTAGATCGATTAGCTTTATGTATACGAGATTAGATCAAGTAATACACGTAGAGAAACCTTTGTATATGCTTTATGAATCTAAGTGTTATGCGGAATCTAACACTTAAACAAGAACACACAATGATATAAACAAACTTTCACTTTGATTATCAATATCAAACTTGCTTACAATGAAAGATGTTTACGAATGAAAACTTATATGAAAACTTATACCTAAAGGTCTTCTTTTATAGACATAAGAAGCCTTGTACAATAATCTACGTATCAGCTATTATAGGTAAAGATAAATATAGAAAATACATTATCATTCCTATCCTTACTAGAAGTATTCTAGAATATAATAAACGTGTAGAATATATCTTCCATCAGTGCTTGTCTTCAATGTGTCAACGCTTGACTTTAACTTGTCAACGCTTGAGCTGTCAGCGCTTGTTTTGTTCTTGTCAACGCTTGTTTTGTTCTTGTCAACGCTTGTTTTGTTCTTGTCAGCGCTCAAGTGATCTGGCCTTAATTTATTCCCAACATAATCCATCGGTGAAGAAAATTGAGGACACGGATTTTGCTCATAATAATTCATTGGTTGACAATAATAGATATCGTGAGGACCCCCACAAAGTCGGGTGCGTCTTGTGGATAGCTATTTTCATTGTCATAATTGTACCCCGGTTCTTGTCCGTGAACAGACGGGTATTGAACCGGGCACGAAACATGCCAATGAGAATCACTTCCACAATAGATGCACGGGGAAAGAGTAGGTGGGTTCAAAAAGGACGAATTAAGTGAGTGGCACAAAGGACAAAATCCTGGTATTAATTGTGTATCTTTGATATCGTTTCCGCACCGCTCACATGTACACCATTGACAAGAGTCGTTCCCGTACATTCGTCTCCCACACCCGACGCAATGGACATAAAAATCCATAAAGAAAATAGATAAGTAAGAAGAATATTTTTGGTGCAAAACTTTTGAAAAATAAATGCTTTTTATGATTTTTCAAATGTTTTTGGTTTTTAGAAAATTTTTGGACTCGAAAAATAACGTTCACAAGTGAACGGGTCACAAAAGCAACGCGTCTCGCACAAAAAACCTTTGATCCTCACGAAAAGAGCCGGCAGCGGCGCCATTTAATACAATAGATTTTACTAGTTGAAAGTTCGTTTTCTCGGTATCTTCTCGAATTGATCTCTGGTTAATTGTGCGACTCAGTTGTTCTTGGTGAATTAAATAAAAGAGTTGTCGTTGTCTAAAAGTAATTAAAAATAAAGACTTGAAACAATTAAAAATAAAGTAAAGACGGTAAAAAGAAACAATGAAAGATAAAAACTTGGCGAAAAGTAAACTGCGAGAAAATTAAAAGGTAAATAAAGTAAATGACGCGAAATAAAACTTAAATAAAAGGAAAGCAAGTAAAAGTGCAAATAAAGAAAAAGGCGGGAAAAATAGAGTTTAAAACTTAAAACTGAAAAATATAAAATTACAAAAAACTGAAACTTATTCGGAATGAACCACTACTCGGAATAAATGCTTATTCGGAATAATTGAACATTCCGAATAAGGGTTCTATGCGGAATAAAAAGAGAAAAATACTCTACTCGGAATAATAGCTATGCGGAATAAAATCCCCATTCGGAATATAAGGCTATTCGGAATAATGACCCTATCCGGAATAACTGAATATTCCGCATAGAGGTCCTATCTGGAATAACCAATATTCCGCATAGATGTCCTATCCGGAATAACTGACATTCCGCATAGAGTAATGAGAAAGCAGATGATTCGGAATATTGGAAATATTCCGTATAGAAGAATAGTAAAGCAGTCTATTCGGAATATTCTGGGCAAGATCCAGTAAACATGAACATGAAGAACAGTAGGGGAAATGGAACACGAATTTAACAAAATCCAATCAAGATAAACCAAAAGATTAAACCAAAACAACCAATAAGCATCAACTAACAATAATCAATCAAAACAAATCAACAAAATTAACAAACATAATCAAATCAATCAAAACCCACTTGACCAAAATCATAAAAATAAAAGAACATGAACAATGAATATGAAGAACAAATCAAACAAAAAAGGTAGAAGGAGATTAGCAATAAGATAAAGATTAACAACAATTAAAGGTGAACTTACTTGGAATTTAAAAGAAAATTAAAGGTGCATTACATGAAGATTAAAGTGCACAAAATTAAAGAACAGGAAAATTAAAATGGGGAAGAGAGGCTTGTCAGGCCTCCAACAACCTAAACAAAATGAAAGTGGACACTATATATAGGGGGATTAGGGAGGAGCTTAGGAAGCTTCCTCCCTCTTTCTTCTTTCTCTTAATTGCACACTTAAGTCCTTGATCTTCTTAATCTTTTGTTAATCTTCTTAATACTTGGACTTTGTCTTGGGATTTCTTCAAACTCGTCTTGTAATTTTCAATAAATTAGACTTGAGTTCATCGGATTTTTAGTAAACTTCCGTCTTTTGACTTTTTTTCTTCGATAAATTTTCAAAATTGGTCTTGGACTTCCGTTCTTTTTCCATTTTTGATCTTTCGACTTTGTCTTTTGCCTTTTTCTTCGATAAAAGCCCGTGAAATCCCGTGGTTTCTCCACTTTTCGCCTTTTCGTCCTAAATCTCAACAAAAACACAAACCACGCATAATTCCGACATAAATGGCATAAAATACACGTTTTGGCTAAGTTATTATTGTAACTAAGTGATAAAAAGGATGGGTGTTTTCACACCTATCAGTTCTCGTGTACCACTAATTTTGGGAAGACTGTTTTTGATGACGGCTAGTGCCTTAGCTGACTCGAAAGCGGGGAAATTGACTTTAAGAGTTGATGATGAAAATATCACGTTTGATATTGGTCATATCTCTAAATTTTCTTCCAAGTATTACGAGGAATCAATTAATCAAATCGATGTGATTGATGTTACTTGTGAAGAATATTCTCAAGAAGTGCTTGGATTCTCGGCTTCTTCTAAGAGTGGCAATCCCACTTCTTCGAATCCTATTATCTCTTCGGCTAAGCCTCCACTCACTCCATTTGAGGGAGGTGACTTCGTTCTTGAAGAGCTTGAGAATAATGGTTATTCAAAAATCGAAAAGGAAATTGATGATTACCTTAGCACACCATTTGATCCTAGTGAGTTTGATAGTGAGAATTTTGATCCCGAGGGAGATATTGCGTTAATTGAGAAATTGTTGAATATGGATCCTTTTGAATCGCCACCTATGGATTTAAAAGTTGTGAATGAAAATGAGACTAAAGTGAAAACATCTATTGAGGAAGCACCCGAATTAGAACTTAAGGAATTACCCACTCATTTGGAGTATGCTTTTCTTGAGGGATCGGATAAGTTACCGATGATTATTGCTAAGGGATTAAAGAAAAATGAAAAGGTTGAACTTATCAAAGTGCTTAAGAAGCATAAACGGGCCATTGCATGGAAAATCTCCGACATTAAGGGTATAGATCCAAAATTTTGTGCTCATAAAATTCTAATGGAGGATGATTATAAACCCGCTATCCAAAATCAAAGAAGGGTCAATCCAAAGATTCATGAGGTGATCAAAAAGGAAGTCACTAAACTTCTAGACGCCAGAATGATCTACCCTATCTCGGATAGTCCATGGGTTAGCCCCGTGCATTATGTTCCAAAGAAAGGAGGAATGACGGTTGTTAATAATGAGGATAATAAATTGATTCCTACTAGACTTGTGACCGGTTGGCGTGTTTGTATTTACTATAGGAAACTTAATGATGCCACTAGGAAGGATCATTTTCCGTTACCTTTTATGGATCAAATGTTAGAGAGACTAGCGGGGAATGAATTCTATTGCTTTTTGGATGGATTTTCCGGTTACTTCCAAATCCCCATTGACCCTCGTGATCAAGAAAAGACCACATTCACTTGTCCTTATGGAACATTTGCCTATCATCGCATGCCTTTTGGACTATGCAATGCTCCGGGGACGTTCCAAAGGTGCATGATGGCTATTTTCCATGATATGATCGAGAAAACCATGGAAGTCTTCATGGACGACTTTTCGGTTTTTGGGGAATCTTTTACTTCATGTCTCTTAACCTAGAAAGAATGTTGCAACGTTGTGAGGAAACGAATCTTGTGCTTAATTATGAAAAATGTCACTTCATGTGCAAAGAGGGAATTGTGTTAGGACATAAGATCTCTAAGGCCGGTATTGAGGTTGATAGGGCTAAAATCGACGTGATTGCCAAATTGCCTCCACCCACCACCGTTAAGGGAGTAAGGAGTTTTCTCGGCCATGCCGGCTTCTATCGACGTTTTATACAAGACTTCTCTAAGATAGCTCGGCCTATGACCTATCGTTTGGAAAAAGAGACTCCTTTCATCTTTTCGGATGAGTGTATTCAAGCCTTTGAGATGCTTAAAAGAAAGTTGACCAAATCTCCAATCTTAGTTGCCCCGGATTGGAATCTACCTTTTGAAATTATGTGTGATGCTAGTGATTATGTGGTAGGTGCGGTTTTGTGGCAACGTAAGTTAAAACACTTCTTACCTATACACTATGCAAGTAAGACTATGACGGATGCTCAAACAAAGTACACTACAACGGAAAATGAGCTACTTGCCGTTGTGTATGCTTTTGAAAAGTTTAGACCATATCTCGTCTTGTCTCAAACCATAGTGTATACGGACCACTTGGCTATCAAATATCTTCTTAATAAACAAGATGCTAAGCCGAGGTTGCTCCGGTGGATTCTCCTCCTTCAAGAATTTAATGTCAAAATTCTAGACAAAAAAGGAGCCGAGAATCTCGCGGCCGATCATTTATCTCGACTTGAGAATCCTCACCAAAGCGATTGAGAGAACAAGGAAATCAATGAAACATTTCCTCTCGAGACGCTTGGTATGATTGCTTTTCGTGGTGATGATAGTACCCTATGGTTTGCGGACATCGCAAATTACCATGCGGGGAAGTTTGTGATCAAGGGTATGTCGTCCCAACAAAAACGAAAGTTTTTCAAGGATATTTCCGATTACTTTGGGGACTACCCCTATTTGTTTCGTGTGTGCGCGGATCAAGTGATTCGTAGGTGCGTGTTTGGCAAAGAAGCTCAAGATATCCTTAAATCTTGTCATGAGGGACCCACCGGGGGACATCATGGTGCTAACGCCACCGCGAAGAAAGTCTTTGATGCCGGTTTCTTTTGGCCTTCCATATATCGTGATGCCCAAGACTTGATCAAGACTTGTGATGCTTGTCAACGTCAAGGAAAGAACTCACAAAGGGATAAAATGCCTCAAAACATTATTCAAGTTTGTGAAATCTTTGACATGTGGGGGATCGATTTTATGGGGCCGTTTCCATCTTCGAAAGGAAATAAATACATTCTCGTAGCCGTGGACTATTTGTCTAAATGGGTTGAAGCTAAGGCTGTGCCTACGAATGATGCTCGAGTTGTGGTGAACTTTTTGAAACAACTCTTTGCTAGGTTTGGAACTCCGCGGGCTATTATAAGTGATCGTGGGACCCATTTTTGTAATGAACAATTTGAAAAAGTTCTAAAGAAATATGGTGTCACTCATCGACTTTCCACGGCTTATCACCCTCAAACGAGTGGTCAAGTGGAGGTTTCAAACCGTGCTCTTAAAAGGATTTTGGAGCGTTCTATTGGAGAGAATCGCACTTCATGGTCGGATAAATTGGACGATGCATTGTGGGCTTTCCGTACGGCTTACAAGACGCCAATTGATTGTACACCATTTAGGTTGGTCTACGGAAAAGCATGCCACTTGCCAATTGAACTCGAACATAAGGCGTATTGGGCTCTTAAGCATTGTAACTTTGATTTGAGGACCGCGGGTGATCATCGCAAGGTTCAATTGAATGAACTAAGTGAATTAAGGGATCAAGCTTATGAAAATTCTTTGATTTTTAAAGAGAAGACTAAGAGGATTCATGACTCTAAGATCAAAAACCGCATTTTCAATGTTGGTGATCAAGTCCTCTTATTCAACTCTAGACTTAAGATTTTCTCGTGCAAGCTTAAATCCCGTTGGTCCGGACCATTCACCATTGCACAAGTTTTCCCTTATGGCACCGTTGAGCTAGCTCAAAAAGAGGGGCCTAACTTTAAGGTGAATGGTCATCGTGTGAAACACTACTTTGGAGGGGACATACCTGCGGAGGTTGTCCCGGATCTTCAAACTTTCCATAAGGACCAATGAATGCGGGGATCGAGTCGAGCTCATGACTCGGTGAACAAAAACGAGGTGCCTTGTGGGGGAGTCCCATATATTCTATCTTCTTTCTATTTTCTAACACTAATAAGGCTTGATCTTTCAAGCTCGTGCTCGTGATCTGTTGTGTTGTGATCTTAGGTATGACCCTAATTTTTGAAGACTCTCGTGTTCGGTTTTTGCCGGTCCACTTGATCTTCCTTTCTTTGAATGCCAAATAGGGGCACACTTTCTTACCCTTGATTTTTATCGACTAACGTTTTATCTTGAGGCATAATTAATAAACGGCTTATAGATTTGCGTGCTCTTTCCATGCTAGGATTTTGCATTAGACTCTTCGTGTTTTAGCAAGGGGGTGTTACTCTTGAGTTAAGAAACATTGAGGACAATGTTTGGTTTTAGCATGGGGGAGTCAATCGATATAATCGCTTGCAATTGCTTTTGTCGTGTCTAAACGTATTGTTTTTCTCATAAAATTTTAAATTTTTAGTGTTATTTTTAAGTTTTAATAAAGAAAATAAGTGCTTTTGACACGAATGTAGGCTTTCCGTTGGTGAAAATAAGAATAGTTTTTGACTCGACTCGGTTTTTAACCTTAGCTTTTCCTTAACGTATTTGAATTAAGTTTTGCTAGGCTTTTATATAGGGAGCTTTAAAACACGAAAGTCTTAATTCATATGAGTTAAGAACAAGAACTTTTCGCAAGCTCCTATAATTGATCCTAGAAAGTCGTCTATCAAGGGAACTTTAAAACACAAATTCTAAAACTTGCAAGAGTATAAGAAGATGCAAGATCCTATAGATGACTTGAAAACCCAAAACTTTGATTTAATAGGCTAAGTATCCATTGATTTCACATTTTTGAAATTTTACAATATGGAGAACAAGAGATGATAGAGCCAATTATAAGTTTCGTATTCTTTCGGGAATTTATGTGAGTTAATTATAAGCCTATTCTCCCATCGCTTGTTAATATTTTTATCTGCAATAAATAAGGTTGTACGATTTGAAAAGTTACTTAGCTTCTAGCCCAAGATCGTTTAAAAGTTGCTCGGTATCTATTAGAGTTCATAGCCAAGGCATAACTTATTGAAGCGGGATGCGAAGATTGGCGAGTCCAAAAAGGTCCTAACAAGACATGAGGGCTATATTTTATTGCTAAAGATCTCAAGTGATGTGAAGAATCATTTATCAAAAATCAATATGAAGGATCGAGACACACGACGAAAAGCAAATACTCCCCAAAAGTCATGGAGAAGTCTATCCAAAAAGGCCCTAACAAGGTATGAGGATAAATAAAGCCAAGTCCAAAAAGGAGGCGGATCGTTGTATATCAAAATCCCAAATAGATTGGAGAAAAATGAAGAAGTCGTGGTCCAAGTATGAATCTCTCAAAACTTCAAGTGAAGAAATTCCTATATGAAGAGAAGACCATTATTTCATGAACGTCTCTCAAGGTTTGAAGTATAAAGTCGCTGCCAAATATCGGTCCGAGAAAGGTCTCAAATCACGAAGCAAGTTATGCCAAGATATGAACTTTATGAGGTCCCGAGAAGCAGTTTTAAAAGATTTTGTCCTTTAGCTAACTATTGATTAAATCGTTCACTTTATTTTCAGCCTAATAAATTATCGAAATAAGTCAACAATGCATCCTCGTGATCATTCAAGACAACAATAAAATATAAGATATACACCTAGGAATAAGGGAGTCTAAGTGAATAATTGGCCCACATGAGTTTGTGTTAGTTTGCTAACTTATAATAACAATGATCTTGTTTTTGCACTTGCCATGGAAAAGTGAAAAGTCGGGGACGATGAATCTATTTAAGTTTTAAAAGTTATTTTTCGAATAATGAAAGCAATACATTATGTCTTTGCAAAATAAAATGTCAAAAGTTGAATAATAGTGTAGTTTGAGTTTTATTTTATCATTGCGTGAGGACACGGCAATTGCTTAGCAAGGGGGAATTTGATATGAGCTTAAATACTCATATCATTTGTATCTTATAACATTGAAATTATCCAATTAATGTATCAAAAATACCTTGTATATGTTATTTTGTTGTTTGAATGTGTGTAGGTACCAAGATCACGAAAATCGGAAAAAACCGGCACGAGATTGATGAAAAAGATTGAAGGAGCCAAAATCGAGCTCGATTTTAGATGATTTAATTATTTGTCAAGTTTATGGGCCAAGTGGGACCCACAAATGCTTATCGGGCCTGAGAGTCCAATATTGAAAAATACATTTGGAATAAGGCAAAACAAAGCCCAAATCAAACGGGCCAAATGGAATAATACACACGGAATGGAGTATTTATTTGGGCTGCAAGCCCAATCCAAAGAATGAAATGGAAAGAAAAGAAACGAATTGGGCCTTTTAGGGTTTGGTTTAAGTAAATCGTGTATAATCACGTTACACATTCACTTTATCTTATAAAACGAATAAAAATATCCCACACATCACACGCTCCTCACCCACTCATTTACACACACGTTTTTCTCCCATTTTATACCACACAATTATTAATTCATTCGATAAAACCTATGTGAGTTCTCTCTCACTTTTCTTCCTTTTTCTTCTTCATCACCCAAAACCAGTAACAAATAGTTACTGTTTCAAAACCCTAGCAACACAAAAAATCAATATTATTTGGGGCTTTTTCTCACACGGTTAATTCATACGTGTGGGATAAAACCCCCAATGTTTTAGGAAGAGAAGGTATGGTGAGGCAAGGATACGTGGCAATTTTCTACTGGCTTTAACACATCATCCTCCTATATCAACCAATCACAAGGCTCAAAAGAAGCACAACTAGCACACACGGATGCCACGTTGGCAATCCGTGTGTTAGTGGTGTTTTCTCAACCATCAGATCAAAAATAAGAGAGAGAATGAACATCCAAGGGTTGAGAAGAAAGAAGAATATACTCAAGAAGATTCGGAGATGCTCCTCAGCAAGCCCTTGGGAAGGATATAAAAACCCCCAATTTTCTTGTAATATTGATCCTTTCTTTTACTTTAAAGTTATTATGTAGAAATTGTTTTAGGATTAATTTTGTATTTCTTTTAATTAAATCTTGTAATATTTCTGAAGTTTAATAAAAGATCAGTTGTGTTCATTTGCAATCGTGTCTCATTTATTTTCTTTTCCTGCTTAAATTGATATACGAATTAAATCTTATTATAGTTTTACAATAATAATGTTTGAGATATTAAATATAAGCTAATTAATAGCTTAGATTTAATATTAGAAGTAAAAATTGGATAAAATACTTTCCCTACTAGAAAGTATTCACAAACAGTGAACGCGGTCTTTGGATCGAATGGTGAATGGTAATGATTGATGGTTGTGTGTTGGGTTCGTGATGGTGGTTTTGATTCCGGTTCATTAGGTTGCTCAGCGCAAACCTACGTCTCAAAAGAATACTTCAAAAAGGTGCTAATATCTTTTAGTTTACATGTTTAATAGATTAAATTTTGTTTAAATGATAATATGATTTAGTACTTGAGTGGTTATTGCAATTTAGTATCTGCTTGATAATTTGAATCGTTTGCTGATGTTTAATGAGTCTAGTAAGTTTAGTTCAACCTGATAAGCTTTTGTATTGTTATTTCGTTTTTAATAAGCTGTTAAACCTTCTAGGTCTTTACTGATTAATTGTACTGTGTATTAGTTTGAATCTGCTTCGTTTGTGATAATTGGTTTTTCTGAAATTCAAGTTCCATAAGGCTGATGTATGATCTAAATAATTATTTTAGTCTGTAATGTTGAAACTATCTGAGCTTGTGAGATTAATTTGGGATTGTAAGACTGCAGATGTGATCTTTGTATGCATTTTAATCTAGTATAAATTTTAGATTTGGTTTAGAACTGATAAGTTAATTTTGCTTAGAGATATATTAGGAATGAATTGTAGAACTGCTTGTTTTGAGTATACGTTTACTGTTTAATTAGGTATGAGATTGAGTAAAATTTAAGGTTGTTGCTTAGTATAGTTCATGATGATATTATCATATTATGAATTGCTATTTAGTTGATTGACTGTTAGTCTGCTCATATCAGATTGTATTTGGTATTGGTTTGCTGAATTATCTGCTTAGTTTGGATATTATTTTTGTCTGCAGAATCATAGGTTTCGTTTGATTGATATTGCTATATTTTCTGTTTAGTTAAGTTCAACTTATCGAGATCCTAATGATCTGATAAGTCCTAAAAAGCTGTTTCCAAACAGCTTATAGGAAATAAGCATATCAAAAGTCTCTCCTGAGACTCTTTTTCATTTATCTGTCAAAAAGAATTAAATCAAAAAAAATATGTCCCGTATGGGAATCGAACCCATGACCTCACGGATGTGTGTATAGCGTGTTAACCACCTGAGCTCAATGATCATTTGATTTTATTATCAGCTTAGTACTTAATATAGTTTGTTATTCTTTGGCAGATTTTGCCTTTTAGTTATTTTTAAGTGAATTACGTTTTTATTTTAAAATAAATTTAAATTAACGTTTTTTTAATTAAAATAAATTTTCAGGTTTTTAATAATAATTAGTTTCTTAAAAATAATAAATAAAATAGAATAAATAAAAAAATATATTTTTATTAATTTTTGAAAAGTTTAATTAGTTTATTTTTGATTAATTAGAAATTTATAATATTAGATTTAAATAAAAATAGTTTTTAAATAGATATTTTTTAAGTAAAGTTAATTAGTTTAAAAAGTTAATTAGTTTTCTTAAAATAGATTAAAATTTATTTTTAATATTCATTTTTATAGATTTTTAATTAGTTTTATTTTTAAATAGTGTTTTAATTTTTAAGTAATTAATTGTTTTAGATTTAAAAATAGCGGGGTTTACGATTCATGCACTTTAGGTTAATTTTAAATAGTTTAAAATTGGTAGATTTTAATTTGAGTTTAAAAACCGAAAACCAATTCAAATCAATTGTCCAAATCGAAACGAAACGTCTCAAATTCACTCGATCTTCGTGTACAACGAACTTGATTCACTCACGTGTTTAATTGAATTCGTCTTTGGTAATATTAGTCTATTACTTTTTCCTAAAGGTAATTTTCTAATTTACCCTATAACGTATCAAATTATCACATATACAATCAACGACACATCACACACAAACACGCGCCAAACAAAAGCAACCCCTCTTTTTCTGATAATAAGTTACCATTGTTCACCTTATGAATCCAGTTACATTCCACTTAAAACAAAGGGTAAAATCAAATTACCCTAACCCACAACTAATTCCCCTTCACACGCATCCATCCCACACTACAAATCACCCATCACATCAACCAATGGCCCCCAACATTCAAGCCGTTCACCAATGAAACCACAACTTCCTCTCCAAGGTATGCCACGTGTCAAATCCAATGGTTTATGCATTCTACTTGGTCCCTAAGGCAATATGAACGATTTGGATAAAAAAGAATAGCTCATAACACCAAAACGTCTAGAAGGCTTCAAGGGCATTTCTGAGATTTTATAGCTAGGGTTTCTAGTTTTTCACATTGTAAACTCAGCCTTCTAAGGCCTATATAAGGACCCCCAACCTGTGGTGAGGCCTTTGTTCCAGTTTTTGCTTCTCTCTTGTAATTTTCATTAAAATTTAATAAAAGTTGGTATTTTCTAAATTTGAAAGTGTAATTCCTTTTTATTGTTTGAAGTTGTTAAGAAGAGGCAAATTCTTAGTTCCATTTAATGTTTCAAAAGTGTTTTGATCTTTGGATTGAAGCACGTTTGGTTTTGAAAAGGTTTTCATATTTGAAAGTTTTCAAAATCTAGGTTTCTGATTTTCTATTTTACTTGTTCTAACCCCAACTAAAAGCTATAAGCTCTTGCAGGCTTGTTGACACCAAGCTTGTGAAGGTTTATCAACCTTTGGTTGGATTGTTTGTTGCCTATGTTGAAGATCACAGCCTTGTGGTTCAGCTATTGTAACCATCAGCCAAGGCTGCATATCCATCCCTTGTTCAAGTACCCTAGGTGTGATCTAGTTGTTGATCTACACTCTAGGGAGCATTTCTGACCTTCCATAGGAAGTAAAGGGAATGATGTTCATTCTCTTTAACTTTTCTCTCTTTTATTTTTCGCTTAAAATCTGCTATGTTAAGTGCTATGTGATTTTGAAATATTGTGTTTGTGTTATGAGTTTTATTGTTTAAACCTGTTAGTTGTCACCTTATTGAGATATTTGAAGCATAAAATCAGTAGGTTATTTGGAAAAATAAGAAGTTTGTTTGAAAAGGACTAAAACAAGGTTGTTTGGGATTTTGGGATCAAAAGGCCTTGTGGCCTTGGTTCTTTGGGTTGGTATTCTCTAAACAAGTGTTTTGGAAGCTCTTTTGGTCATTGGTTAAGTCTCACAAAGTTTTGAAAAGGTTTTGCAAGTTTTTGAAAAATATGTCATAATTGGTTTGAAATTGGTCAAACATATCAGCAAGCATAAAATCTTTGTTTGTTGGATTTAGGGTCTGATTTTTGGTTTGGGAAG
Source organism: Glebionis coronaria (assembly GCA_025667525.1). Lineage (NCBI taxonomy): Eukaryota > Viridiplantae > Streptophyta > Magnoliopsida > Asterales > Asteraceae > Glebionis > Glebionis coronaria. The sequence goes on along the minus strand of CM046874.1, from coordinate 523,390,297 downwards.
AGTTTTTGTGGTGTGCTATCTGGTCTATATCTGATTGTTAACTTTATTGGCTTATTGAGTTAGCTAGGGCTTATAGAAGTTGGCTGAAGTTGTCATTTGCATCAGCAAAGTGACCACTCCTATTTTGCTTTGCATTTTGTTAACTAGTTATTGCCATGTTGTTCTATTGCTTGCTACTTATCATTTTGCTGCTTGTGAACCTGTTTTGATTATTGGATTGGTTATTTGAAGGCTGATAAGCTAACTGGCTTATTGACTAATATTTTCCAAAACTGAAATCAAGTTAGCTAACTGGCTTGCTTGATTCAAAGGATTCAGCCTTGAATCCTTCAAAAAATTGCTCAAAACAAGCTCATATACAAGTCCTGGTAATTTGGTAACATTTGGTGTACTTTTACTTTTGGTCAAATAAGCTCAATTTGGCTTTTTTAAGTTCTGCTTATTGGTATATGCAAAAACTTAGTTTTTGTAATAGGTGTCATTTTTCTCAGCTTATTATCATATCTGGAAGGTTTCAGCTTAATTGGTTAAGGTTTTGCTAGAAAACTAGCTTATTTAGCTTTTTCAGTTTGCTTATTTGCTTCTACAGCTTAGTTCACTTGGATTTTTGGAATTTTCTTGTTGATTATTCTTAGTTAAGATATTTGTGAGCTTTTGCAAAAAGAATCAGCTTTTGAAACCCTCTAGAACTCAAACCCGACTATTTTGTCGTTTTGTGAAAAAGTTCTTTTCAAGATTCTGGCTTATTACTTGAGCTTTTTCAAAATTTCTTTTTGCAAAAAGGTTTAGAATCTCAATAGAAGGTTGGGTGTTTAAGCAGAGCTTATGGCATTAGCATATAGCTTAATGGGCTTATTGGCCATTAAGAATAAGCTGTTGGTTATTTAAGCTGTGATAAGCTCACTTTTAGCTTTTGGGCCTTTAGAGTTTTTTTGTTTAAAATTGAATTTTAAGCTAGTCTAGTGATTTTGGGCTTATTTGGTTGAGTTTGATTTTTATTGGGCTAAAAAGCCCATTAAGGTCAGTGTTTTTATTTTTAACCCATTTGGAGGTCCAATAGGGGTATTTTGGTGATTTCAACTTCATTTTCTGTTTAATTAAGTTAAAATAAACTAGTTTGCAAGTTTTTAGAATTTTTTTTTAAAATTTTGAATTTTTAATATTTATTTTTAGTTTTTAATCATTTTAAATAGTTTTAATTCGTTTTAAATTTTACAAAAATACTTTTTAGTTCAATTAAGTCATTTTAGAGTTTTACAAATTTAAAAATCTTTATTTGGGCTTTATATTAATTTATTTAATTTTAGGGCTTTAATTAGCATTAAAAAGTTGAATATTAATTAAATAAAAGATCTAGAAAATTTTTGATCATTCGTAAACCCTAATTTGATTTTTAGGAATTTCTGATAATTTTTTGGGAATTTTTAGTGCAAATTTTTATTTTGTCTATTTTTACAGTTTTACGTTTTGTACGTCGTAGTGTAATTTTCTCGTATCCGTCATTCTCTTTTCTTATCTTTTCTTTCTCAAAATATTAATCCAAAATCATACAAGTTTTTCACACACAATAAACCTCTTTGGGAAACGAACTTTCACCTTTGGGTTATTAGTGCTTGATTTTCATTCATCTTCGACGCTTAATACTTACCTCTTATACGTTCTTTTTCCTAAAAGACGTATTTTTACCAAAATCATTTTGGCGCCGCTGCCGGGAAGGTGTGTTGTGATTAATTTGGACCATTTTGTTTTTAATATATAACCATAAATAGTATTTGTGTTAATTCGAACTCTATTAACACGTATTATCGATTTTTTGTTTTCTTTATGAATTATTGTTACTATATTGTATATGTATCACAATTAAATCACAGTATCTCCAAAAAGAGTGAAAGCACAACCTTAATTGGAATTTCATCTCCTAATTATTGTATTCGAATCTCAAACAAAAAAAAGGCAAAAATAGATAAATACTTTCTTTTAGCTCGATTTTGAAAAATACGAACTTTAAGGTGAATAGATAGTCAACGTGCTATAAAAGGCCGTTAAAGGGAAATTAGGTACTTAAGTTCTTCGCGCTACCTCATTCCCCCGTTCCCTTGTGAGTATTTGATCTTGAAAGCTAATCGAGGGTTTTTCCGCCCAAAGTATTATTACGTATCATATATATTTGCTTGGTTTCTTGTGATTAAACCCTCTTGAGCGTTTTGGTGTTCCACCAACGTTCTACAGTCAATCGAAGGCGTTCACTCCACGTGATCGTTTTCATTCTTCAAGGCTCCTTTAAATCAAGAGTTTGATTCGAGGAGAGATTGGTAGATTTTTGTCTACATAATACACACATAATCCAAAAAAAAAACAACAATCAAAAATACAAAAAAAAAATTAAAAATTCACAAAAACCCCAAAATAATCTTCCTTGCTCACCTCCACGTTCTACGTCACATTTATGCAAACTCGTAATCAAGTAAAACGAGCTCGTAAACGTTGTCAAAAGGAAGGAAACCAATATCCTTCAATTGAAGAAGAAACTCTAATTGTCGAACCCGTTGTAGAACCAATAGTCACCATGGCTAATCGTACTATGATGGAGTTGCTTCAAGCACCCACCAAGGGTTTTGGAGAAGCTATTGTGATTCACGCCATCCTTGCGAAGAATTTTGAGATCAAGACGGGTTTAATTTCGATGCTACAAGCAAACAAGTTTCACGGACATGAAAAAGACAACCCACATTATCACATACGGAATTTCAATCGTCTCACCGCAACAAGCAAGATTAAGGATGTTCCACATGACGTCATTAAGATGATTTTGTTTCCATACTCTTTAGATGGACCCACAAAAATTTGGCTCGAGAAAGAACCGCAAAATTCGATTTTGACATGGGGTGATCTCGTCTCTATGTTTGTGAACCAATTTTTCCCGCCATCTAAGAGAACACATTTGAAAAATGAGATTTGAAGATTTACACAAAGATGTAATGAAAGTTTTTCAATTGTTGATCCCAAACTTAGATCGATTTAGCTTTGTGCAAACGAGATTAAATCAAGTTAAACACTTAGAGAAACTTTGTTGTATAAACAATTAAAGTACTATGCGGAATTAATACTTGAATGAAGAACAAACAAAATAGATAAACCAAACTTTCACTTAGATTGAATAATCCAACTTGCGTACAATGAAAGTGTGAAAAACATATATTGAACTAAACCTAAAGGCCTCCTTTTATAGATTAAGGAACCTTGTACAAGAGTCTACGTATCAGCTATTTTAGGTAAAGATAAACATAAGAAATACATTGTCGAACATCTCTTTACTAGAAACATACTAGAAACATAAAACGTGTAGACTAAGTATCCTGTCAGTGCTTGACTTCTTCTTATCAACGCTTGACTTCTTCCTGTCAACGCTTGTCTTGTCAACGCTTGATTTCTTCTTATCAACGTCCAATTTCCTCTTGTTAGCGTCCACGTGTCTTGGCTACATTTTATTCCCAACAATCCTCCCCTAAACTTGATATCTACTAAAATAATCAAGTTTCTGAATAAAACTAAGTACAAGGAGGATTCTTACAAATCTTATCAAGTTGTAAATAAATATATCTAATCAAATCTTTGCCAACGTCACTTGTATAATCCATCTCCAGCTGTGTTGACACCATTTTCTTCCAAACTTCTTTGGACATAGGATATTCAGTATCCACAAGTAGATATTCAGAAAACTTTGTAGTACTTAAATGATACACACCAGCTGCTGAATGTAGACGCCATTGAAGTCCACTGACATCATCAAGATCCTTCTGATAGGTGTGAAAACACCTATCCTTTTACCACTTAACTATAATAATAATCAAGCCAAAACGTGTATTTAATGTCGTAAAATTCAGAACTATGCATGGTTTGTGTTTTTATTGTGTTTTAGGACCAAAAGATGAAAAAAGAAGAAAACACAGGCTTTCATGGGCTTTTATCGAAGAAAACGAGAAAAGACAAAGTCAAAAGATCAAGAGTGCAAAAAGAACGGAAGTCCAAGACCTATTCTAAAGATTTATCGAAGAAAAAGTCTAAAGACGGATTTTTAATGAATTCGAAGAACCAAGTCTAATTAAAGAAGAAAATTATAAGACGAGTTCAATTTATATCGACAAATCCCGAGACGACGTCGAGAAAGACAAAAAATTTAAATCGAGTCGAGACAAGAAGAAAGAATGAAGAAAGAATCAACATTTTACTCATCCTATAAATACCCTCCTAATGTGTCATTAGGAGGTGGTTAGTCATTTTTAGGAGTAGATTAGATTAGTAGTAGTGTAGTTTTATTTTCTCTCTCTAGTTTTTCACTTTCTCTCTCTAGTTTTTCTTTAAAGTTTTAAGCTTTTCACTTTAATTTTGTGTTTGAATCTTTAATCTTCATCTTATTTCAAGCTTTTTACAATCATTCTCATTCTACATTTCTTGATATTTTTAATTATGTTTGATTCGAAATAATCTTTGATTTTGTTTAATCTTGATGTTTGATTGATTAAAAATTTATCTTTTTATCAATCTTTAAGTTTTTATACAACTTAAGCTTTGAGCTTATCATGCTTATTGGCTTATTTTGTGTTTAGCTTATTAGTTTTAAAGTTTTCTTAAAAGTTTTATTTTTTTAAAGTTTGCTTAAAAAGTTTGCTTATTTCGTATTTTAAAAGTTTTCAAATTTATGCTTATTGAGTTGGTTAAGTTTTTGTTAATTGTTCTTTTTAGAAGTGCTTATTGGTTTACTAGCTTATGCTCATCCATCCGAATATTGTGATTTTTCTATCACAATATTAGGGTTTCTACATTGTGACAGCTTATTGTGATAGTTTTTTCGATCACTTATTCTGATCGTAGGTTGCGATTGCCCCTGGCATCGTACTTTGCGATCGGGTATAAGGCTTATTGTGACGAAGTGCTGCCCAAATTCTGACTTACATATTACGATAGTTTATACCTTTTGTTTTTCCGATAGAATTTTTGTTTGATATTCCGACAGTTTTTGTTCCATATTACGACAGTTTCTTTTTTATTTCAACATTCTGATACTTTCTATATAATAACAAATTCCGACACTTTCTTTATGAATACATTGCGACACATTTCAACATTCCGATACTTTTCAACATGAATATTCCGATAGTTCTGTTTCATATTACATTACGATGGAATGTCCTACTTGCTTGCTAGCTTAAGAATTATTTTGGCGCCATTTTCACCTACTAGCTTGCTAGCTTGAGCAGCTTGCTTGCTAGCTTGTTTATTATTTAGTATTGTTCCGTAATCGTTTAGTTTATCTAAAAGTTGTTCCGATTTTAATTTTGAAAGTTACGTATTTTTAGTTATATTTTTGTCTAATTTTAAAATTAATATTTTTTCGTAAAGTTCAAGTTTTATCTTTTATTTAGTACCCGCTTTAGGTTTTGCCTCGTTTAACTTTAAAGTAGCCACTTAGTTTTATTTTCTCCTTTTTCATTAAGTAAAATTTATTTTCAAGTCGAAAGTTAATTTCCTCTTTTAGTTTTGTTTTTATTAATTGTTTTGTTTTAATTCACATTTTATTATTTGTTTTATTAATTGTTTTTATACAAGTGTTTTTATTAGTTCTTTTATTTTGTTAGCGTGGCTTGTATTTACTTTTTACTTAAAAATAGATAACCAAATCTTCTTTTATTAACCAAAAACAACCGAGTCGCACTTTTAACCGGAAATCAATTCGATTAGACACCGAGAAAAACGAACTTTTTAACTGAGTAAAATCAAGTTATTAAATGGCGCCGCTGCCGGCTCTTTTCGTGAAGATTAACGGTTTTTTGTGAGAGACGCGTTGGATTTTAGGATCCGTTCACTCGTGAACGTTATATTTCGTGTAAAAAAATTTCATAAATCCATAAAAATAAAAAATTTCAAAAATACAAAAACAATTAAAAAATCATAAAAAGCATTTCTTTTTCGAGAGTTTTGCACCAAAAATATTCTTCTTGCTTATCTAATGTGTTTAATGGATTCGTTTGTTGACTGTGTAGGGTGTGGAAGACCATCTTCTAGTAGTCAATCCTGTCAATGGTGTTCATGCGAACGGTGTGGAATGGATATCCCTAATTGCAAATATGGTCGTTGTCTATCGTGCAATTCGATCAATTCATACTTCAATTCATTCTTCTCTTCTAATGACACTATTTCACCCTCTCCCATATATGACAATCCATATCAACAAAATGCACCGTGTTTCTCTCAATACCCGTGTTGCAACAATTGTAAGGGGCATCACGATACTTCTTATTGTCAGCCAATGAATTATTATGAGCCAAATCCGTTTCCTCATTTTTCTTCACCGATGGATTATTATGAACCAAATCCGTGTTCTAATTCTTCTCAAGCGATGAATTACTATGAGCCCATCTGTGCTATAATTCCGGTTTTCAAAGTTTTGAGCCCCCACAACCTACCCTCGATCATCATCCCTCTCAGAAATTAGTTTTGAGCAACAACTCATTAGTATGGCTGAAATTATAGAGAGATTAAATCGACTCCAAGCTAGCTTGCATGGCGAAAGTCGACAAGAGCAAGTATCTAATCTTTGTGATTATACTCCTCCTCTTGTGCGTCCATACTACTATTATGATGATGACGAGGATGATATATATGATCTCAACCCATATACTAAGATTACTACTCCTACTCTTGATATCCCTAATGCGTCTAAGGATAGTGATACATCGAGTGAGATTAGTGATTTTGGTCTTGATAAATTCTTTGATGAGGTTTGTGATGTCCCTACTTTTGCTGAGCTTACGGACGAGGTCGCTCTTAATGATGATGATTTTACTCCATGCTATGAGAATTTCACCTTCGAAATTTCTCAATCTCCTCCGGGAGATGAGGGCGATGTTGATTTATTCTCTCCGACTTACGAGAAGTTCACTACTGAACTTGGTCTTGTAGATGAGGTGGAAGACGTTATTCTTCACGACAAATTACTGAAAGTTCATCTTCTTAGTGCTAAATTGAAGCGTTGAATTCTACACCTATTTCTGAGTCTTTACCTCCGTCTATTACTTTAGTTGAGAATAATGATACAGCTATGGAGGAAATCGACATTCTCTCAATACCTCCGGGTATTGATGATGACACGGAGGGGGATATTATTTTTGATTATTTGCTGCATGAAGATATTGTCCCAAGTCCCCCTCCCGAGCACCTTTTATCCCAACCTTTAGAAACCATTACCGAGGATGAGTGCTTTGACCCAGGGGTGACATTGACCATTCCACGATTGACCATTCCATGATTGACACCTTTACGGCTTTGCCGCTCAGTGATAATCATATGTCTTTTAGGGATGACATTTTGATTCCTTTACCCACCCCACCTACCGTGGATCATGATTTCACTTATTTTTCTTATGTTGAGAGGACTTTTCTACCCTTCAAGACTTATCCTCCGGCCTCTCCTTTATTAATATCCTCCGGGAACGAGGACAAGGTCTTTGATCCCGGTATTACCTTTGAGGCTTCCCCATGGACCATTTAATTCGGGGACGAGTCAGGTTCGTGACTCGGTTAACAAAAACAAGTGCTTTTTGGGAGGCAACCCGATTATCAATCTATCTTTATTTGTTTTTATAATAAGTGTAGGGAGAGACCCTAGTATGTGTTTCTTGTTTTCTTTCTTATCATGTGCAGGGATTTCAGCTTTCAAAGATACATTCTTGATGACTTTTATCCTAAACTCTTTTGATTCTCTATTTTATATTTTTCAATATTAAAATAGGAATCACTTTAGTTGTCTCTTCCTTAGCAAGATTTAAACAACGTGCACAATGTCCTAAATGTAGGGGAGTTACTCCCACATGCTTAAACATTGAGGACAATTTTTATATTAAGTGTAGGGGGACTTCTATCGGAGTTAAGTGGGCTTTTCCTTGAATTTGTCCTCATTTTAACCAAAAAATTTGATTTTTCGACATTTTTCAAAATTTTTAATCTATTTTGGCCTAGTTGTATAGTCGTATTTTCTTTTGTTATCGTTATTTACCTTCTTTCCTAGAATAAATTTTTAATAAAGTGGTTTTAATGTTTAAACGTTGTGAATCTTTTGACTCAACCCGAGTTTACTTATCCAAGTTTACTCTAGCTAGTATCCTTAACGTGTTTAAGTCAAGTTTTGCTAGGCTTTTATATAGGGAACTTTAAAACGCGAAAGTCTTAACTCTCACGGGTTAAGAACAAGAAATTTTCGCAAGTTCCTATAATTGATCCTAGAAAGCCGTTTATCAAGGGAATTTTAAAATGCGAATTCTAAACTTGAAAGAGTCTAAGGGTTTTCAAGATCCTATAGATGACTTGAAAACCCAAAACTTTGATTTAATTGGCTAAGCATCCACGAGTCTCATTCCTTGAGATTTTAAATTGTGGAGAACGAGAGATGATAGAGTCAATTATAAGTTTGGTATTCTTTCATGAATTTATGTGAGTTTATTATAAGCTTTTTCTCCCATCGCTTGCTAATAAATTTATCTGCAATAAATAAGGTTGTACGATTTGAAAAGTTACTTAGCTTCTAGTGCAAGATCGTTTAAAAGTTGCTCGGTATTAATTAGAGTTCATAGCCACGACATAACTTATTGAAGCGGGATGCGAAGTTTGGCGAGTCCAAAAAGGCCCTAACAAGGCATGAGGGCTACATTTTGTTGCTAAAGATCCCAAGTGATGTGAAGAATCATTTATCAAAAATCAATATGAAGGATCTAGACACACGACGAAAAGCAAATACTCCCCTAAAGATCATGGAGAAGACTATCCAAAAAGGCCCTAACAAGGTATGGGGATAAATAGATCCAAGTCCTAAAAGGAGGCGGATCGTTATATATCAAAGTCCAAAATAAAGATAGAAGAAAAATGAAGAATTCGTGGTCCAAATATGAAGAATCTCTCAAAAAGTTCAAGTGAAGAAATTCCTATTATGAAGAGAAGACCATTATTTCATGAACGTCTCTCAAGATTTGAAGTATGAAGTCGCTGCCAAATATCAGTCCGAGAAAGGTCTCAAATCGTGAAGCGAGTTATGCCAAGATATGAACTTTATGAGGTCCCGAGAAGCAGTTTTAAAAGATTTTGTCCTTTAGCTAAATATTGATTAAATCATCCTACTTTATTGTTGGCCTTAATAAATTATTGAAATAAGTCAACAATGCATCCTCGTGATCGTTCAAGACAAGAATAAAATATAAGAGATACATCTAGGAATAAGGGAGTCTAAGTGAATAATTGGCCCACATGAGTTTGTGTTAGTTTGCTAACTTATAATAACAATGATCTCGTTTATAAGCTTGGTATGGGGAACGTGAAACTTGAGGGTGATAAACATTCATGACTACCAAAACCCCAATGTAAGTCTTTGATCTCTTTACTTGTTTTCTTTCTTTAAATATTTTGCAATTTTCTATCTCCTTAAGTTTACTTAATGTCTTGTATTTAATAAAGGCCAAGGTGGATTGATTATGATGGAGTGATGAGATGGCATTTGTACATGATCTCATCGTTCTTTTCGGGCTTTAAATGCATTAAAATGTCATAAAATACCATATATATGCTTGTATTTATTTACTTGTGTGTTTTGGTAAGGATATCGTGAAAAAGACAAAATATCACAAGAAACAAGGAAAAACTGACACGAGAAACGAAGCCGTACAAAGAACCGGGCCCTAGTTCATGAATTATCCAAGATTAACCCTTGAAGACTTGAAGATATACAAGATTGATCCTCAAAATATGAAGAAATGACACTTAAAACCCCTGTATATTCATAATTATAAGTTTGGTCCCTTAAGTTTGTCAAAATTACAAAATGGTCCTTCAACTTTGAAGAATTGGCAAGTTTAGTCCCCCATCTATTCTAAATTGTCAATTATGGTCCCTCATGAACTCAAAGATACAATGAAGACCTTTGAAGATCAAGAATGTCCAATATCAGTCCCTCAAATATTCAAACATGGCAAAAATAACCATTGAAACCTTATTTACAAAGTTTTGTGGCCAAAGTATAAACTTTGAAAGTTTATTAACAAAGGGAATCAAGTTTGTAGGCTGAAAAATGTGTTTTACCCATTTCACCAAAACACAAGGACCATATCTATCATTTCCCTAAGTTTGAATCACACCAACACGCGCCAAACACCACCTCCCCTCCTTTTTCGGATCAAAATTACTACTATTCACCATTCATCCCACCCAGATTTACCTTCACTTAAACATAGGGTAAATTGAAATTAACCCTACCCACGCTTGATTCACACATGTAGAAACCTATCCCACACACAAAACCCTCAATCCCACTACCCAAGAGGCCCCACACTCAACCTCGTCCACCTATGACAACACAACTTACTCCCCAAGGAATCTGACGTGGCCAAATTAACAGCTTAGACTCTTAGCTTAACCCCAAAGCTAAAATGAACGGTTTTGATCAAAATGGATAGCTCAACAACAACAAGCACTCAAGGGCATTCCTGGAAATTCATAGCTAGAGTTTTCATGTATATTAGCATTCTAGAATCGTCTACTAGTCCTATATAAGGAGACCTCAACTTGTGAGAGTCCCTTGTTCCAGATTTTAGCTTAAGTCTTTGTAATTCCTTTTTATTAAATAAAAGTTAGATTTTCTGAAAAATTGTGATTTCCCTTTGTGTTTTATAAAAGTTTGGTATTTGATAAGCTAAGATCTGAGTTCCATATTCATGTTTGATGGTTTTTGAGGCAAGGTTTTAAGAAATAAAGCTTGTGTTTCAAAAATCATAAATTTCATAGTTTGTGTTCATCATTGTGGTTTGTTAATCTTAGCAGGTACAAGGAAGCTGGTGCTTGTTTTTCTAGCACCTCAGCTCAAACATTCCAAGGCTTGGATGTAAGTCTTGGAGGTTTGCATCTCTTTCCCTTTTCATTTTTCTGAATTTTATTGTATTTTTGGTGAATTTGCATGACTTATTGTGGATTGGTGTTTTGTGGCTTGGTTTGAGTTTCTGAGGTTGTATAAGAGTTGTTAGGGTGGATTGGATCTTGTTTGATTGGTTAAAACACAACAATCCTTTGGAAGATTGCAAAATCAGATTCCAAAGGGGTGTGTGGGTTAACTGATTCAATGGGGTTTAATCCTTCCTTTGTTATTGTTCTTGGTTCTATTGAGTTTGTGCAAGCTTATCTGTTGTTAAGTATTGGTTATCTGCAAGTTTTGTGGCTATTAACACCTAGATCCTAAAATAGGCTATAAAATCTTGATTACTTGTTTACATTGACTGAAATTTAGAGGACACCTAGATCTAATCATAGACTAGGGTTAACAAGTGTTAAATCTAAGTTAATGCAACCAGGGAAGTAGGATTTGAGTGCTAAAATTAGATTTGTGGTCATCTATATCAGATAAAGCATTTGTGTTCTTGAAGTTCTTAATCAGTAACCTGCATATGCTTTGATCTGCTTGTAATCTTTGATTCAGTGATTGGAATAAGTTTGTTTGTGCTTATTAACATTTATTATAGCTTGTGTATGCTTTTGGTTCATTCTGGTTTGCTTATTCATGCTAAAACTACTTAAGAGTGCATAACTACTTATTTGCTAAGTCTGTGTCATATCTGGGCATTGTTGGCTTTTTCTGTGCTTATTGGCTTATTGGAAGTGTGATTATTTGCTTGATTGTGACTCCTTATGATTCAATGATCACAAGGGTGCCCTTGTTTCCACTTGAGTCATAGTAAATCTCTCACAAATCACAAGTCAAAAAGTCAAAGCAGTGGGAACTCCTTTCTCCTGCTGCTAGCCATTGCTAGTGTAATTTGGTACTCAGCTTATCAATAAGCTATTCCAGCTTATTCAAACGTGCAACAACTTCAATTTTGTAATAGGTGCTCATTATTTGACCCATTTGTTCATACTGGAGCATTTGGAGGGTTGACTTTAGGGTTTGACTAGGAAACCAACTCATTTGACTTTTTCATAAGTGCTTATTGGCTTATCCAGCTTATTTGGCTTTGCTTATTGAACTTTTCATGATTGATTTAGCTTAATAAAGTTGTTTAGAGTCTATTGCAAGTTGAATCAAGTCCTGAGGTGGTCTAGAACTCCAAGTCGACTAGTTTGTCTTTTAGTGAAATTGTTCTTGGCTTATTTCTGGCTTATTGAATGTGCTTTTTCAAAATTTCTTTTCACAGATCTCTTAGGCATCTCAAAAGAAGGTTGTGTGTTTAAGCAAAGCTTATGGCATTTGCTTATTGCTTAATGGGCTTATTGGCCCAATAAGAATAAGTTGTTTGCTATTTAAGCTGTGATAAGCTCAAAATCAGCTTTTGGGCCTTCAAACTTTTGTGCTTAGAATTAAATTTTGAGTCAGATAGGGCTTTTTCAGGTCATTTGGGCCTAGTTTGACTTTTTGGGCCCAAAAGCCCATTAAGGTTGACTGATTTTGATTTTAGCCCATTTGGGGGCCCATTAGGAGTATTTTGGTAATTTCACTTTCATTTTCTGATTATTTAGGTTAAAATAAACTAGTTTGCAAGTTTTTAGAATTTTCAAAAAATTTTGGATTTTTAATATTATTTTAATATTATTTTATTATTAAATTTCAAATTTCACATTTTTTCAGTTTTTATAACTTTCTTAGCTTTAATACATTAAAATAGGATTTTTGAAACTCTTATATTAATTTTATCATCATTAGATTAATTTTTATAATTATTTTAAGTTTTAATAGTTTCTAAATCATTTTAAATTGTTTTCTTAGTTTAAAAATTTATAAAAATAGTTCTTAATCTTTTTAGGTCATTTTTGAGGTTTACCAATTGAAAAATCTTTATTTGGGCTTTTTGATAATTAATTTGATTTTTAGGGCTTTAATTAGCATTTAAAAATTAATATTTAATTAATTAAAAGGTTTGAAAAAGTTTTGATCATTGGTAAACTCTTAGTTTATTTTATTTGATTTTTGGTAAATTTTTGGGAATTTTTAGAAATAATTTTTATTTGAGCTATTTTTACGGTTTTACGTTTAGTCGTCGTAGTAATTAATTTCACGTCTCCGCCCTTCTATTTTCTCATCCCCTTCTTTCAAATATTAATCTCAAACCAATTACGAATTATTCACACACATATACCTCCTTGGGAAACGAACTTTCACCTTTGGGTCATTTGTACACGGTTTTCCTAAACCGTCGTATTTAATACTTTCCCTATTTACCCCCTTTTCCTAAAGGTGTGGTAAAACACTGCAATCAATTTGGCGCCGCTGCCGGGGAGGTGTGTCGTGATTAATTTGTCTTGTTGTTTTTAATATTAACCATAAATAGTATTTGTATTAGTAGAAATCTACTAATACGTATTATCGGTTTTTTTTGTTTTTTCTTGTGAAATTATTATTACTATATTGTATTAAGTATCACAATCAATACAAAATATCTCCAAAAGTGTGAAAACACAAACTTAATTGGGATTTGATCTCCTAATTATTGTATTCGAATCTCAAACAAAAGAAAAAGGCAAAAATAGATAAATACTTTCGTGAAGCTCGATTTTGAAAAATACAAACTATAAGTGGGTATAAGGCGGGTATTATAAAATATACCCTAAGGAAAAAGGCTCTTAAGTGCTTCGCGCACCCTCGTTTCCCCGCTTGCTTGTGAGTATTTTGAGATTGAAGGCTAATCGAGGGTTTTGCCGCCCAAAGTATTATTACATATCATATATATTTGCTTGGTTTTCTTTGTGATTAAACCCTCTTGAACAATTTGGTTTTCACCAAAGTTCTAAAGTCATTCGAAGGCGTTCACTCCACGTGATCGTTTTCATTCTTTTGAGGCTTCTTTAATCAAGAGTTTGATTCGAGGAGAGATTTGGTAGATTGTTGTCTACGAAGATACACAAAATCCAAAAAAATTAAAAACAATCAAAAACAAAAAACATTGAAAATTCACAAAACACCCAAAAAGAATCTTCTTTGCTCACCTCCCATTCTACGTGAAGTTTATGCTAACTCGTAGTCAAGCTAAACGAGCTCGTAAACGTCGTCAAAATCAAGGAAATCAAGAGACGTTGATTGAAGAACAAACTCCAATTGTTGAACCTATTGTAGAACAAGAAGTCCTCATGGCTAATCGTACTATGATGGAGTTGCTTCAAGCACCCACCGAGGGTTTTGGAGAGGCCATTGTGATTCCCGCTATCCTTGCGGAGAATTTCGAGATTAAGACGGGTTTAATGTCGATGTTGCAAGCAAATAAGTTTAGAGGTCATGAGAAAGACAACCCGCATTACCACATAAGGAATTTTAATCGTCTCACCGCAACTAGCAAGTATAAGGATGTTCCACATGACGCCATTAAGATGATGTTGTTTCCATACTCGTTAGATGGACCCGCTAAAATTTGGCTTTAGAAAGAACTGCCAAATTCAATTTTGACATGGGGTGATCTCGTTTCTAAGTTTGTGAACAAATTTTTTCCACTATCTAAAACAACACATTTGAAAAATGATATTTCAAGATTTGTACAACAAAATAATGAAAGTTTTTCAATGGCCTAGGAACGATTTAAGGAAATGTTACATGAATGTCCTCACCATGATTTTTCGGAATTACATCAAGTTGATACTTTTTATAATGGGCTTAATGATCATGAACGAGATTATTTGAATGCCGTCGCGGGTGGTAATTTCTTGTACAAAACGACCGATGAATCTTTAAAGATTATCGAGAATAGATCTAAGGTTTATAACCCTCGTAACACACCGAGTGTTACCAATATGGGTTCGTCATCGTCGTCATCGTCTTGTAGCATTAATGCCTTACATGATGAAGCTAATGAGGAAAATCAGTTTTTCGATAGGTTTTCAAATCTTATGACTCATTGGAAAGCACAAGATGCTTTGAACTCCGCTTCGGTTAAAGAGGTTGATAAGAGTTGTTTGTCTTGTGGTGCAGCTCATGATCTTTCCGAGTGCATTACCGCCGGTGGTAACACTTCGAGTGCTTACGTAGCAACGGGAACTTATAACCAAAACGGCCAAGGTTCCCGCCCAAATCAAGCTCCACCAAATCAAAATGTTAATAACTATCGAAACAAGAACCAAAATGGTGGTTATCAAGGCAATTCACGTAACTACAACAAAGGGAATTATCAAAGTGGGAACGGACAAGTTGCTAATCAAAACCAAAACCGTGATTTTCAAAACACTACACAAGGTTTTCAAAATGCTCACACTAAAAATCTTCAAGGAGAATTTTTGGATTATGCAAAGTAAATGATGCTAAATTTTATAACATGCAACGTGAGATGATTAGCTTAAGATCCCAGTTGAAAAACGAGCTTAAAACGAACTTGCTAATGAACTTAAAACTCATGCAAATAAAATGGAAGGAAATGTTCAACGTCTTCAACAAAATCAACAAAAGATGGAACAAGGACAACATGAGATTAAGCAAGAATTGTTAAAAGCGGATTTAAGGCAATCAAATTTTGAAAACCGAATGGCAAAAATGTTTGAAGCAGTCATGTGTAAACCCTCTTCCTCGGGTGGTCTTCCTAGTGATACCATTAACAACCCGAGGGGAGAAATGAAGGTTATTACTACACGAAGTGGTAAAACTTTCAAGGAACCAATCTCTCGTCCAAGTACATCTACGGAGAAGGAAAAATAGAAAGAGCCCGAGGTGATGGTCGAAAAGGAGCATATTACAAGCCCACGAAGTACCGCTCATACCACACCTACGGTTGAACCAATACCAATCATGGAACCTGAGATTCCAAGGACTTTGCCTAATGTCCAACCCACACCACCCTTACCTTACCCTTCGAGGCGTAACAAGGAAAAGGCAAAAGAACGGAATAGTTATCAATTTGAGCTATTTATGAAAATATTTCGTGATATACATTTCAAAATAAGTTTTGCCGACACTCTAATCATGATGCCTCGATTCGCCACAAACTTCAAAAGTATGCTAAACAACAAAGAGAAGTTACAACAATCGTCTAGTTTTTCATCGGTTTTTCTTAGCCGCATACCACAAAAAGTCGGTGATCCCGGTAAATTTTTGATTCCATGTGAAATTCAAGATATGGAGGAATGCTACGCCTTGTCCGATCTTGGTGCTAGTATTAATTTAATGCCTCTTGAGATTTTCAAATCGCTTTCGCTTCCGGCTCTTACACCTTCAAACATGTCTATCGAAATGGCCAATCATTCTATGATTTTAGCATGTGGAGTAGCCGAGACGTTTTCGTTAAAGTCTGAAAGTTTTACTATCCCGTTGACTTTATCGTTGTAGACATTCCTATCGATCAAAAAGTTTATCTCATTTTGGGTCGTTCATTTTTGGATACATCGAGAGCACTTATTGATGTTCATGCTCGAAAAATCACCCTTCGTTTCAATGAGGAAGAACTTGTCATCATAGCAACACAAAACTCCAATCTTTCTCATGTCTATTCTATTTAAACTTTAAACCATGGTGATTCAACCAATGTCGTTTGCAAAGAATTTTCACCAAGAGTTTTAGGAAATGTCGCCAAAAACAATTTACCATTTCCTCCGCCGGTGGAGGTTATGAGTGTAAAGCCTACAAAGAAGAAACCGTCAATACTTGAATCGAAAAATCCTTCGCCTCACCGCGAACATTCATTCTTGAAAAGTGTTGATAAGTTGCCGGTTTCTAGGGAATATATTTCGGATGACGAATATGTAGACCCTGATGGGGAGGTTTTCTTTGTCGACAAACGTTTTGAGAACTTACCACCACCAAAACCAAAATGGTTTTTAAATGTGAGAATTTTTAGTGTGACTAACATCGTCTTAGAAACACCAAATATTTTTGACATAATCAAAAAGGGTTTTCATAAGGAGAGTTTAAAAGATAAAAAAGGAAAACATTTTAAATGTGATTTAATTGATTTTTCTACAAATCTAACTCCGTCATCACCACGTGTTTTGAGTGCTACAAGCTCGTCTACTCCTTTTGACGATGCTTTGTATGGTTTTAGTATGGGGGAAGCCCCTTATGTTCCCTCATCCTTGTCCACCGAGGACGAGATATTCGATCCCGGAATCTATTATAAAGGGAAATCTCGGTCTTCCACCGATGCAATAAATGGAAACTATATCTATTTGCTTGGTGAGAGTCTACCTCGAGTAGCTCAAAAGTTTGTCTTACCAATTGTCCCACCCTTCTACTTCTCATCTCTTTTTTTCAAACTCTTTGAGTTTATGGCACGTTTTGAAGTGGTGTTGAATTGTTTATCCAATGAAAACAAAGACGCCATCTTCGATCCCGGTATTTTGCATCACTTAATGACTTAGTCCTTAATACCGGTTGCTTTTTGGGCCTTGTTTATCATGTAAGCCCCATTAAAAATTGACCATACCATGATTTTCCCTAAATGTTCACATTTTGAGGGGATCGAGTCGAGCTCATGACTCGGTAATCAAAAACGAGGTGCCTCGTGGGGGAGATCCCATGCTTATCTTTTATGCTTTCTAATAAATAATGAGAGGGGATTTGTGCCCTTCCAACTCGTTGTCTCGTGGTTGTTTGTGATTGTGTTATCTAGATCATCATCATCATCTACGATTGAAGACTCTCGTGTTCGTTTACGTGAGCCTCCATCGTTTGCTTGAAGAAGTTTTTCACGAATCCATGACATATCCTTTATTGTTCTAACAAATATCTTTTAGCATACTTAATAAACGGCTTTTGATATATTGTTGATCACCCTTTCCATGCTAGATCCTAAGCATTCGACTCTTCGTCTCTAGTATGGGGGTGCTCTACCTTTAGACTCGAAACATTGAGGACAATGTTTACTTCTAGTATGGGGGGTGAATGGATACTTGCTTTGCTATGCCCTCACGTTTTCCAACTTTCAATGTTTTATTTTTGCTAATAAGGCTAAAAATTGCCAAATTTTAAAATTTTTCTTAGTTTTCATAAGTGTTTTTAAGACACGAATGTATATTTTCCTATGGGTAGAATAAGAGCTAATTTTTGACTTGATGGGCATTTGGAGCCCTTTACATTTCTTAACCCGCTCAATTCAAGTTTTGCTAGACTTTTATATAGGGAACTTTAAAACGCGAAAGTCTTAGCTCATTCGGGTTAAGAACAAGAACTTTTCGCAAGTTCCTATAATTGATCCTAGAAAGTCACTTATCAAGGGAACTATAAAATGCATTCTCTAAACTTGAAAAAGTCCAAGATAGTGCAAGATCCTATAGGTGGCTTGAAAACCCAAAACTTTGATTTGATATAGTCTTAATGAAAGCTAATCCAAATTTGGCTTAATTTTGACTTGCATGGCTAAGTATTCACGAGTCTTTAATTAGAGGTCTTTAAATAGTGAAGAACGAGAAATGATAGAGTTAGACAAGTGATCATGCTAAACGTAGAACATGAAAATGTTCTTTAAAAAACTCATATGTTTTTAATTGTAGCTTTTTCTCCCATAAGATCAATGCATTGGTCGTACGATTTGAAAGGTTAATTAGCTTCTAGCACAAGATCATTTAAAAGTTGCTCGGGGTTAAATAGAGTTCATAGCCAAGGCATAACTTATTGAAGCGGGACGCGAAGATTGGTGAAGATCCAAAAAGGCCCTAACAAGGCATGAGGAGCTCTATTTTGTTGCTAAATATCCAAGATGATGTTAAGTATCATTGTTCCAAAATCAATATGAAGGATCGAGACACACGACGAAAAGCAATTACTCCCCTAAAGATCATGGAGAAAGTCTATCCAAAAAGACCCTTACAAGGTATGAGGATAAATATATCCAAGTCCGAAAAGGAGGCGGATCGTTGTATATCAAAGTCCAAAATACAGATTGAAGAAAAATGATGAAGTCGTGGTCCAAATATGAAGAATCTCTCAAAAACGTCAAGTAAAGAAATTTTAAAATATGAAGAGAAGACCATAATTTCAAGAACGTCTTCCCAAGATTTGAAGTATGAAGTACATGTCAAATATCGGTCCGAGAAAGGTCTCAAATCGTGAAACGAGTTATGCCAAGATATGAACTTAAGGAGATACACGAGAAGCCGTTTTAAAAGATTTTGTCCTTCGGCTAACAATCGATTAAATCGTGCTACTTTACTTTCGGACTAATAAATACTCAAATAAGTCAATATGAATCACTTGTGATCCATGACAAGTAGTTAAAAAATTATTGTAACCCATTTCCTTGTATAATAACTAGGATTACGGGGTGAAAAAGTATTACACAATTTGGACGTATGAGTAGTGTTAGCATTGTGACTTGTACCAACAATGATCTCATTTTTGCACTTAGCATGGAATGGATGACAATCAAGGATGACGAAATTTACTCTAAGAGACATTTACTTGTTTCTATTCATTGACCCTAAAAGTCACATTCGTGATGAAAATCATACATTATATCTTTACACATCTTTTAGTATTGTTGCCAGTCTTTTACTCTTCAATAAAGGTTAATAAAATTGAATTTTGGTGATGCTTAGATACATTATTCTAGCATTGCGTGAGGGCACGACAATGGCTTAGTATGGGGGAGTGATGAGATGGCATTTGTACATGATCTCATCGTTCTTTTCGGGCTTTAAATACATAAAAATGTCATAAAAGACCATATATATGCTTGTATTTGTTTACTTGTGTGTTTTAGGTATGAATATCGTGAAAAAGACAAAAGATCACAAGAAACAAGGAAAAACGGACACGAGAAACGAAGCCGTACAAAGAACCGGGCCCTAGTTCATGAATTATCCAAGATTAACCCTTGAAGACTTGAAGATGTACAAGATTGATCCTCAAAATATAAAGAAATGACACTTAAAACCCTTTTATATTCATAATTACAAGTTTGGTCACTTAATTTTGTCAAAATTACAAAAAGGTCCTTCAACTTTAAAGAATTGGTAAGTTTAGTCCCTCAACAATTCTAAATTGTCAATTATGGTCCCTCATGAAGTCAAAGTTACAATGAATACCTTTGAAGATCAAGAATGTCCAAAATCAGTCCCTCAAATATTCAAACATGGCAAAAATAACCCTTGAAACCTTATTTGCAAAGTTTTGTGGCCAAAGTATAAACTTTGAAAGTTTATTAACAAAGGGAATCAAGTTTGTAGGCTGAAAAACGTGTTTTACCCATTTCACCAAAACAAAAGGACCATATATGTCATTTCCCTAAGTTTGAATCACACAAACACGCGCCAAACACCACCTCCCCACCTTTTTCAGATCAAAATTACTACTATTCACCATTCATCCCACCCAGATTTACCTTCACTTAAACAAAGGGTAAATTGAAATTAACCCTACCCGCGCTTGATTCACACATGTAGAAACCTATCCCACACACAAAACCCTCAATCCCACTACCCAAGCGGCCCCACACTCAACCTCGTCCACCTATCACAGCACAACTTACTCCCCAAGGAATCTGACGTGGCCAAATCAACAGCTTAGACTCTTAGCTTAACCCCAAAGCTAAAATGAACGGTTTTGATCAAAATGGACAGCTCAACAACAACAAGCACTCAAGGGCAATCTTGGAAATTCATAGCTAGGGTTTTCATGTATGTTAGCATTCTAGAATCGTCTACTAGTCCTATATAAGGAGACCTCAACTTGTGAGAGTCCCTTGTTCCAGATTTTAGCTTAAGTCTTTGTAATTCCTTTTTATTAAATAAAAGTTGGATTTTCTGAAAAACTGTGATTTCCCTTTGTGTTTTATAAAAGTTTGGTATTTGATAAGCTAAGATCTGAGTTCCATATTCATGTTTGATGGTTTTTGAGGCAAGGTTTTAAGAAATAAAGCTTGTGTTTCAAAAATCAGAAGTTTCATAGTTTGTGTTCATCATTGTGGGTGGATCTTAGCAGGTACAAGGAAGTTGGTGCTTGTTTTGCTAGCACCTCAGCTCAAACATTCCAAGGATTGGATGTAAGTCTTGGAGGTTTGCATCTCTTTCCCTTTTCATTTTTCTGAATTTTTTTGTATTTTTGGTGATTTTGCATGATTTATTGTGGATTGGTGTTTTGTGGCTTGGTTTGAGTTTCTGAGGTTGTATAAGAGTTGTTAGGGTGGACTGTATCTTGTTTGATAGGTTAAAACACAACAATCCTTTGGAAGATTGCAAAATCAGATTCCAAAGGGGTGTTTAGGTTAACTGATTCAAAGGGGGTTTAAGCCTTCCTTTGTTATTGTTCTTGGTTCTATTGAGTTTATGCATTCTTATCTTTTGTTAAGTATTGGTTATCTGCAAGTTTTGTGGCTATTAACACCTAGATCCTAAAATAGGTTATAAAATCTTGATTACTTGGTTAAATTGACTGAAATTTAGAGGACACCTAGATCTAATCATAGACTAGGGTTAACAAGTGTTAAATCTAAGTTAATACAACCAGGGAAGTAGGATTTGAGTGCTAAAATTGGATTTGTGGTCATCTATATCAGATAAAGCATTTGTGTTCTTGAAGTTCTTAATCAGTAACCTGCATATGCTTTGATCTGCTTGTAATCTTTGATTCAATGATTAAAATAAGTTTGTTTGTGCTTATTAATAGTTATTATAGCTTGTGTATGCTTTTGGTTCATTCTAGTTTGCTTATTCATGCTAAAATTGCTTAAGAGTGCATAAATGCTAATTTGCTAAGTTTGTGTCATATCTGGGCATTGTTGGCTTTTTCTGTGCTTATTGGCTTATTGGAAGTGTGATTATTTAATTGATTGTGACTCCTTGTGATTCACTGATCACAAGGGTGCCCTTGTTTCCACTTGAATCATAGTAAATCTCTCACAAATCACAGGTCAAAAAGTCAAAGCCGTGGGAACTCCTTTCTCCTGCTGCTAGCCACTGCTAGTGTAATTTGGTAATCAGCTTATCAATAAGCTATTCCTGCTTATTCAAACGTGCAACAATTGAAGGGTTGACTTTATGGTTGGAGGGTTAACTTTAGGGTTTGACTAGGAAACCAACTTATTTGACTTTTTCATAAGTGCTTATTGGCTTATTCAGCTTATTTGGCTATGCTTATTGAACTTTTCTTGATTGATTTAGCTTAACTAAGTTTTTTAGAGTCTATTGCAAGTTGAATCAAGTCCTGAGGTGGTCTAGAACTCCAAGTCGACTATTTTGTCTTTTAGTGAAATTGTTCTTGGCTTATTTCTGGCTTATTGAGTGTGCTTTTTCAAAATTTCTTTTCACAGATCTCTTAGGCATCTCAAAAGAAGGTTGTGTGTTTAAGTAGAGCTTATGGCATTGGCTTATTGCTTAATGGGCTTATTGGCCCAATAAGAATAAGTTGTTTGCTATTTAAGCTGTGATAAGCTCAAAATCAGCTTTTGGGCCTTCAAACTTTTGTACTTAGAATTAAATTTTGAGTCAGATAGGTTTTTTTCAGGTCATTTGGGCCTAGTTTGACTTTTTGGGCCCAAAAACCCATTAAGGTTGACTGATTTTGCTTTTAGCCCATTAGGGGTATTTTGGTAATTTCACTTTCATTTTCTGATTATTTAGGTTAAAATAAACTAGTTTGCAAGTTTTTAGAATTTTTTATAATTTTTAGATTTTTAATATTATTTTATTATTAAATTTCAAATTTCACATTTTTGCACTTTTTATATTTTTCTTAGCTTTAATACATTAAAATAGGATTTTTTTCAACTCTTAGATTAATTTTATCATCATTAGATTAATTTTTATAATTATTTTAAGTTTTAATAGTTTTTAAATCATTTTAAATAGTTTTTCTTAGTTTAAAAATTTATAAAAATAGTTTTTAATATTTTTAGGTCATTTTTGAGGTTTACCAATTGAAAAATCTTTATTTGGGCTTTTTATAATTAATTTGATTTTTAGGGCTTTAATTACCATTTAAAAATTAATATTTAATTAATTAAAATGTTTGAAAAAGTTTAGATCATTGGTAAACTCTTAGTTTATTTTATTTGATTTTTGGTAATTTTTTGGGAATTTTTAGAAATAATTTTTATTTTAGCTATTTTTACGGTTTTACATTTAATCGTCGTAGTAATTAATTTCACATCTTCGTCATTCTATTTTCTCATCCGCTTCTCTCAAATATTAATCTCAAATCAATTACGAATTATTCACACACATATACCTCATTGGGAAACGAACTTTCACCTTTGGGTCATTTGTACACAGTTTTCCTAAACCGTCGTATTTAATACTTTCTCTATTTACCCCCTTTTCCTAAAGGAGTGGTAAAACAATGGAATCATTTTGCAAATTGATTACAATGTTTTACCACACCTTTAGGAAAATAAGGTAAATAGGGAAAGTATTAAATACGACGGTTTAGGAAAACCGTGTACAAATGACCCTAATGAAAGTTCGTTCCCAAGGAGGTATATGTGTGTGAATAATTCGTAATTGGTTTGAGATTAATATTTGAAAGAAGGGGCTGAGAAAATAGAAGGGCGAAGACGTGATTAATTATTATGACGACTAAACGTAAAACCGTAAAAATAGCTAAAATAAAAATTAATTCTAAAAATTCAAAAATTTACCAAAAATCAATTTAAATAAACTCAGAGTTTACCAATGATCAAAACCTTTTCAAACCTTTTAATTAATTAAATATCAATTTTTAAATGCTAATTAAAGCCCTAAAAATCAAATTAATTATCAAAAAGCCTAAATAAAGAAATTTCAGTTGGTAAAACTCTAAAATGACCTAAAAAGATTAAAAACTATTTTTTATAAAATTTTAAACTAAGAAAAGCTATTTAAAATGATTTAAAAACTATTAAAACTTACAATAATTATAGAAATTAATCTAAGAGTTACAAAAATCCTATTTTAATGTATTAAAGCTAAGAAAAATATAAAATGTGTAAAAATGTGAAATTTGAAAAATAAAAATAAAATAATATTAAAATAATATTAAAAATCCAAAAATTATAAAAAATTCTAAAAACTTGCAAACTAGTTTATTTTAACCTAAATAATCAGAAAATGAAAGTGAAATTACCAAATTACCCCTAATGAGCCCCTAAATGGGCTAAAACCAAAAACAGTCAACACTAATGGGCTTTTGGGCCCAAAAAGTCAAACAAGGCCCAAATGACCTGAAAAAGCCCTATCTGACTCAAATTTTAATTCTAAACACAAAAGTCTGAAGGCCCAAAAGCTGATTTTGAGCTTATCACAGCTTAAACAGCTAACAACTTATTCTTATTGGGCCAATAAGCCCATTAAGCAATAAGCCAATGCCATAAGCTCTGCTTAAACACACAACATTCTTTTGAGATGCCTAAAAGATCTGTGAAAAGAAGTTTTGAAAAAGCACACTCAATAAGCCAGAAATAAGCAAAGAACAATTTCACTAAAAGACAAAATAGTCGGGTTAGAGTTCTAGACCACCTCAGGACTTGATTCAACTTGCAATAGACTCTAAACAACTTAATTAAGCCAAAAAAATCAAGAAAAGTTCAATAAGCAAAGCCAAATAAGCTGGATAAGCCAATAAGCACTTATGAAAAAGTCAAATGAGTTGGTTTTCTAGTCAAAGCTTAAAGTCAACCCTCCATATGCTCCAGTATGATCAAATGGGTCAAATAATGAGCACCTATTACAAAATTAAAGTTGTTGCACGTTTGAATAAGCTGGAATAGCTTATTGATAAGCTGAATACCAAATTACACTAGCAGTGGCTAGCAGTAGGGGAAAGGAGTTCCCACTGCTTTGACTTTTTGACTTGTGATTTGTGAGAGATCCAGTTGGATTCAAGTGGAAACAAGGGCACCCTTGTGATCAGTGAATCACAAGGAGTCACAATCAAGCAAATAATCACACTTCCAATAAGCCAATAAGCACAGAAAAAGTCAACAATGCCCAGATATTGCACAGACCTAGCAAATAAGCAGTTAAGCACTCTTAAGCAGTTTTAGCATGAATAAGCAAAGCAGAATGAACCAAAAGCATACACAAGCTATAACAACTGTTAATAAGCACAAGCAAACTTATTTCAATCACTGAATCAAAGATTACAAACAAATCAAAGCATATGCAGGTTTCTGATTATGAACTTCAAGAACACAAATGCCTTATCTGATATAGATGACCACAAATCCAATTTTAGCACTCAAATCCTACTTCCCTGGTTGTATTAACTTAGATTTAACACTTGTTAACCCCATTCTATAATTAGATCTAGGTGTCCTCTAAATTTCAGCCAATTTAACCACGTAGTCAAGATTTTATAGCCTATTTTAGGAACTAGGTGTTAATAGCCACAAAACTTGCAGATAACCAACACTTAACAACAGATAAGCATGCACAAACTCAATAGAACCAAGAACAATAACAAAGGAAGGCTTAAACCCCTTTGAATTAGTTAACCCAAACACCCCTTTGGAATTTGATTTTGCAATCTTCCAAAGGATTGTTGTGTTTTAACCTATCAAACAAGATCCAATCCACCCTAACAATCCTAAACAACCTCAGAAACTTAAATCAAGCCACAAAACACCAATCCACAACAAATCATGCAAAATCACCAAAAATACAATAAAATTCAGAAAAATTGAAAAGGGAGAGAGATGCAAACCTCCAAGACTTACTTCCAAGCCTTGGAATGTTTGAGCTGAGGTGCTAGCAAAACAAGCACCAGCTTCCTTGTACCTGCTAAGATCAACAAACCACAATGATGAACACAAACTATGAAACTTCTGATTTTTGAAACACAAGCTTTATTGCTTAAAACCTTGCCTCAAAAACCATCAAACATGAATATGGAACTTAGATCTTAGCTAATCAAATACCAAACTTTTATAAAACACAAATGGAAATCACAATTTTTCAGAAAATCCAACTTTTATTTAATAAAAAGGAATTACAAAGACTTAAGCTAAAATCTTGAACAAGGGACTCTCACAAGTTGAGGTCTCCTTATATAGGACTAGTAGACGATTCTAGAATGCTTAAAATACAACAAAACCCTAGCTATGAAATTCCAGGAATGCCCTTGAGTGCTTGATGGCGTTTGATGTTTGTGAGTTGTCCAAATGCATCAAAACCGTTCATTTTAGCTTTGGGGTTAAGCATTGAGTCTTGGCTGTTGATTTGGACACGTGTATTGCCTTGGAGAGTAAGTTGTGATGTGATAAGTGGACGAGGTGAATAGTAGTAACTTTGATCCGGTTTTGGTGGATTGTTTAGTTGTTTGGCGCATTTTTGGTTTTGAATTTTTCAAATGCCCATGTTTGGCCCATGTGTTTTGGGAAAGATGGCAAAACAAGTTTTAAACGAAACCCGTTTTCCTTTGTTAGTAAACTTTCCATGTTTATAGTTTTGCCACAAAACTTTGAAATAAAGGTTTCAAGGGTTATTTTTGCCATGTTTGAATATTTGAGAGACTGATCTTGGACATTCTTGATCTTCAAAGGTCTTCATTGTATCTTTGACTTCATGAGGGACCATAATTGACAATTTAGAATAGACGAGGGACTAAACTTGCCAATTCTTCAAAGTTGAAGGACCATTTTGTAATTTTGACAAACTTAAGGCACCAAACTTGTAATTATGAATATACAAGGGTTTTAAGTGTCATTTCTTCATATTTTGAGGATCAATCTTGTATATCTTCAAGTCTTCAAGGGTTAATCTTGGATAATTCATGAACTAGGGCCCGGTTCTTTGTACGGCTTCGTTTCTCGTGTCCGTTTTTCCTTGTTTCTTGTGATCTTTTGTCTTTTTCATGATATCCATACCTAAAACACACAAGTAAACAAATACAAGCATATATATGGTATTTTGTGACATTTTAATGCATTTAAAGCCCGAAAAGAACGATGAGATCATGTACAAATGCCATATCATCACTCCCCCATACTAAGCCATTGTCGTGCCCTCACGCATTGCTAGAATAAAGTATCTAAGCATCAACAAAATTTAATTTTATTAACCTTTATTGAAAAGTAGAAGACTTCGAACAATACTACGAAGAAGTGTAAAGACATAATGTATGATTTTCATCACGAATGTGACTTCTAGGGTAAATGAATAGAAACAAGTAAATGTCCCATAGAGTAAATTTCATCATCCTTGATTGTCATATTCCATGCTAAGTGCAAAAACGAGATCATTGTTGGTACAAGTCACAATGCTAACACTTCTCATACGTCCAAATTGTGTAATACTTTTTCTCCCCGTAATCCTAGTTATTATAAAAGGAAATGGGTTACTAGAATTTTTTAACTATTTGTCATGGATCACAAGTGATTCATATTGACTTATTTGAGTATTTATTAGTCCGAAGGCAAAGTCGCACGATTTAATCGATAGTTAGCCAAAGGACAAAATATTTTAAAACGGCTTCTCATGTATCTCCTTAAGTTCATATCTTGGCATAACTCGTTTCACGATTTGAGAACTTTCTCGGACCGATATTTGGCATGTACTTCATACTTCAAATCTTGGGAAGACGTTCTTGAAATTATGGTCTTCTCTTCATATATTGGAATTTCTCCACTTGACGTTTTTTGAGAGATTCTTCATACTTGGACCACGACTTCATCATTTTTCTTCAATCTTTATTTTGGACTTTGATATACAACGATCCGCCTCCTTTTAGGACTTGGATATATTTATCCTCATACCTTGTAAGGGTCTTTTTGGATAGACTTTCTCCATGATCTTTAAAGGAGTAATTGCTTTTCGTCGTGTGTCTCGATCCTTCATATTGATTTAGGAATAATGATACTTCACATCATCTTGGATCTTTAGCAACAAAATAGAGCTCCTCTTGCCTTGTAAGGGCCTTTTTGGATCTTCAGCAATCTTCGCGTCCCGCTTCAATAAGTTATGCCTTGGCTATGAACTCTATTCAACCCCGAGCAACTTTTAAACGATCTTGTGCTAGAAGCTAAGTAACCTTTCAAATCGTACGACCTTACTTATTGGAATTATTTTTATTCCTATTGCATTGATCTTATGGGAGAAAAAGCCACAATTAAAAACATATGAGTTTTTGAAAGAACATTTTCATGTTCTACGTTTAGCATGATCACTTGTCTAACTCTATCATCTCTCGTTCTTCACTATTTAAAGACCTCTAATTAAAGAGACTCGTGAATACTTAGCCATGCAAGTCAAAATTAAGCCAAATATCAAATCAAAGTTTTGGGTTTTCAAGCCACCTATAGGATCTTGCACTTTCTTGGACTTTTTAAAGTTTAGAGAATGCATTTTATAGTTCCCTTGATAAGTGACTTTCTAGGATCAATTATAGGAACTTGCTAAAAGTTCTTGTTCTTAACCCGAATGAGCTAAGACTTTTGCGTTTTAAAGTTCCCTATATAAAAGTCTAGCAAAACTTGAATTGAGCGGGTTAAGGAATGTAAAGGGCTCCAAATGCTCATCTAGTCAAAAATTAGCTCTTATTCTACCCATCAGAAAATATACATTCGTGTCTTAAAAACACTTATTAAAACTAAGAAAATTTTTAAAATTTGTCCATTTTTAGCCTTATTAGCAACAAAACAAAACAAAACGTTGAAAGTTGGAAAACGTGAGGGCGTAGCAAAGCAAGTATCTATTCACCCCCCATACTAAAAGTAAACATTGTCCTCAATGTTTCGAGTCTAAAGGTGGAGCACCCCTATGCTAGAGACGAAGAATCGAATGCTTAGGATCTAGCATGGAAAAGGTGATCAACAATATATCTAAATCCGTTTATGAGTTATGCTAAAAGATAATTGTTAGAACAATAAAGGATATGTCATGGATTCGTGAAAAACTTCTTCAAGCAAACGATGGAGGCTCACGTAAACGAACACGAGAGTCCTCAATCGTAGATAATGATGATAATCTAGATAACACAATCACAAACAATCATGAGACAGCGAGTTGGAAGGGCACAAATCCCCTCTCATTATTTATTAGAAAGTATAAAAGGATAAGCATGGGATCTCCCCCACGAGGCACCTCGTTTTTGATTACCGAGTCATGAGCTCGACTCGATCCCCTCAATGCTAATTATCATTGGGTAAGGTGACTTGGTCGAGGTCAACCATTGAAGGAATTTCCCAACCAAAGTAGTGCTTAAGCCTATGTCCATTCACCTTGAAGTTAGGACCATCATTTTGAGCTAGCTCGATGGTCCCATAAGGAAACACTTGTGTAACGGTGAAAGGACCCAACCAACGAGATTTCAATTTCCCGGAAAATATCTTTAGTCTAGAGTTAAAAAGTAACACTTGATCACCAACGTTAAAAACCCGGTTTTTAATCTTTGCATCATGAAACTTTTTAGTCTTTTCTTTGAAAATTAATGAATTTTCATAAGCATTGTCTCTTAGTTCATCCAATTCATTCAGTTGTATTTTCCTGTGATCTCCCGCGGTCTTCAACTCAAAGTTTGCATGCTTAAGGGCCCAATATGCCTTGTGCTCCATGTTTATCCCAAACTTAGATCGATTTAGCTTGTGTAAACGAGATTAGATCAAGTTATACACGTAGAGAAACTTTGTTTATGTACAAAGTAATTTAAGTGTTATACGGAATTAACACTTAAACAAGAACACACAAAGGATGTAAAACAAAATTTCACTTGATTGATAATAACGAACTTGCTTATGTTGGAAATTCACTTTATGTGACGACATTTAAGAATTCCCATTAGTTATCATAGTCACACACGCTTAGACTAGACTAGGTACAATGTATAGTTAAGTGTTTGGTGTGTGGCTATATATACCCCTCCTAGACTTCCAAGGAGGGGTGTTGATTGTGTTTTTCATTTCTTATTTAATAAACTTTTTCTTATTTCACACACAACCTCTCTTTCTCTCAACTCATCCATGGCTTCCATCTTCCACCACCCACCTAGACCACCGGATTAGCTAAAAGCAAATCCACAATTGGTATCAGAGCCTCGGTTCAATCCTTGGATCGTGTTCTTGTGTTTCGATTATGGTGGTCTAAATTTTTTTTGGTCTCGTTCTATCATTTTCTTTGGTCCGATTGGTTTATTTTCTTGTCACGTTCGTCATTATCTTTTGTCACAATCTGTCTAAAAAGTCACATTATCATGTTCATCTCATTAACTATCATGTTTCTAGTCACATTATCATGTATGTCTCATTAACTATCATGTTTCTAGTCACATTATCAGTTTGTCTCATGGTCATATTTGCTGGTATTCATATTCCACTGGTCTAAAAGTCAACACTTTTAGATCTGTCCTAGTTTCGATTCATGGTTTCTGCTGTTTCCATTTTTTGAAGATGAAGATAAGTTTTTACCCAGAAAAACTTTGTTCCTAGAAAAACAGAAAAAGTACAGATATGGATAAGATTTCAGCTTCACAGTATAATCGCATTGAGTGCGATGGGTGTAATGCGATGGCTCACTGCGATGGGTCCATTGCGATGGTACCATTGCGATGGGTACCATCACGATGGGACATCATGATACCATGGACATATTTGTGTTAGACTGCGATGGCAATCTTTTTTACTGCGATGGGTTTAAACAGACTTCGATGGTTTTTTTGTTTACATTGTGATGGCTTGGTTAAGTCATTGCGATGGGTTCAAACAAAAACATTGCGATGGACTCTACTCTTGACTTGCGATGGGTTTTTTTTTAAAAAACTGACTTCGATGGTTCCTTTAAAGAAATCATTGTGACTAGTTTAAACAAAATAACTCGCTGCGATGGACATATTCTTCTTTAGACTGCGATGGGTCTAAAATTAAGACTGTGATGGACATATTTGATGCAGTTTTGACAAAAACCTGACCAGTCTGTTTAAAACATTACCGAGACCAAGATTTGACCTAAACTACAATATCACCAACCTTATATCACCACAACACCATCAATCTAATCCTATCCCATCGTCTCCTAATCCCCCATCTCATCTAAGACTCGGACTCAAACAGAAAACTTAAAAATCATAAAATACAATCTCAGATTATTAAGTTTTCGTGACTTAGAATCATCAAGATCACAAAGATCTAACTATTCACTCACGAAACTAAATCCATCATCACAGATAGTGTATAAGGAATAACCCTCGTTAATTTTTGAATTTAAAGAATGAATACTAACAAGTGTGTTATATTCAATCTTTATTTCGATTTAAAAACACATGCAATCACGAATTGAACCTTACCCGAGACCTTATTATAAAATCTAGAAGTCGCACCCTCACGTTCTTGTATGTGTGGTATGATCTCTAAGCTGGTATGGTAAACGGTATGATGTATTGACTCGTTTGCTTCGAATCAAATAAGGTTCGATTTGTTTGTATTTTGGTGACGGTTTATGATCATAAGACGAGATGGATGATTTTAAGATAGATTTTATTATCTATCTTTGAGATTTGATGGCTGCGATTGGTCAAGAAGAAAGGACGGAGTTTTTGAGGTTGGTTTCAGATGGGAGAGAAAAGGGGGGCGGATGTTACGAGGTGGGTGAAAGTAATATTAGGTTATGTGTTAAATTGAGAGTGATAAGGGTTAACTGAATATTTATATCCCAATGATAAATAAGATCGGGTTTGATCATTTCTTTCGGTAGACTGTGTTGGCTTAAGAATTGATGGGCCACGTTTTTATTGCATGCGCACATCTGTCATGGCCTTTGTGATGAGGTAGAACATATGTGTCATGCCATTTTTGTAACATAAATTTGGATGGGCCGAAATATTTTTTTGGATAAAAATTTATTACATCAAAATATTGTTTTATCATTTTATTTTCTGTGAAAATATTTTGATTAACGGTATTGAAAGTGACAAAATGACGTGACCAAGTGATAAAATTGACGAAACAAAGTGACAAGAATTATTTGACGAGACCAAGAAAATTTGGCGATTTTTTAGTGGCTACGGAGTTGTTTGATCGGGTATTAATTATGTGAAGTTGAAGACGGATTTTTCGAAGGCGTGTACTTATTTTATCTTTCTAAGATAACTTGCTCGTGCTTAATCTTAGAATGAAGACTTGTTTATCTAGTTTCCGGGTTCGGGGTGGTTGGTTGATGACTCGGATAACTATCACTTAAAGGGGTTACATTGTTGTACTCAGTGTCACGCGCTTAGTCGACGTGGATAATTTCAAGAGGTGTTGTGCTTATAGACTTCTTCAGTGATGCATTGGGTACTTAGAGATTTCTCCATCGTTCTTCATTCAACAATTGTGATGAGGTTTCTGTCATGGCCTTTGTGATGAGGTAGAACATATGTGTCATGCCATTTTTGTAACATAAATTTGGATGGGCCGAAATATTTTTTTGGATAAAAATTTATTACATCAAAATATTGTTTTATCATTTTATTTTCTGTGAAAATATTTTGATTAACGGTATTGAAAGTGACAAAATGACGTGACCAAGTGATAAAATTGACGAAACAAAGTGACAAGAATTATTTGACGAGACCAAGAAAATTTGGCGATTTTTTAGTGGCTACGGAGTTGTTTGATCGGGTATTAATTATGTGAAGTTGAAGACGGATTTTTCGAAGGCGTGTACTTATTTTATCTTTCTAAGATAACTTGCTCGTGCTTAATCTTAGAATGAAGACTTGTTTATCTAGTTTCCGGGTTCGGGGTGGTTGGTTGATGACTCGGATAACTATCACTTAAAGGGGTTACATTGTTGTACTCAGTGTCACGCGCTTAGTCGACGTGGATAATTTCAAGAGGTGTTGTGCTTATAGACTTCTTTAATGATGCATTGGGTACTTAGAGATTTCTCCATCGTTCTTCATTCAACAATTGTGCAAGCTTAAGTCACAAGATCGAAGGATTCCTATTCAGTTTCACGTTTGATGTATCTGGTTCATTATATCAGTGGTCACTTCAAATTGCTTTCACGTGGGTTGGTTAAGATGGCCATGGAGAGTTTATGAGTAGAGATTTTCGATCAACAACTGATTCTCACCGAATATAATTAAGCTTATTTATTATTCTCTCGAGATTTTCAGGTTCATGTGCGTACGATTTATTGATGGTTCCGAGGTTTCGAAACCATCAAGGGGGAAGAAGAAGACACATTGAACGCACAACGATTACACGTGATGAACTTCATACCTTCTTTTGATTTGAAGACATTTCGGGATGACATTTGTCATAACCGCAGAGAAAATCAGTTTTTTAACTCGTGGCGGTATCAATCTCTAAACGTTACACTACTGATTCGATGTTTAATTGTTTTGTTGTTGCAATTATTCATCATCATTATCCTATATGGAGAGATATGCATTCCCGGGACTTAATTGACTCTGGTGCATCTCCGGAAGAAGATATGTGCATTTCCAGGACTCAATTGACTCTGGTGTTACGATGTCAACTTCATGATGGGATAAAGTGTCTACTTCAGTATTTGAGCTTCATACTCGGGATTGATTTACTTTCTTCAACTATGTGGGGGAAGAAATGTCTTGATTCTTTCTAGTATGCATAACTTGAACTCTCAAAGGGAAGAAAATTTCTGAAGAATTATTCAAGCGTGAGAAGGGACGTTGTTGATCTACTTGGTGTGCCCCTTACTTTCAATCCCTCATAGCAACATTATCATGTTATAGATGGGGTTTGCTTTTTAAATTCCGCTGTGCGCTTAATCATTCTAAGCTTTATTGAAAGCTTTGAAGTTGCTTACGAGGATTGTCGGTTTAGGGGGAAGCTATTTAAAAGCTTCTACATCAAGTTTATGTGGCATGAATTAGGGGGAAGTTAATTCAGAAGCTTCTCCTTAACCAGAAGTATATGGATTACTTAGCTCGTGCCGTTACAGTATTTCTACTACAAGTTACTTTAAAGATGAGTCGTTTTGAAGTCAAAGGCCTTAGAATACATCTTCAACATTGGACGCTTCATGAAAGCTTTTGTTCTTAATCATTATGTACTTGTTAGGAAGAATATTGTAAGGAATTCTACACGTCGTCCTATGGGGGAAGATTGTTGGAAATTCACTTTATGTGACGACATTTAAGAATTCTCATTAGTTATCATTGTCACACACGCTTAGACTAGACTAGGTACAATGTATAGTTAAGTGTTTGGTGTGTGGCTATATATACCCCTCCTAGGCTTCCAAGGAGGGGTGTTGATTGTGTTTTTCATTTCTTGTTTAATACACTTTTTCTTATTTCACACACAACCTCTCTTTCTCTCAACTCATCAATGGCTTCCACCTTCCACCACCCACCTAGACCACCGGATTAGATAAAAGCAAATCCACAGCTTACAATGAAAGTGTTTAACGTATGAAAAACTTATATGAAACATAACCTAAAGGTCTTCTTTTATAGACACAAGAAGCCTTGTACAAGAGTCTACGTATCAACTATTCTAGGTAAAGATAATTATAGAAAATACAATGTTGATCCTATCTTTACTAGAAACAAACTAGAAACAAAATACGCGTAGACCATATCTTTCTATCAGTGCTTGTCTTCAACATATCAACGCTTGACTTCTTCCTGTCAACGCTTGATCTGTCAGCGTTTGTTTTCTTCTTATCAACGCTTGTTTTCCTCTTGTCAGCGCTCAAGTGGATTGGCTACATTTTATTCCCAACAATCCTCCCCTAAACTTGATATCTACTCTAGTAATCAAGTTTCTAAATAAAAATTAAGAACTAGGAGGAATCTTACAAATCTTATCATATTGGTAATAAACATGCCTAATCAAATCTTTGGCCACGTCACTTGAATAGTCAATCTCCAGCTGTGTTGTCTTCATCTTGTCCAAAACTTCTTTGGACATGGGATACTGACCATCTACAAGAAGATACTCAGCAAACTTTGTAGAGCTCAAGTAGTACACACCAGTAGCTGAATACAAACGCCAATGAAGACCACTGATATCATCCTTAAGATCCTTCCAAATAGTAGGATCTTCTTCTTTTGGTCCACACATTCTCTTGAATGTTGACCAAAGTTTTATTCCATTGACTGAAGTAGGAGCTTCAGTCTCATACTTGGCCTCCAACAACCTCCAAAGGTCTACCAAGTCTTCTCTATCCACACTTGCAAAGAGAGACACAAGAGTAGTAAATGTGTGTACCTCTTTCCCATACCTTCCAATCTTCCAAAACCCACTTGCATCTTCTTCATAGCTTATGATAGGGTTTCTGGCATCAAGAGATAACACTTGTACCATATCTGAAGCTTCCATGGGTGAGAGATTAATGCTCCTTCTTATAACAGCTTCACTGGGATTCAATTTATCCATATCTTTAGGGAACTCAAGTGGAACTCCCTTCTTCAACAGCCTTGGAACAACCATTGCCTTCTGAATCTCCATATCTTCTGCAAGTTCTTCTTTCCTTTCATCTGAAAGAAGTCTCAGAGTTTTCATTTCCTGCACTTTTGCCCAAATGGGATAAGCCTTGTACTCCAATTCTTGAAAAGATAAACCCTGCAATTTCTTGAAGGTCCATCCAGTTCCATGACATCTGAGTAACATGTAGTAAAGCTCTCTTCTATCCCTCTTCAGCAGTGAGAAAACATTGCTAGCCTTGTGTTTCAGAATCACCTTGCAGTCACTTTGAACTCTTAGACGAATCTCCAATACCCAAATCTGGTCTAAAATAGTCAAATCTGGATTCTCCATAATCCTATTCTCCCAAGCATGGTACATCTGAACTACTTCTGGCATATCAAAGTCTACTTGCAATTTCAACTCTCTAAGCTTCTCCCTTGCCAAGTCATCACCATATTCAAGTCTTTCTGGTTGTTCAATTATCATCACACTTGAATCTAAACTTTCTTCCTCACTTCCTTCTTGTTCCTCAGAAGTGACAACAAATGGTGATTCACCAACCTTCTTACTTTCTTGTTCCATGAGTTGTGCAGCCAACTTTGAATCAAACTCTACCTGTGCTGCATCCTTTGGAACTTCTACTTCTACCATGATTCCTTTACCCTTATCTAATGGATCAATGATGGGTAAGGATGATGGTAATACCTGTGACGACACTTCTTTGATGATAGTTGATGACTGGAATACATCAACCATATCTGCAGGTCTATCAACGCTCAAATTCCTTGTGTCAGCGCCCAAATTACTCTTGTCAGCGCTTGGTGTGTCAGATTTCAAATTTTGCTTCTCAACGCCCAAGTTACTTGTCTCAACGTCTCTTTTAAATTGCTCCAACATAGCTGTAAAAGACAAGTTTAAATTTGTAGGAGTAACCAGAGATCTATCAAAACCTGGTTGCTTCTTCAATGCAGTGAGGGCTTCAGCAACACCCAAAGATTCTCCATCATGTGAGACTTTATCACTCACATTAATCTGCTCATCCTCCCCTTTGGAAGATTCCTCCATCCCACGCCTAGTGCTAGCATTCTCCAAAATGACAATCCTCTCCCTCAATTCCTTGAGTTCAAGGCCTTGTGTACTGACTGTTTGTACCAGGTCTGCATTTTGCTTTTGCAAGCTAATGCAAACAACCGTCAATTCCATCAATGTGTATGGTTCCAATATGCCCTCCTCTAAAATGGGTATTTGACCTCCCAAGTTAGAGTAATGGGGCATGGATGAGGTCTTAAAGATGTTAGGATTGTCTTAGCCTGCATCTAAGCCAGAACTAATAGTCCCAGCCTCATCCATAGCACCAACCACACTTGTGGTGGTGGGTCTCTCTGCTACATGGCTAGGACCACTAGAGGAGAACACTCCAGTAGTCCTTGGGCGTTTTTGCAACCTATATTGAGGTGGGGTTTAAAGATGATGTGGATTGGGTGGGTGTTGGAAGGTTAAGGGGTGTCTGGGTCTGTGAAGGAAAGGTGTCAACGTCTGGATTACTTGTGTCAACGCCAACATTTAAGGTGTCAGCGTTGAAGGGTTCTTGGTCAATTTCCATGTGTTGAGGTGAAGGCAAAGGTTATGGTATTGGGTCAAGTTATGGTTGTGGGTCTGGTTGGGGTTGTGCTGCTGCAATAACAGCAAGCATAGCTTGGGTGAGGGGTAATTCACGGTGAGGGGGTGAATTCATCTTGGTAAAAATAGCTTCCTTTTGCACAGGGATCTCATAAAAATCCTCATGATCCCTGGTGCAGTAATTTTGCACATCAAAAACCATTTGCAAAAATCTGGGATAAGCCAAAGTCATCTTATTCCCTTTGTTTTTACACATGCCATCCAAAATCAGTTTTAAATAATTAAACTTTTGCCCATTTTCAATGCCACAATTGCACTAGCAATTGATCTATTAATTTCATTGTGTGCAGTACATTTGGGACTCAAACATTGTAGGATGACATGTATGAGGTACTTCCAGGATGGGGGAAACTCTTGTTTATGATATTTGTTTAAAGTGCCGTCATCAGGGAAAGGATAACCCAAAGCCCGAAGTCCTTGTTCTATTTCATTTATGGAAAGGGTGGTTATACCATCTGCATCATCAAGATGCAAAGCCTGGCGAACCAAAGCTGCAGTAACCACCCATGTACGCCCATGAACAATAGCTGATAATGTAGTCACATTATTAACTGTTGAGGAACTAACAGTGTTCCAAAACTGTTTAATATGAGTGAGAGAGATGAGAGGAGCATGAGAAAGAGCATACCTAATAGGGGATGCATTCAAATACGCCACCATCTGGGTGTATTGTGGAAACAGAGTATCATCAACGTCCAAATAAGCAATCATGTTGTGTTGACTCCTGAATCCCAATACTGTTGGGAATAAATTATAGCCAGTTCACTTGAGCGCTAACAAGAGTAAAACAAGCGTTGACAGGAGTAAAACAAACGTTGACAGCTCAAGCGTTGACAAGACAAAGTCAAGCGTTGATACATTGAAGACAAGTGATGAGATGGCATTTATACATGATCTCATCGTTCTTTTCGAGCTTTAAATGCATTAAAATGTCATAAAATACCATATATATGCTTGTGTTTGTTTACTTGTGTGTTTTAGGTATGGATATCGTGAAAAAGACAAAAGATCACAAGATACAAGGAAAAACGAACACGAGAAACGAAGCCGTACAAAGAACCGGGTCCTAATCATGGAATTTTCATCAAATACCCTTGAAGACTTGAAGACAAACAAGATTGATCCTCCATTCAATGAAGAAATGACACTTAAAACCCTTGTATATTGATAATTACAAGTTTGGTCCCTTAAGTTTGTCAAAATTGCAAAAAGGTCCTTCAACTTTGAAGAAATGGCAAGAATAGTCCCTCAACAATTTCAAATTGCCAATTATGGTCCCTCATGAAGTCAAAGTTAAATTGAAGACCTTTGAAGATCAAAGAAGTCCAAGATCAGTCCTTGAAATTTCACAAAATGGCAAAAACAATCCTTGATAACGTTTTATCAAAGTTTTGTGCCAAAAATGTCAAAGTGGGAAAGTTATTATCAAAGCAAAATCGTTTTAGGGCTGAAAAAACCTTTTATGCCAAAAAGTCCAAAAGATAGGGACCAAAAATGTTAAGTGAAACATTTAAATCCTAAAAACGCGCCTAACACTTTACCACCCCCAAAAACGGATTGAAATGTTTACTGTTTATCTTTTCACCCACCCAGATTTTACCTCCATCAAACGTGGGTAAAATTCCAATTCCTTTGGCACACGCTTAATTCACACCACCCAAAACCTAACCCACCCCTAAAAACCCCAATCCCACCACGTGTGGTCCCAACCCCCAAATTCCCTTTCCTCCAATCACAGCCCACCTTGGTCCCCAAGTATTTGACGTGTCCCAAATCAAAGGTTGAGATCATTAGCTTCCTCCCAACGCACAAATGAACAGCCAGGATCAAATTTGGACAACTCATTCACTCAAAACCGTCAAGGGCAACTTTGGGATTTTCTATGTATTAGGGTTTTGTTATCTGCATTCTAGATAGTTCTTAGAGCACTATAAAAGGAGACACCAGCCTGTGGTGATCCCTTGTTCCAGTTTCCTTTCAAAATTTTGTAATCCCTTTTATTTGAAATAAAAGTTGTGTTTTTGTTCTAAAACAATATAATTCCTTTTTATTTATTTAAAGTTGGTATCTATTTGTGAGAGGAAACTGAGTTCCATTTATTTGATTTGGTTAAATAATTTTGAGTTTCAAAATTGTTTAGGTTTTCTGAAAATTTGAAAAGATTTTTGGTAAGGATCTTTTCTAAGGATTGGTGTTAGAGGTTCATGTTATGGGTGATTTAAGAGATATAAAAACGTTTTAAGAAAGTTAGAAAGAATTTGGAAGAGTTTTAAAAAGAAAAGAAAGAAACAGATTATATACTTTGCTTTGTATTTTTCTTGTTTGTTTTGATTTGTCATAAACAGGTGTACAAGGGTGGTTGATTTGTGTTCAGCACCAGCCCGGGCTGGTAGGGAGGAGGATTTACATCCTCTAGGGTCTTGGATGTAAGACCCTAAGGTATTCCCTTTTCCTTTGTTAAAAGTTCATAAAATAGGATGTTCATGTGATCTTATTTGATTTCATGCTAAGTGTGTTTTAGGTGTTTGATTTGAGTGTATGCAGCATTGTTATGCATGTTTATGAGTTTTAGAATCAATTTGACTGCTTGTGGAAGTGTTTCACTTTGAAAATTTTGGTTTTAAAAGTTTTAACAGGTTGTTTGGCAATAGGTTTAAGCAGGGTAGTTTGCTTGAATTGTGCTTTAAATTATTGTTAGAAGGTTTGAGTGGAGTTGAGGTAGGGTTGTTAGCAGTTATAAGGTAATTTGGAACAAGTTTTGAGTTAATTTGTGTGCTTAAAAGAGAAAAAGGGTAAGATAAATCTGCATGCTCACCTATCTTCTTGTTTTTCTTAAATTTGGTGAATGATTTGGTGAATTCTGTTAAGAGAAGGTGTTATTTAAGGTTTGAATCTGCTTAAGTGTTATTTGGACTGTGTGTTTGCTTAATCTTGGAGCCTTGAATGTCACTAGGTTGCTAGAAGTTTGAT
Organism: Glebionis coronaria; assembly: GCA_025667525.1. Classification (NCBI taxonomy): domain Eukaryota; kingdom Viridiplantae; phylum Streptophyta; class Magnoliopsida; order Asterales; family Asteraceae; genus Glebionis; species Glebionis coronaria. The sequence goes on along the minus strand of CM046874.1, from coordinate 523,350,375 downwards.
AATAAGTCCACTGTTCTAGCTTTTACATCACAGAAACTCAACATAGGTCTGTGGTACTTTGATTTGCTTATTTGGTTGTGCTAATTGCTTGTTTTTGCTTGAGCCTGACTCCTTGAGCTTCAATAAGCTCAAGGGTGCCCCATTGTTCCCAAATAAACACCAAATAAGCCAATCCCCAAGCTCCTCTTGGGGTCTTGCAACCTGTGAAGTTAAAAAGGGAGAACTTAAAAACCTGCTTGTGCTCAAAGCCCATCTGTCACGTTTTTGGTCCTAAATTTGGCATAATCTAGCTATAAAGGAAGTTTGGATTGAGTAAACAAGTATTAGAGGTTCACTGGATTGATTGGAAAGTTTAAAAAAATAAAAAAAAAAATAAAGAAGCAAAAAGGGGGTTTCAAGACTCGAACCCACAATCCCCACGTTCACAGACACACAACACTACCACTGCGCCCTAGGGTCTTTGACTGCTAGGGTGTGGTTTTGTTTTATACTTAACCTGTTTTTCAATTATTGCTTATTTAAAAAGCCGTGGGTTTTCAAGCTTATTTGAGCTTATTTTTAAGCCAATTTTGATTTCTCTTATTTTTCTTAGAAAAGTATCAGCATTAGTGATTTTTCAAGACTAGTTTCATATTTTTCCATTTAATAGATTATTTATTAGAATTTAATTATTAGACGTTTTTTAATAAATCCATAAAAAATAGAAAAAAGATTTTAATTTTTTAGGAAAAATAGTTTTTAGGTTTTAAAATATATTTTTGAGGTTTACATCTAGTTTTGGTTTCAAAAACTTTAATTTTTAATTTTATAATATTTTAAGGTTTTTTATAAACTTTAAGGATTTTTATAAAATTATTAAAAAAGGTTTAGAAGCTCTAATTAGTGTTTTTCTCTTAGTTATATTATTTAGGATTTTTAGAAAATTTTTAGAATTAATTTTAGAAACTTTTTATTTTTAGTATTATTTTAATATTATTTTAATATTAATTTTTCAAAATTTTATTTTTCTTTCTTTTTCATTTTTCCTAGGTTCTTTGTCATTAACTAGGACTATTTCCATTTTTAGAATATTTTTATAACTTTTAGATTTATTTTTATAATTATTTTAAGTTTAATTAGGTTTTAATCATCTTTAATCATTTTTAGAGTTTTAAAAATAGTTTTAATAGGTTTTAATTTTTAGAAAATTGCTTTTTAGTCTTCTTATAATATAAGTTAAGTAATTATTCAATAAAATCATATTTTAGACATTTGAATTAGTTAAATTTAATTTTAGGGCTTTAATTAGCATTTAAAATTAAATATTTAATTAATAAAAGGTTTTAAAATATCTTTGTTGGATTTTTATCTTTGTTTATATTATTTGAGACTTGTTTTTACCCTTTTTGATATTTTGTTTTTGGTTTTAATAATTTTTAATTTTTGTAGTTTTTCACGTTTACGTCTTTTTCGTCGTAGTTTAATTTTAACGTATCCGTCTTTCATCTTCTCATCCCCATTCTTCTCAATATTAATCTCAAATACATACAAGTTAATTCACAACACAAATACCTCCTTGGGAAACGAATCTTTCATCTCTTTTATTTGATTGAGGGTCATTACTTGTGGTTTTCCTAAATCACTCGTCAATACTTACCGCTATTTACGCTCTTTTCCTAAAGAGTAGTAAAACCACTACAATCATTTTTGGCGCCACTGCCGGGGAGGTGTGTTGTGCTTTAATTTGGAAACTTTTGTTTTTGATATTATCCATAAATAGTATTTGTGTTAAGTGGAACTCCCTTAACACGTATTATCGGTTTTCTTGGTTTTTCTTGTACGAATATTATTAATATATTGTATTAAGTATCACAATCAATATACAATATCTCCAAAAGTGTGAAAACACAACCTTAATTGGGATTTGATCTCCTAATTATTGTATTCGAATCTCAAACAAAAAGAAAAGGCAAAAATAGATAAATACTTTCGTGAAGCTCGATTTTGAAAAATACGAACTATAAGGTGGGTATAAGGCGGGTATTATAAAATATACCCTAAGGAAAAAGGCTCTTAAGTGCTTCGCGCCGCCTCGTTTCCCCGCTTGCTTGTGAGTATTTTGAGATTGAAGGCTAATCGAGGGTTTTGCCGCCCAAAGTATTAATACGTATACTATATTTGCTTGGTTTTCTTTGTGATTAAACCCTCGTGAACAATTTGGTTTTCACCAAAGTTCTAAAGTCATTCGAAGGCGTTCACTCCACGTGGTCGTTTTCATTCCTTTGAGGCTTCTTTAATCAAGAGTTTGATTCGAGGAGAGATTTTGTAGATTGTTGTCTACGAAGATACACCAAAATCCAAAAAAATTAAATATCATCAAAAACACAAAAAAATTGAAAATTCACAAAACAACCAAAAAGAATCTTCTTTGCTCACCTCCCATTCTTCGTGAAGTTTATGATCACTCGTAATCAAGCAAAACGAGCTCGTAAACGTCTTCAAAAGCAAGCAAATCAAGGATCGTTGATTGTTGAAGAACCTCCAATTGTTGAACCTATTGTAGAACAAGAAGTCGTCATGGCTAATCGTACTATGATGGAGTTGCTACAAGCACCCACCGAGGGTTTTGGAGAGGCCATTGTTATTCCCGCCATCCTTGCGGAGAATTTCGAGATTAAGACGGGTTTAATGTCGATGTTGCAAGCAAATAAGTTTCGAGGTCACGAGAAAGACAACCCGCATTACCATATTAGGAATTTCAACCGTCTCACCGCCACTAGCAAATTCAAAGATGTTCCGCATGACGCCATTAAGATGATGTTGTTTCCATATTCGTTGGATGGACCCGCAAAAATTTGGCTCGAGAAAGAACCGCCAAATTCGATTTTGACATGGGCCGATCTCGTTTCTAAGTTTGTGAACAAGTTTTTTCCACCATCGAAAACAACACACTTAAAAAATGAGATTTCACGATTTGTGCAACGTAACAATGAAAGTTTTTCAATGGCATGGGAACGATTTAAAGAGATGTTACATGAATGTCCTCACCATGATTTTTCGGAATTGCATCAAATAGATACTTTTTATAATGGGCTTAATGATCATGAACGAGATTATTTGAATGCCGCCGCGGGTGGTAATTTTTTGTGCAAGACGACAAATGAGGCTTTACAAATCATTGAAAATCGATCTAAGGTTTATAGCCCTCGTAACACACCGAGTGTTGCCAATATGGGTTCGTCATCTTCGTCACAATCGTCTCGTAGCATTAACGCCTTACATGATGAAGCTAATGAGGAAAATCGGTTTTTTGATAGATTTGCTAATCTAATGTCCCATCGGAAGGCTCAAGAAGCTTCCAATTCCGCTTCGGTTAAAGCGGTTGCTAAGAGTTGTTTATCGTGTGGAGGAGCTCATGATCTTTCCGAGTGCATTACCGCGGATGGTAACACTTCGAGTGCTTATGTAGCAACGGGAACTTACAACCAAAACGGCCAAGGTTCCCGCCAAAATCAAGCTCCACCAAATCAAAATGTTAATAATTATCGAAACAACAACCAAGGTAATTACCAAGGCAACACACGCAATTACAACAAAGGGAATTATCAAAGTGGGAATGGACAAATCTCTAATCAAAACCAAAACCGTGATTTTCAAAACACTACACAAGGTTTTCAAAATGCTCACACGAAAAATTTGCAAGGAGAATTTTTGGATTATGCAAAAGCAAATGATGCTAAATTTGATAATATGCAACGTGAGATGATTAGCTTAAGGTCCGAGTTGAAAAACGAACTTAAAAATGAACTTGCTAATGAACTTAAAACTCATGCAAACAAAATGGAAGGAAATGTCCAACGTCTTCAACAAAACCAACAAAAGATGGAATTAGGACAACATGAGATTAAGCAAGAGTTGTTAAAAGCGGATGCTAGGCAATCAAAATTTGAGGACCGAATGGCTAAAATGTTTGAAGCTATCATGTGTAAGCCCTCTTCTTCGGGTGGTCTTCCTAGTGATACCATTGCAAACCCGAAGGGAGAAATGAAGGTTATTACTACACGAAGTGGTAAAACTTTCAAGGAACCAATCTCTCGTCCAAGTACTTCTACGGAGAAGGAAATCGAGAAAGAACCCGAGGTGATGGTCGAAAAGGAGCACATTACAATCCCACGAAGTACCGCTCAAACCACACCTACGGTTACACCAATACCAATTGTGGAACCCGAGTTTCCAAGGCCGTTGCCTAATGACCAACCCACACCACCTTTACCTTACCCTTCGAGACGTAACAAAGAAAAAGCACAAGAAAGGAACAATTATCAATTTGAGCTATTTATGAAAATGTTTCGTGATTTGCATTTTAACATAAGTTTTGCCGACGCTTTAATCATGATGCCTCGATTCGCCGCAAACTTCAAAAGTATGCTAAACAACAAAGAAAAGTTACAACAATCGTCTAGTTGTTCATCGGTTTTTCTAAGCCGCATACCACAATAAGTCGGTGATCCCGGTAAATTTTTGATTCCGTGTGCTATTCAAGATATGGAGGAATACTACACCTTGGCCGATCTTGGCGCTAGTATTAATTTAATGCCTCTCGAGATTTTCAAATCGCTTTCGCTTCCGGCTCTTACTCCTTCGAACATGTCCATCGAGATGGCCGATCATTCTACGATCATGGCATGTGGAGTAGCCGAGGATGTTTTCGTTAAAGTCGGAAAGTTTTACTATCCCGTTGACTTTATCGTTGTAGACATTCCTATCGATCGGAAAGTTCCTCTCATTTTGGGTCGTTCATTTTTGGATACATCAAGAGCACTTATCGATGTTCATGCTCGTAAAATCACCCTTCGTTTCAATGAAGAAGAACTTGTCATCAATGCAACACAAAACTCCAATCTTTCTCATGTATATTCTATTGCAACTTTAAACCATGGTGACTCGACCAATGTCATTTGCAAAGAATTTTCACCAAGAGTTTTAGGGAATGTCTCCAAAAACAATTTACCATTTCCTCCGCCGGTGGAGGTTATGAGTGTTAAGCCTACAAAGAAGAAACCATCAATACTTGAATCGAAAAATCCTTCACCTTCGTTCTTGAAAAGTGTTGATAAATTGCCGGTTTCTACGGAAGATCTTTCGGATGATGAATATGTAGACCCCAATGGGGAGGTTTTCTTCGTTGATAAACGTTTTGAGAACTTGCCACCACCAAAACCAAAACGGTTTCAAAATGTGAGAATTTTTAGTGTAACTAACATCGTCTTAGAAACACCGAATATTTTCGACATAATCAAAAAGGGTTTTCATAAGGAGAATTTAAAAGATAACAAAGGAAAAGATCTTAAATGTGATTTAATTGATTTTTCTACAAATCTAACTCCGTCATCACCACGTGATTTGAGTACTACAAACTCGTCTACTCCTTTTGACGATGTTTTGTGTGGTTCTAGTATGGGGGAAGCCCCTTATGTTCCCTCATCCTTGTCCACCGAGGACGAGATATTCGATCCCGGAATTTCATGTAAAGGGAAATCTCGGTCTTCCACCGATGCAATAAATGGAAACTATATCTATTTGCTTGGTGCGAGTCTACCTCGAGTAGCTCAAACGTTTGTCTTACCAATTGTCTCACCCTTCTACTTCTCATCTATTTTCTTCAAACTCTTTGAGTTTATGGCACATGTTGGAGTGGTGTTAATTTGTTTTTCCAATGGAAACGAAAACGCCATCTTCGACCCCGGTATTTTGCATCATCAAAGGACTTAGTCCTTTTTACCGGTTGCTTTTTGGGCTTTGTTTATCATGTAAGCCCCATCAAAAATTAACCACCCCATGATTTCCCTAAAAGTTCACATTTTAAGGGGATCGAGTCGAGCTCATGACTCGGTAATCAAAAACGAGGTGCCTCGTGGGGGAAATCCCATGCTTATCTTTATACTTTATATTCACTAATAAGGGGACTTGTACCCTTCCAACTCGTTGTCTCGTGGTTGTTTGTGATTGTGTTATCTAGATCATCATCATCGTCTACGATTGAAGACTCTCGTGTTCGTTTACGTGAGCCTCCATCGTTCGTTTGAAGAAGTTTTTCACGATTCCATGACATATCCTTTATTGTTCTAACAATTATCTTTTAGCATAATTAATAAACGGCTTTAGATATATTGTTGATCACCCTTTCCATGCTAGATCCTAAGCATTCGACTCTTCGTCTCTAGTATGGGGGTGCTCCACCTTTAGACTCGAAACATTGAGGACAATGTTTACTTTTAGTATGGGGGGGGTGAATAGGTACTTGCTTTGCTACGCCCTCACGTTTTCCAACTTTCAATGTTTTGTTTTGCTAATAAGGCTAAAAAATGGCCAAATTTTAAAATTTTTCTTAGTTTTCATAAGTATTTTTAAGACACGAATGTATATTTTCCGATGGGTAGAATAAGAGTTAATTTTTGACTTGATGGGCATTTGGAGCCATTTACATTCCTTAACCCGCTCAATTCAAGTTTTGCTAGACTTTTATATAGGGAGCTTTAAAACGCGAAAGTCTTAATTCATTCGGGTTAAGAACAAGAACTTTTCGCAAGTTCCTATAATTGATTCTAGAAAGTCACTTATCAAGGGAACTTTAAAACGCATTCTCTAAACTTGAAAAAGTCCAAGAAAGTGCAAGATCCTATAGGTGGCTTGAAAACCCAAAACTTTGATTTGATATAGTCTTAATGAAAGCTAATCCAAATTTGGCTTAATTTTGACTTGCATGGCTAAGTATTCACGAGTCTCTTTAATTAGAGGTCTTTAAATAGTGAAGAACGAGAAATGATAGAGTTAGACAAGTGATCATGCTAAACGTAGAACATGAAAATGTTCTTTCAAAAACTCATATGTTTTTAATTGTGGCTTTTTCTTCCCATAAGATCAATGCATTAGGAATAAAACATAATTGCAATAAGTAAGGTCGTACAATTTGAAAGGTTACTTAGCCTCTAGCGCAAGATCGTTTAAAAGTTGCTCGGGGTTGAATAGAGTTCATAGCCAAGGCATAACTTATTGAAGCGGGACGCGAAGATTGGCGATCATCCAAAAAGGCCCTAACAAGGCATGAGGAGCTCTATTTTTGCTAAAGATCCAAAGATGATGTGAAGTATCATTGTTCCAAAATCAAAACGAAGGATCGAGACACACGACGAGAAGCAATTACTCCCCTAAAGAATGGAGAAAGTCTATCCAAAAAGACCCTAACAAGGTATGAGGATGAATATATCCAAGTCCGAAAAGGAGGCGGATCGTTGTATATCAAAATCCAAAGTAAAGATTGAAGAAAAATGATGAAGTCGTTGTCCTATATGAAGAATCTCTCAAAAATGTCAAGTGAAGAAATTCCAATTATATGAAGAGAAGACCATTATTTCAAGAACGTCTTCCCAAGATTTGAAGTATGAAGTACATGCCAAATATCGGTCCGAGAAAGGTCTCAAATCATGAAACGAGTTATGCCAAGATATGAACTTAAGGAGATACACGAGAAGCCGTTTTAAAAGATTTTGTCCTTCGGCTAACTATTGATCAAATCGTGCTACTTTGCTTTCGGACTAATAACTACTCAAATAAGTCAATATGAATCACTTGTGATCCATGACAAATGGATAAAAAATGCTAGTAACCCATTTCCTTTTATAATAACTAGGATTGCGGGGAGAAACAGTATTACACAATTTGGACGTATGAGTAGTGTTAGCATTGTGACTTGTACCAACAATGATCTTGTTTTTGCACTTAGCATGGAATGTATGACAATCAAGGATGACGAAATTTACTCTAAGGGACATTAACTTGTTTCTATTCTTAGACCCTAAAAGTCACATTTTGGTGATGAAAATCATACATTATGTCTTTACACAATCTCGTAGTATGTTGCAAGTGTTTTACTCTTCAATAAAGGTTAATAAAATTGAACTTTGGTGATGCTTAGATACTTTATTCTAGCATTGCGTGAGGGCACGGCAATGGCTTAGTATGGGGGAGTGATGAGATGGCATTTATACATGATCTCATCGTTCTTTTCGGGCTTTAAATGCATTAAAATGTCATAAAATACCATATATATGCTTGTGTTTGTTTACTTGTGTGTTTTAGGTATGGATATCGTGAAAAAGACAAAAGATCACAAGATACAAGGAAAAACGAACACGAGAAACGAAGCCGTACAAAGAACCGGGCCCTAATCATGGAATTTTCATCAAATACCCTTGAAGACTTGAAGACAAACAAGATTGATCCTCCATTCAATGAAGAAATGATACTTAAAACCCTTGTATATTGATAATTACAAGTTTGGTCCCTTAAGTTTGTCAAAATTGCAAAAAGGTCCTTCAACTTTGAAGAAATGGCAAGAATAGTCCCTCAACAATTTCAAATTGCCAATTATGGTCCCTCATGAAGTCAAAGTTAAATTGAAGACCTTTGAAGATCAAAGAAGTCCAAGATCAGTCCTTGAAATTTCACAAAATGGCAAAAACAATCCTTGATAACCTTTTATCAAAGTTTTGTGCCAAAAATGTCAAAGTGGGAAAGTTATTATCAAAGCAAAATCGTTTTAGGGCTGAAAAAACCTTTTATGCCAAAAAGTCCAAAAGATAGGGACCAAAAATGTTAAGTGAAACATTTAAATCCTAAAAACGCGCCTAACACTTTACCACCCCCAAAAACGGATTGAAATGTTTACTGTTTATCTTTTCACCCACCCAGATTTTACCTCCATCAAACGTGGGTAAAATTCCAATTCCTTTGGCACACGCTTAATTCACACCACCCAAAACCTAACCCACCCCTAAAAACCCCAATCCCACCACGTGTGGTCCCAACCCCCAAATTCCCTTTCCTCCAATCACAGCCCACCTTGGTCCCCAAGTATTTGACGTGTCCCAAATCAAAGGTTGAGATCATTAGCTTCCTCCCAACGCACAAATGAACAGCCAGGATCAAATTTGGACAACTCATTCACTCAAAACCGTCAAGGGCAACTTTGGGATTTTCTATGTATTAGGGTTTTGTTATCTGCATTCTAGATAGTTCTTAGAGCACTATAAAAGGAGACACCAGCCTGTGGTGATCCCTTGTTCCAGTTTCCTTTCAAAATTTTGTAATCCCTTTTATTTGAAATAAAAGTTGTGTTTTTGTTCTAAAACAATATAATTCCTTTTTATTTATTTAAAGTTGGTATCTATTTGTGAGAGGAAACTGAGTTCCATTTATTTGATTTGGTTAAATAATTTTGAGTTTCAAAATTGTTTAGGTTTTCTGAAAATTTGAAAAGATTTTTGGTAAGGATCTTTTCTAAGGATTGGTGTTAGAGGTTCATGTTATGGGTGATTTAAGAGATATAAAAACGTTTTAAGAAAGTTAGAAAGAATTTGGAAGAGTTTTAAAAAGAAAAGAAAGAAACAGATTATATACTTTGCTTTGTATTTTTCTTGTTTGTTTTGATTTGTCATAAACAGGTGTACAAGGGTGGTTGATTTGTGTTCAGCACCAGCCCGGGCTGGTAGGGAGGAGGATTTACATCCTCTAGGGTCTTGGATGTAAGACCCTAAGGTATTCCCTTTTCCTTTGTTAAAAGTTCATAAAATAGGATGTTCATGTGATCTTATTTGATTTCATGCTAAGTGTGTTTTAGGTGTTTGATTTGAGTGTATGCAGTATTGTTATGCATGTTTAAGAGTTTTAGAATCAATTTGACTGCTTGTGGAAGTGTTTCACTTTGAAAATTTTGGTTTTAAAAGTTTTAACAGGTTGTTTGGCAATAGGTTTAAGCAGGGTAGTTTGCTTGAATTGTGCTTTAAATTATTGTTAGAAGGTTTGAGTGGAGTTGAGGTAGGGTTGTTAGCAGTTATAAGGTAATTTGGAACAAGTTTTGAGTTAATTTGTGTGCTTAAAAGAGAAAAAGGGTAAGATAAATCTGCATGCTCACCTATCTTCTTGTTTTTCTTAAATTTGGTGAATGATTTGGTGAATTCTGTTAAGAGAAGGTGTTATTTAAGGTTTGAATCTGCTTAAGTGTTATTTGGACTGTGTGTTTGCTTAATCTTGGAGCCTTGAATGTCACTAGGTTGCTAGAAGTTTGATAATAAGTCCACTGTTCTAGCTTTTACATCACAGAAACTCAACATAGGTCTGTGGTACTTTGATTTGCTTATTTGGTTGTGCTAATTGCTTGTTTTTGCTTGAGCCTGACTCCTTGAGCTTCAATAAGCTCAAGGGTGCCCCATTGTTCCCAAATAAACACCAAATAAGCCAATCCCCAAGCTCCTCTTGGGGTCTTGCAACCTGTGAAGTTAAAAAGGGAGAACTTAAAAACCTGCTTGTGCTCAAAGCCCATCTGTCACGTTTTTGGTCCTAAATTTGGCATAATCTAGCTATAAAGGAAGTTTGGATTGAGTAAACAAGTATTAGAGGTTCACTGGATTGATTGGAAAGTTTAAAAAAATAAAAAAAAAAATAAAGAAGCAAAAAGGGGGTTTCAAGACTCGAACCCACAATCCACACGTTCACACACACACAACACTACCACTGCGCCCTAGGGTCTTTGACTGCTAGGGCGTGGTTTTGTTTTATACTTAACCTGTTTTTCAATTATTGCTTATTTAAAAAGCCGTGGGTTTTCAAGCTTATTTGAGCTTATTTTTAAGCCAATTTTGATTTCTCTTATTTTTCTTAGAAAAGTATCAGCATTAGTGATTTTTCAAGACTAGTTTCATATTTTTCCATTTAATAGATTATTTATTAGAATTTAATTATTAGACGTTTTTTAATAAATCCATAAAAAATAGAAAAAAGATTTTAATTTTTTAGGAAAAATAGTTTTTAGGTTTTAAAATATATTTTTGAGGTTTACATCTAGTTTTGGTTTCAAAAACTTTAATTTTTAATTTTATAATATTTTAAGGTTTTTTATAAACTTTAAGGATTTTTATAAAATTATTAAAAAAGGTTTAGAAGCTCTAATTAGTGTTTTTCTCTTAGTTATATTATTTAGGATTTTTAGAAAATTTTTAGAATTAATTTTAGAAACTTTTTATTTTTAGTATTATTTTAATATTATTTTAATATTAATTTTTCAAAATTTTATTTTTCTTTCTTTTTCATTTTTCCTAGGTTCTTTGTCATTAATTAGGACTATTTCCATTTTTAGAATATTTTTATAACTTTTAGATTTATTTTTATAATTATTTTAAGTTTAATTAGGTTTTAATCATCTTTAATCATTTTTAGAGTTTTAAAAATAGTTTTAATAGGTTTTAATTTTTAGAAAATTGCTTTTTAGTCTTCTTATAATATAAGTTAAGTAATTATTCAATAAAATCATATTTTAGACATTTGAATTAGTTAAATTTAATTTTAGGGCTTTAATTAGCATTTAAAATTAAATATTTAATTAATAAAAGGTTTTAAAATATCTTTGTTGGATTTTTATCTTTGTTTATATTATTTGAGACTTGTTTTTACCCTTTTTGATATTTTGTTTTTGGTTTTAATAATTTTTAATTTTTGTAGTTTTTCACGTTTACGTCTTTTTCGTCGTAGTTTAATTTTAACGTATCCGTCTTTCATCTTCTCATCCCCATTCTTCTCAATATTAATCTCAAATACATACAAGTTAATTCACAACACAAATACCTCCTTGGGAAACGAATCTTTCATCTCTTTTATTTGATTGAGGGTCATTACTTGTGGTTTTCCTAAATCACTCGTCAATACTTACCGCTATTTACGCTCTTTTCCTAAAGAGTAGTAAAACCACTACAATCAACAAGCACTGATGGGAAGATATACTCTACGCGTTTATTGTATTCTAGATTACTTCTAGTAAAGATATGAACAACAATGTATTTTCTATATTTATCTTTACCTAGAATAGTTGATACGTAGATTATTGTACAAGGCTTCTTATGTCTATAAAAGAAGACCTTTAGGTTAATGTTCAATATAAGTTGTCATACGCAAACTACTTTCATTGTAAGCAAGTTTGATATCATTAATCAAAGTGAAAGTTTGTTTATATCATTGTGTTCTTGTTTAAGTGTTAATTCCGCATAACACTTAGATTGTCATAAACATATACAAAGGTTTCTCTAAGTGTATTACTTGATCTAATCTCGTATACATAAAGCTAAATCGATCTAAGTTTGGGATCAACAAGTGGTATCAGAGCTTGTTGAGGAAATTTTGATCTTAAAGAACACAAGAACCCTAAAAATCACTGATGTAATTGGATTAACGCATATACGTTATAGGAAAAATTTAGGTAATTACCTTTAGGAAAAAGTAATTAACCAAAAATAAGTCAAAGACGGATACGATTAAACACGTGAGTGAACCAAGTTCGTTGTACACGAAGATCAAGTGAATTTGAGACGTTTCGTTTTGATTTGGACAATTGATTTGAATGTGTCGTTGGTTTTTAAACTACCATTAAACTCTACGAATTTTAAATTATTAAAACTTATCCTAAAGTGCATGAATCGTTAAACCCCGCTATTTTTAAAATAAATCTAACAATTAATTACTTAAAAATTAAAACTCTATTTAAAATTTAAACTAATTTAATTAACTATGAAAATTTAATTTATTTAATAATCTAATAAAAATAAATCTATTTAATTAAAAATAATTTACTTTATTTGTTAAAATTTACTTTAAAACAAATCTAAAAAAACTATATTTGTTTAAATCTAAAAAATTGTTAAAATCTATTAAACTAATTAAACTTTTTTTAAAAAATAAAAAATATTTTTTATTTTTTTATTATATATTAAATCTACTATAATATAAATGAATAAAAAAGTTATATTAAATAAAAGAAACGTGAATAAGAGAATAAACTAAATCAAAAGCTGACAAGATATTAATTCTATAATACTGAACTAAGGGATAATAAAATCAACAGGGCGTGTAGCCCAGTTGGGTATCACGTTGGACAAACATCCGTGAGGTCACGGGTTCGAACCTTGCCATGGACAAGTTTTTGAAATTAAAACCTTTTATTACAGAACAAATTCCCAGTCACAGGAGTGACTTTTTGTGAGCTTATTTGTTAATAGCTGTGAGGAAACAGCTTATTGAGCTTAATCAGTTGATTGAACTGATAAGCAATATTTAAGCTAAATCGCTTAAAATCAAACAAAATGAGAATCAAGCAGATTCGACTAAAGCCGATAAATCAAAAATCAACATTGAAGAACAATATTGCAATCTAGAAAAGCTGAATCACACCAGTAACAGCAGATTTAAGCAAATACCATATCAGCTATTAACTGGACAATTTTATAAGCATAAAACTACAATCATACAAGTTCCAAACTAATAAACAGATTACTCAATATCAAATATAAAACATCTACTTTCCTACTAAAATCAATCCCAAAATATAATCAGCAGACACTAAAAATAAACATTTAAGCTAGTTAAATCAAACATTCAGCAAGATATTCTAAAACGCAGCAGCAATCATTCAATCGATTCAGTCCATATATCAGTAACAGAAACGAATCGAAGCAGACCCTATACAATAGATCAGATTATCTAAATGATTCCTATGATATAATGTCACAGCTAAACAGAAACAACAGGTTTAATCCAACAATCCTTTAACTCAGATTCTTGATATCAAAGAACTAAACTATCAGACAACAAGTTAAGAACTAAATACTCAAACTCTTATCAGCAGATTAAATCAAATGGGTGCTATAACTCGTCTAACAACCTATTTAAGCAACCTTAAATGTATTTCTAGCTTAATCAACTTATCAAATTACAACCAACTCTCCAAATCATAACAGAAAAACCATTTCAGAATAACATCAAATCCATAGATGTCAAACAAACAGATTCAAAAGGCACATTATTCAGAAAAATCTAAACAGATTAATTCCAACTAAATAAGCAGAATATTAAATTAACAATTTCATATAAGAATAAACATGAAAATTAAAAGGGAAATAACACCTTATGATGAACCCGTTGAGAAGAAGTGTGGCGCTGAGCCAACTTAACCAAATCGAAACCACCAAACGAACCACCATTCACCATCAATCGAACATCATGAACCGGAACTTACTCGAACCACCATTATCTTTTCGAACCAGTAACACCATTTATTCGAGAACCATAAGCTTATATATTCGGATCCTTTTTAAATAAACTTTCTAGTAGGGAATGTTTATTCCCAATTTTCACAAAATATTTAATCCAAGCTATTGATTCCAGCTTAATTAAATACCACTAACAGTTATAATATTTAAATCAAATTAAGATGCAATTAAAGTAAAAACGAGAGATTAAATGATTCAAAACTGAACTTTTTATTAAATCAAAATAGCATTACAATATTAAAAAAAAGATTACAAACCTAATCTAATTTAAGCATTATAACAATAAAGTAAAAAATGGGATACTTTACACAAGAAATTTGGGGGTATTTATAGCCCCCCCAAAAGGCATCCTTCTGCGAAAATCCGAATATCCAAGGGGATATTCCTTTTGATTTTTGACCTTTGGATCTTCATTCCTTATTCTCTTTCCTTTCTGTTTATCATCCAAGGGTGGAGGATTGATCTTGTGCACACATATCGCCAGGCTGGCACATCTTGTGCTAGTTGTGCTTTTTCTTTGGATTTTAATTGGTGGAAAAAACTAGATGAGGTGTATCTTCCAATAATCCGCTGCCACGTAACCACTAGCCTCCATCTTCTACATCCGGAAAGAAGGGGAATTAATTTCCCCACACGTGATAAACACGTAGGATTAAAACCCCCACATCAATTTTATTTTTACCCAATTAGGGTTTTGGTGAACAGTGGAGTTATTTTTACAGGTTTGGGGTGAGATTGGGGAAGAAGGTGAGGGAATAAGAACATAGAAAGTAACGACTGATTTTTTAATGTGTGAAACGAATGGTGAGTGGGTGAGATTTTGGAGCGTTTTATTATGGAATGTGTGAGACAATAAATGGAGTAAAATAAAAGACGTGTGGTGTTACACGTTTTTACACATGAAAAATTTATTGGTGAATGAAAATTAGATTGGACGGTTTATTTAAGGTGAGAGTTTAAAACCCTAAAGCCCGTTCACAATTTATTTCTTCCTTCGATTCTTTTTTTTCCTTATTTGGGCTTGGGCCAATTCTACCATCCGTCACATTAATTCTCATTTTGGGCCTTCAAATGGGCTTGACCAAAATTTGTTCCACTTAATATCCATTGATGGGCTTTTCAGGCCCAATAAACCCATGTGGGACCCACTTGGCCCATGAATTTGCATTTATATAAAATCCACTATTGTCGAGCTCGATTTTGGCTTCTTGAACTTTTTTTCTTCATTCTCGTGTCGATTTTCGTTGGTTTTTGCGAACTTGGTACCTACACACATGAAAACAAGAAACACACATATCCAAGGCATTTTTGATACAAATCATGCATCATTTCAATGTTATTAGCTACTAATGATATGAGTAAAAACACTCATATCAAATTCCCCCATGCTAAGCAATTGCCGTGTCCTCGCGCAATGATAAAATAAAACTATATCTACACCATTATTCAACTTTTGACTTTTTATTTTGCAAAGACATAAAGTAACTTTAAGGATCATAAAATCTTCGAATAGATTCATCGTCCTTGACTTTTCACTTTTCCATGCCAAGTGCAAAAACAAGATCATTGTTATTATAAGTTGGTAGACTAACACGAACTCATGTGGGCCAATTAATCACTTAGACTCCCTTATTCCTAAGTGTATCTCTTATATTTTATTGTTGTCTTGAATGATCACGAGGATACTTTGTTGACTTATTTCGATAATTTATTAGGCCGAAAATAAAGTGAACGATTTAATCAATAGTTAGCTAAAGGACAAAATCTTTTAAAACTGCTTCTCGGGCTCTCATAAAGTTCATATCTTGGCATAACTTGTTTCACGATTTGAGACCTTTCTCGGATTGATATTTGGCAATGACTTAATACTTCCAACCTTGAGAGACGTTCACGAAATAATGGTCTTCTCTTCATAATATTTCTTCACTTGAAGTTTTGAGAGATTCATACTTGGACCACGACTTCTTCATTTTTCTCCAATCTTTACTTGGGATTTTGATTTACAACGATTCGCCTCCTTTTTGGACTTGGCTTCATTTATCCTCATACCTTATTTTTGGTCTTTTTGGATAGACTTCTCCATTACTTTTTGGGAGTATTTTGCTTTTCGTCGTGTGTCTCGATCCTTCATATTGATTTTTGAATAATGAATCTTCACATCACTTGAGATCTTTAGCAATAAAACATAGCCCTCATGTCTTGTTAGGACCTTTTTGGACTCGCCAATCTTCGCATCCCGCTTCAGTAAGTTATGCCTTGGCTATGAACTCTAATCCATACCGAGCAACTTTTAAACGATCTTGGGCTAGAAGCTAAGTAACTTTTCAAATCGTTCAACCTTATTTATTGCAATTAAATTTATTAACAAGTGATGGGAGAATAGGCTCATAATTAACTCACATAAATTCCCGAAAGAATACCGAACTTATAATTGGCTCTATCATCTCTTGTTCTCCATATTGTAAAATTCCAAGAATGAAATCAATGGATACTTAGCCTATTAAATCAAAGTTTTGGGTTTTCAAGTCATCTATAGGATCTTGCAACTTCTTATACTTTTGCAAGTTTTAGAATTTGCGTTTTAAAGTTCCCTTGATAAACGACTTTCTAGGATCAATTATAGGAGCTTGCGAAAAGTTCTTGTCCTTAACTCATATGAATTAAGACCTTCGCGTTTTAAAGCTCCCTATATAATAGCCTAGCAAAACTTAATTCAAACACGTTAAGGAAAAGCTAAGGTTAAAAACCGAGTCGAGTCAAAAACTATTCTTATTTTCACCAACGGAAAGCCTACATTCGTGTCAAAAGCACTTATTTCCTTTATTTAAACTTAAAAATAACACTAAAAATTTAAAATTTTATTGAAAAATGAGAAAAAACAACGTTTGGACACGACAAAAGCAATTGCAAGCGATTATATCGATTGACTCCCCCATGCTAAATACAAACATTGTCCTCAATGTTTCTTAGCTCAAGAGTAACACCCCTTGCTAAAATACGAAGAGTCTAATGCAAATTCCTAGCATGGAAAGAGCACGCAAATCTAAAAGCCGTTTATTAATTATGCCTCAAGATAAAACGTTAGTCAATAATAATCAAGGGTAGAAAGTGTGCCCCCTTTTGGCATTCAAAGAATGGAAGATCAAGTGGACAGGCAAAAACCGAACACGAGAGTCTTCAAAAAAAAGGGTCGTTCCTAAGATCACAACACAACAAAACACGAGCACGAGCTTGAAAGATCAAGCCTTATTAGTTGTTAGAAAATAGAAAGAAGATAGAATGTATGGAACTCCCCCACAAGGCACCTCGTTTTTGTTAACCTAGTCATGAGCTCGACTCGATCCCCGCATTCATTGGTCCTTAGGGAAAATGGTGAAAACCAGCATATTGGAATACAAACCAACATAAAGCACGATGCCGGGGTCAAAGATCTCATCCTCGTTGTCGGATGACAAACGAAAGGATAAAACTCCAACACAAATCTCTAAAAAGAGATGGTAGTCACAAACAATCGTATGGATGTAGCATGCTCCACGAGATAAACTCGCACCAAGATGATCGAAAAGTCTTTCAATTATTGCATCAGTGAAAGTCCGAGATTTCCCTAAATAAACGATTCTGGGATCGAATACCTCGTCCTCGGTGGAGAAAGGAATAAACAACAAGGTGTCTTCCCCCATGCTAATCCTAAGTCATATGAAGCACATAGTAATGGTGGAACAAAAGTCTCAACCATGGTGGTTTCAACTTGCATGACTTTGTTGACCTTATCACTCTTATGAATATGAATAAAGGGGTTATGGTACTCAATATGAGTCACATGAAAAACCCGCACATTAAGATCAACGTGAGTGGGAGGGAGATTGGGAATAATGTAAATTTCTCCATCCGGGTCAACATTGTCATCATCATAAATCGGGTGATCAAACCAAGAGTCTTCATCATCTTCATTAGACTCTTCCTCAAATTCCGAAGGAATGTCTATATAAAGAAACTCATCAACCTCCTTAGAGAAAAGCTCATCATCACAACGGTTGTGAGATGTAGGAGGTATGATGTTCTCAAAATCCTCTTGAAACAACGGATTATTGTTCAATGAAACTTCAAAAAGAGGATTTGAGTAAGTCACAAAAGTGTCGTCATCCTTGTCATCACAAGACATATCCGACAAAGTATCGAGGGTGTCACACTCGGATACTAGATCATCATTCTCATTTGAAGGCAATTCATCGGCGAATTCATTGAGAATGGTAGGTAAAACACAAGAGTCACGTTCGATCTCGAGATCGGAAACGTCTTCACTTCCCCGTGGAAGTGGATCAAGGATAGCAAAAAGTTCATCGATGAACTTATCACATGAATAGTCACTAACCTCACTTGGTGTGAAGTTAGGAATCAAAGGCTCTTCAAATGAAGATTGTGCCTTAGGAACATCAACATGATCCTTAGAAGAGAGTGAAAATGAGTCCATTTTCAAAGATTGTTCAATTAAAGCAATGTCACTCTCGGGATCAAAATTCTCACTAACAAACTCACTAGCATCAAATGGCTCACTCAAGTAATCATCTATTTGTTTTCAATCTTAGCATCCTCGTGTGGAGTGAATGTAGATGAGGAAAGGTTACAACATGTTTCAACAAAGAAAGCTTCTTCATTTGATTTTAACTTTCCTTTATCACGATTAGAAGGTTCCAAAATTGGAAAAACACCTTTATCAAAAAGAGCTTTTTTATCATTTTCAATCGCTTCAACAAGTTTAACACTTTCAATTTTCTTAGGAGCAAATCTTGGAATCTTTTCCGGTTTAAACACGATGCTTTTATCTCCATAAAACAATTCAATTTCCTCTTTCCTCATATCAACTAAAACATTGGCCGTGCACAAAAATGGTCGTCCTAAAATAATTGGCACACGAGGATTGGTTTCATAATCGACTATATCAAAATCGGCTAAATACAAGAAGTTTCCCACTTTCATAATGACATTTTCCGCTATACCAACCGGTCGAGTGGTGGTTCCATTAGCAAGCTCAATGATCATACGAGTAGAACTAAGTGGTGCATAATCAATGGTCTTCCAAAGGGCTAGGGGCATGATGTTAATGCTAGCTCCTAGATCGGCTAGGCCTTTGCAAACCCCAAGCTCATTGAAAACACAAGGTATCAAGATTTGACCCGGATCTTTATATTTCTCGGGAAAGAAATCAAAGAAAACCGAGGTACTAATGACATTCAAAGTAGCCTTGGTGACTTCTAGAAATGTTTCCTTAGGTGGAGGCTTAAACTCAATCACTTCATCTTCATCTAAATTCTCACAATCATCATAAACGGTTACGGCCTTAAGCTCTCCCTTCGGGTTTGGAATGGTATTACTAGGTAAGCAACCCGAAGAAGATGACGGTTTAGACATGAATCCCTCAAACATAGAAAGCAATTTATTTTGACCTTGTTCCAAATTTTGTTGCATACGATTTTGACTTTGTTCTAACCTTTGTTGATTAAGCTCAATCTTGTTATTTTGCCCTTTAATCGTATTTTGAAAATCAAGTCTCAAAGTATTAATTTGCTGTAGAATATTGATAACCTATGAAACTATGAAGGGGTTTGTTGATTTCTAGAGAGAGAAAGTTAGAGAGAGAAAGTGAGAGAAACTATGTGTTATTTCAATAAAATGGAAACTAGAAAATGACAACAACCAACCCCTTTCCATGGTGGAAAGGGGTATTTATAGTTCCAAGCAAACATGGGCTTGGGCCGGTCCATGACAAGCCCATGGACCGGTTCTTACTTAACTTAATAAGTAACTAATGACTATTTTCTAACTACGAGCTATTACAACATAAATATTATTGTGGAGTGACCGATACTTCTAATATACGTAAAAACGTATTTCTAACAATCTCCCCCTAAGGGAGGTCACTCCACGTTACAAAGTTCTAAACCTAGCATACTATACTAAGTCTTCGTTCTTTAGCTCGTAGTCTTTTCTTCTTTTCTTTCTTTTGTTGTGAATATGTTGGTTTGATCTTTTTGGCTTTGACTTGAGAGCATTGTTCTTTGGCCTTTCACGTGCGATCTTTGCCTTTCTTGTGAACTTTGCCTCCTCGTGACTTCATGTTTCACACACTTACGTCTTTTTGTTGAATTCTCGAAAGCTTCAGAGTTTGGTACAGCGGAAGACTTTATCTTGTACTTTCTTGAATTTTTTGCTAAACTTTGATGCAGAAAGACATAAGCATGTGGGAACGACTTCTACAGGTACACCGCAACACCACCGTCTTCACTGGTACTCAGCAACGCCACCGTTTTCAACAGGTACACAGCAACGCCACCGTCTTTAACAGGTACACAGCAACGACACGAATAAAATGGCTTTGAACATTTTATTCTAATTCGGTAGCATTTTACCTCCGGTCGGTGAAGACCGTTGGACGATATTAGATATCGTACCCGTGACGGATAGTTTCAATTAAGTAACTTCCTGACAGGATTTCGCGGGTAAACCCGTTCTCTTTATTCGACCGTCCAAAGCTGACTGCGAACATAAAGAGTGAATCACTTGGATAAATTATCCTTGTGATTAGAAGCCGTCAATTCATGAAACCTGGAACAAGTGAATTTCAAATAAGATTTTCACCATCGTTGCTTTCCAGTTGTCACGAGCTTAATTCATAAAGAATCTTGCACGTCACCTACCAAGTGCTGTTTGATGTTGACACTAGAAGGATTTCCACTCGTCACTGTGGTCAATAAAGAGTCACTCTGAGTGTTCTGGCAAGATCATATGATAATGCGAAGAGGCCTGGAACGAGTTTAAGTTCAATTAAGAATTAAACCACTGTTACCTTCCAGTTTTTCACAAGATTGGTTCTAAAAGAACCGCACGTGTAACCTACCATGAGCTTGTTTGATGTTGGCTCAAGCAGGATTTCCATCTTCATTGTAATACTTACGTATTACTCGGATGTTCTGGCAATATTACAGGAATATTGCGTAGGACTCATGAAAATCTCTTACTTTTCACAGTGTGTGAGAAAGCAAGGAATAAATGGAAAGTGTCCTAATGAGACTTTTGATGATCTCTTGGATCTAGACTCGATTATGCGTTTTGATTTAGTGAGCGATGGCTGGAGAGGAGTGCCACCTTTTCAATACCAGTCTATTCGGAGTGAATAAACCAATAGATAACGTGTTGATCTCCGTGTGATTAAAACAAATACCTTTTGAGAGATATTTGAGTTAGCTGGGAAGGGTTGTGCATTGCATCACTAGGTCCATGATGTCTTTCTTCAATACCGAGAATCATTAGCAAAAATAACCTCAATAGCATACGTATTGACCCGGTTTCTGCCTAAAGTTGTAAGGAGGGCTTCTTTCTTTACACCCTTTATCTTTACAATTCTTTTTCATTCTTCAACCCCTTCAATGCTTACCAATACGTCATCACTAGCACCTTGTTGTGATTGTTCCAGTGCTAGCTTAAGTACTTGGTCGGCATTCAGCTACGTTCACATTCTTTCTCCATCTTTCCTAGGACTTCTAATTCTATCTAGGGAATTGTCCTTGGGAAGATTCCATCGGCTCTGATGAATCATTGGACTAGACCTATTCCTACCACCCTTTTGTCACCACATCCGTCATGAATTAAGCGTGTTTTGGGAAGGAATTGCCACCATGAAAAATCATTGAAAATCACCTAAGGTACTTGTGATATTAAAATCAAAAGTTTTGTACCTTAGGTGTTTTGTTCATCAAAAACGCTCCCCCTTAACACGTGCTTAACACATATTAAGTTGGATTATCGTTAAGCCTTTTTCATCTTTTAGGCAAGTATCACTTACGTCTCCTTAATCCCATTTTCTCCCCTTATCCAAAATGTTAACCATTAATATTTGGGATATTGAATGGATTAACCGGTCTTTGGGTAAAAATGAAATTGATGTTTGGCCATAGAACAAGTTATTGCTCCCCCTTAATTTAATAAGGGATAGTTGTAGTGCTTTAGTATGATATATTTTGAAAGATTTAGAATCTCGTGAGAAATTCTTGAAAAATTATCATACCTTAACACTACATCAAGCCATTAAAGCACATTATTCACAAATATACATATTCACAATTGAAAACCAATATAAAGTGGATCTGAAATGTACGACCCATTAGATGGATCGTTGCAGTAGCTTGTGGTGCACTAAATATGGTCTTCCACCAACGAACCTTTCCAAGCTCCTCATCAATCTACGTTCACGGAGCTTTTGATCAATCTTCTTGATCACGTACTTTGCCATCTGCCGGTAACCCGGATGCCAATCCTCCGTCATCTCTGGCAAAGTCCCACCCGAGTTCAGATGCTCCAACTTTCCTCTGACTTGTAGAAGAGTTCCATCACTATACTTGTGGAGCTCCCCCACCCTCATAAACTTCATCAAACCTCGACTGTTCAAGTAGAAAATGCCGTAATTCGGGACAGAAATGCCGGTATAGGGACATCTTTCTACATGTTGAGGTAGCACTTGATTCACAGGACGGGTTAAGTTGAGCTTCCTTTGATAGCTTTCGACTCCCAACTGAAGATCTTCAACTCGTGACTTGATGACAACGCTTCGTGTGAACATACGAAGTGCTGTATTCAAAGCAATCAGGTCTTCACGAGGAATATGTGTGAGTTGATCTCGGGTCATCAGAAGCAGCATATCTTCGATATCCTCAAGGCGAATGATGAAAAAATCTCCCTGCTGGATTTTGTATTCCCTGTCATCCTCCCTTTTCAAGCGAATCTCCGTCACATGATAATAGCCGTTCTTGGCTTCAGTTTTCAACCCTAAAATGCTGGAGATGCGGATATCGGATCTAACGATACTTCCAGAATTGACTAGGCAGCAACCCCTATACGCCCTTCGGACTCGTTCGTCCCAATGAGATGCACCTATGACAGCATACATATCATAATTACAATTCATTTTTGGGACCCAGAGTCGATTTACCTTTTCCTCGATAAAGGGTATTGTCCCCCAGTTGGCAGCTTTCAGCAAGGTCAGGGAGGTTGCGTACTTTGATGACCCCTTCAGTAGATACACAAGATCATTGGTGACGAAGAAGTCAAGAGCAATCTGATTATCTTGAGCAGGATCCATTGGAGGTGGAGCTCTTTCTGATTCATGAAGACCTGGCCGTTGAACGGTATTCAGAGCCTTCAGGATCTCATCGGCATAGTACTCGAACTCCATTCAGGTTAATCGGGTTTTGGCACGCAGTCTCTTATCTTTCAGCGCTTTGTTCACCAAGGATGGAGTAACCGAAGTCTTATACTCATGAGCAAAAAATGCACATAAGTCAATCGGACTTCGGATACGGAGATACAACACATCTTTGTCAGCGTCTGTGATCGGATCATATTGTGCTGCTGCCGTGATCCAAGCCTGTGGTGGTGCAGTCTCGTCTATCTCCAACGTGTCTGCCCAGTCTCGTGTGTTTGGTTCAGGAACCGTAGATTATTGTGCTTGTTGTAGAGGAGTAGAAGTGCGAACATCTGTAGGTTCAGTTTCAGGCATTTCGGCAGTGTCGTGAACTGGTGAGTGTTGTGCAGCTTTGGGTTCTGTTACTGATTCTGCAATCACAGGAGAAACAACAACAGAACTAATGGGGTTAGTAGTAATAGGTAAAGATACAGCGATAGAGGTACCGGGAACCGATGACGCTGTAGTGGCATTCACATCGTGGCGCCACTTAGTTCGTCTTGATTCCGATGATGTTGATTTGTCCTTCTGCGCTGCATCTTTCTTGGACTTGGTTCCAGTCTTAGCAGTTTTCTTGGAGCTGGTAACCTTGTCTCCCTCTTTAGGCTGTTCACCCCCATCATCATCCTGATTGTCATCCCCGTTACTACCCCTAGCACTCTCCTCATTCCCATCACCACCATCATCGCCATCATCATCATCCTCATCCTCGTCATCGTCATCCTCATCCTTATCCTCATCATCACCATCATCGTCATCCTTTTCCTCTTCTTCTCCTTCTTCTTCCTCTTCCTCTTCACCAGTACCCTCTTCCTGCTCACTTTCTTCCCTTTCTTCTTCAGGTAGAATGTGATAAGGTACCACACTTCCAAACATTTTGAATAACCTATCATCCTCCATGATAGCATCATTCAGGGATTTGTATAGAGCCCGTTGAATCCTAGACTTATCAAACGATCCAAGTTCCACCATACGAGCCTTAAGGATCTTCTTCAATTCAAAATCCGTCAAGTCATAAGCAATCTTGTAGGCGGCTTCTGAAGGGTTGGATGACTTGATCAACAAGTTTTCAGCTGCTAGCGTCTTGAACTCATCACGCAGTTTAGGCATAATGGATTCAACAGATTCTTGCACTCTTTCTTCAACAGAGGCTTCAAGTGCTTCTTTTTGCTCTTTGTATTTATCCCTCATCGCTTGAAGTCTGGTGATACGTGCAGCATGCTTATCAGCCTCAGCCTGCTTAACCCAAGCTAGTTCTTCTGCATGTGCTTTTCGAGTTACCTCCATATCTGCAGCGAACCTAGCAATCATCTCCTCTTGGGCTCTCCTAAATGCTTCTTCACTTTGAGCTCGTCGTTGTAACTCTTGGCGAAGTTCATCCATTTCGCGTTTGTGATTATCCACATGTTTATCCAACATTTCGGCCATCACCAATGCCGCCATGGTAGATGTTGCAGAGCTGCTCTGGGTTGATTGGAGAGGCTCGGTTGTTACTGCGGTACTAAGGATGGGAATTGTCGGTGGTGGAAGAAATGGTGTTGAAGCCGGTCTGGTTGGTAAGGGTTGTATGGGTGGAGGTTGAGTTGCTAAGGGTTGAGTTGACACCATGATCGTAGGAGAAACAGACTCCTTTTCCACACTTGCTGAAATAGGGATTGATGGCTCCTTCGAAGTGGAATAATGTTCAGGTGACCCAAACTCATCAACATCATCTGGTTCCACGTACTCATCCTCAACATCTACCCTTGCACCTGAACCACTACCGCCAGTATCTTTCCTACTCCTTTGAATAGCTATCTTCATCATTTGTTTCTCAGTTTTATCAAGAGTAGGATCAACAATGTCTTCTTCGTCACGTAGACGCATCTCATCAGCCTTACCCTTTCCCTTCTTACCCTCTGTCTTCTTCTTCTTGGTTTCGGGTTCAGGTAACGCAGCTGGTTGTTTGCGTTTACCTTTACTCTTAACCGTTGTAGACGAGTCTTCTCCAGCCTGAAGGTTTGCTTTCAGCTTCTTGATTTCTATCTGCAGTAGCTTGTAATCAGCAGATCCTTTGATTTTCTCAGACAGAAGGTAATCAGGAATAGGACCCGGAATCACACCAATAGACGGTCCTTCATGCCTCAGATCCACAATATCATCAGCTTCTTCAGTGTGATAGCGACTTGCTGCACGCCTATCAATAGTAGCATCATTCTTCATAAAATAATTAATGATAAGCTTGATAAACCGAGGATAAGGAAAGAAGTTTGTCTTCAACTTCTTGTTATAGAAGAGTTGAAAGGTGAATTCTTCCCATATCAACAAAGCATAATCTGAATTTGCGGCTTTGTACATGCCATAGAACAGGTTTATTATAGGACTGCGCAGAGCATCATGGCCACTCGTTTTTGGTGTAAGACATTTACTTAGAATACCCATCAATGCTCTCCAAGGTTGTCCTACTTTAGCAGTGGTAAACTCAGACGCAACTCGTATTTCCGGACATCCAAGAGCGTCAAATAACTCCACGAGTTCATCTTTAGTAGGATCCTTTGAGAATGACATGCCTTTGGGTGTATCCCGTATACCAAGAATCTTACGGAAGTCTGAAACTGTGAGTGTCTGCTGCTTGTTGTCGATGGTGAAGGTGATCTTGTTTGAAGTGATTTCCTTGGTAGCCCAAAATTCATACATATACTCATAAGGCACCGAGGCACTACTTCTCAAAGCATTCTTAAAATGGGATTGATCAAGGATCGCAATGGCTACTTTAAATCCATGGTGAGTGGATTTTGAGATTTGCTTCAGCCGGTAGTTGTTGGGTATAAACTTAAGGGTTCGTGCTTTAGCAATATCGGCTTCTCTAGAGTCTTGGATTGCTTGTACCGTTGGATTAGTCATTGTATCTGCTTAAGATAAGACATGAAAGGTTGATGCACAAAAACATATAGATATATATCATTCTTACTTCTAAGCATAACACATTTCATAACATAATACAACAAGTACATATAACATGCAAATAATAATAATCAAACAACTCTTCATCCGGAACTTTTCATCATTCGGAACTTCTTCATCCGGAACATTCCTTCATTCGGAACTTCCTTCATCCGGAAGTTCTTCATTCGGAACTTCCTTCATCCGGAACATTCTTTCATTCGGAACTTCCTTCATCCGGAAGTTCTTCATTCGGAACTTCCTTCATCCGGAAGTTCTTCATTCGGAACTTTCTTCATCCGGAAGTTCTTCATTCGGAACTTCCTTCATCCGGAAGTTCTTCATTCGGAACTTCCTTCATCCAGAAGTTCTTCATTCGGAACTTCCTTCATCCGGAAGTTTTTCATTCGGAACTTCCTTCATCCGGAAGTTCTTCATTCGGAACTTCCTTCATCCGGAAGTTCTTCATTCGGAACTTCCTTCATCCGGAAGTTCTTCATTCGGAACTTCCTTCATTCGGAAGTTCTTCATTCGGAACTTCCTTCATTCGGAAGTCCTTCATTCGGAACTTCCTCATTCGGAAGTTTTTCAGAAAAAATCCTTCATTCGGAAGTTCTTATCCTTGTTCATCCGAAACATCAAAAACGCAGCTTATAAGGTTAATTCTAAGCGCATTTGTGATTTCTAAGGCAATCTAAAGCATTTAAATATCATATCATACTAATCCGCACAAAACCCACCACAAATCCCTAGTTAATTAACCCTAATTTAATCATAAACCCTAAGTGGATTAAACTGATTAATTGAGCACTGTTAACAGAATTACATGATAAGTAAGGTGGATTAGAAGTTAAAATATTGATGAAATTACCTTATTAATCGAATGAATGGAGTTGGATGGATTAAACGCGTGTTTTAAGTTCTTGTGTGTGTTTATTCAACAATGGCGGCAAAGTGCAAATAAACAGTGAAAGGAAAAAGGGGGGCGGGGGGGGGGGGGGGGGGGGGTCATATTTGACTAGGTCAAAATTTTTGACAAGTTTCAATAGATTGTCACCTTAAGTCCCTCCAATTTCACTCCTTTACCTTTTTGTTTCTAACTTTTCATTTTTCTTATCCCTTGTTTAACTTACACACAACTTAGCAAACGCAATCTATTAGCATATCTCCAAGATCTAAAAGCAATGCCTATCACTTAGAACGAACACAAGTCGTTTTCTAAAGCAATACCACTCAATTACCATTTAGCCATTAATTTTTCACAATCACTTTTTGAAAATCAATTTAATGACGAAGATGATTTTAATATTTTATCCCCCTTAAACGATGACCCGTTTTCTATTTAAAGAGCTGTAGTCATTGTTTAAAGAGTCAAATATTGATGAAAGCATTTCCAATTTATATCTTGAAAAAGTTTGATTCGTGGTGTCAATAAGATTTCTCTTATTTTAACAAATTAATGCACTGAGACGTACACAAATTTGTGTTAGACCAAGTTGTAAAGTAAACTTGATCCCTTTGCATGATTTGGCTTGTAAATCACGCCCGAGAAAATTAATTCCCGTTCTGAGCCAACGTTTTCCAAGGAAATACGTGACTTTAATATGAAAACCGGGTTGCAGTCAGAAATAACTACAAGCCATTATGGGCATGTTTTAAAAATGTACAACTTTTATACGGACTCTATTTATGGCACCGTGTCAATATTAATCGACATTTCTAAGGCCGTAAATATTACCGTACTAAAAGACATGCCCGATTTAAAACGAAAAATATTTTTGGTTTTTCTTGATTTTATAATTTTTATGGATTTTCTAGGTTTTATATTTTTTTTATGGTTTTTCTTGGTTTTATATTTTTTATGGTTTTTCTTGATTTTATATTTTTGTATTTTCTTTTTGTGTTTTATATATTTACGATAATATACATGATCACGAACAAAAGGATACTCTGAATAGTTTACCACGACTATTCAGCTGATTCTTCTGCCAACTCTTTGAGAGTCGCTGGAGTGAATGATTTCATACCAAGCTTGTCGATCAAAAACTCAATTCGTCCTCGATCTAATGCTTTGGTGAACATATCCGCCAGCTGGTACTCAGTAGTGACAAAATACAGCTCGATCACTCCGTTCTCCACCTGCTCCTTAATGAAATGGTAGCGAATGTCTATGTGCTTGGCCCGGGAGTGTTGAACATAGTTGCAGCAAAGGGCAATGGCGCTCTTGTTGTCACAATACATCGGGATTTTGTTAAATCCCAAACCGTAGTCAGTTAATTGTGATCTCATCCAAAGGACTTGAGCACAACAACCGGACATGGCGATGTATTCAGCCTCCGTGCTTGATATTGCAGCGCTTTTCTGCCTTTTTGAAGACCAACTGATCAATCTATCTCCAAGGAGTTGCACAGATCCAGAAGTGCTACGCCTCGTGTCTTGACATCCAGCATGATCGGCATCTGCGTATGATATTAAAGCAATAGAGGAATCTTTCGGATACCATAGACCACGATAAAGTGTTCCTTTTAGATACCGAAAGATCCTTTTCACAACTTGTAGGTGCTTTTCGGTAGGCCGAGCCTGATACCGGGCACACATGCATACAGCAAATTGCAAATCAGGCCTGCTAGCAGTCAGATATAGAAGGGTGCCGATCATCCCACGGTAAAGTTTTGGATCGACAATAGTCCCATTCCTATCTTCATCTAACTTGGATTTCTCCACCATTGGAGTGTCCACGGGGTCACAATTTTCAAAGTTATATTTCTTAAGAGATTCTAGAGCATATTTGGATTGATTAATAAAGATGCCTCTGGGATTCTGAGAAATCTGTAATCCTAAGAAAAATGAAATTTTTCCCATCATCGACATCTGAAAGCATGTGGACATTATCTTCTCAAATCGATTTGACAATTCTATGTTAGTGGCAGCAAATATTATATCATCAACATAAATTTGTACCAGAATCATGTCGTTGCCTTCCTTGAGAGTGAATAGAGTTGGGTCCACCTTGCCTTTGGAGAAGCCTTCCGAAATGAGATATGTAGACAGGAGATCATACCACGCGCGTGGAGCTTGTTTCAACCCATAGAGAGCCTTCTAAAGCTTGTACACATGATTAGGAAACTCCGTACTGACGAACCCATCCGGCTGACTAACATAGACCTCTTCCCTTAGTTCACCGTTCAAAAATGCCGTCTTCACATCCATTTGATAGACGATCATGTTCATATGAGCAGCATACGCAAGGAATAGTCTAATAGCCTCCAATCTAGCCACAGGAGCAAAAGATTCCTCAAAGTCTATACCCAAGGCTTGTTTATATCCTCTAGCGACCAATCTAGCCTTATTCTTCAATACCGCACCCATCTCATCAAGTTTAACCTTATAAACCCATAACAAAGTAAGGATGTTAACCTTGTCAGGGAGAGGAACCAATTCCCATACTTCAAGTCGTTGGAATTCATTTAGTTCCTCCTGCATAGCTTCAATCCAAGATGATTGGGTCATAGCCTGCTGCCAATTTTTAGGTTCAACTTCAGAGAGAAATGCATCAAAGTAGCAATAAAGTGCACTCTCTTGTAATTGATGGCGTGTAGAGACTGGTCGATCTAGATCTCCAATAACATTCCTAATTGGGTGATCTTTTGTCCATTTAGTGCTATGGTTTTCAATCCTAGATGGTCTGGAGTGAACAATAGAAGGAGCTTCTTCTGAGGTAGACGCGGCTGAAGGGTTTTCAGGTATCGCTACACCAAAGAAAGGAAGCTCTTGCAAGTGAGTATATTCCAAGTCGTGATCAGTAGAATCCTCTTCCACATCATTAGGCACAAGTAGGGGTGATGATTCAGGTGTAGTTTGAGAATCACTTGGTGAAGGTGCATCCGGTTCAATGTGAATTGTAGATGCATTAGATAAAGGTTCATTAGCTTGAGCAACCACTTCAGGTATTGGAGCAATTACTACAGGTGCTGGAACTTCATCAGTCGGGGGATCGAAGAATTCATCAAACAACGGTTGAAACAGTTTATCCCACTCGGGCCTTGATGGTGGTAAAAATGATGTAGAAGTAGGATTATTGGGAACTAATCCGGAACTAATAGCACCGGTTCCAATCTCATGAAGCGCGGGTTCAGAGAAGTGTTGCTCAGAAGCCATCGCTGTCAGCTCGTCGAAATCTGCGTCCATAGTTTCTACAATCTTGCCAAGACGACGGTTATAGATTCGGTATGCTCTTTTGGACGGTGAATAACCAATGAAAATACCTATATCGGCTTTCGGTTGAAGCTTACCCAAGTTCTCACTATTGATGTTTGGATAACAAAGAGCACCAAACACATGGAAAAATGAAACATCGGGTTTACGGTCATGTAAAAGCTCATAAGGTGTTTTTCCATTATGTTTCCGAAGGATAGAACGGTTTTGGGTGAAACATGCAGTAGAAATAGCCTCTGCCCACAAGAACAATGGAGCGTTCGTGTAACACTCTCAAATCGGGACACATTAGCGGAAGGCTCCTTGAGTGTTACTTACATGATACAATCACACAATTATAGCAAACGGCTCAAAACGAGTCGTTTTGATAAAAACATCCATTCATCATTCAATGGATAATAATCCATACACGGTCCCAGATAATTTTAAAATATTTACAGTACACATTAAAAGATAAAAGTTGTTTTGAATGGATATATTTTATAAAAGCGGGCCAAAGTCACCAAAATTTAGCAAGCTTCATGAAACCACCTTCCTTGAGTACCTACTTTATGGACCTGAGATAAAACATGCGATAAAATCAACAAAAATTGTTGAGTGAATCCATAGAGTTTAAATTAAATAAAGAGAACACAAATATTCTGAATAACCTTCCATGGTTAATAATCCATCAAAATACAATTATGTTGTACTAACATAATTATCGGTGTTATTACATAAGCCTCATGACATTGAACGTTAACATATATTATTTCAGCCCAACACACCTAGCCAAGTGCGTATATTTCTCTTATACATATGCATCCGATGTGCTCCAATACACATGTGCTTCACTACACATTGCGATAGCTAATCGCATCGGACTGGGCGTCACCCCGATAGATCTATCCATAGTATTAGCGTTCTTTCGATTAACAATTCACGATTCAATGGGTCTTTTAAGGCTAATGCTAACTTATGTAATAACTTTCATCTAAGCATACAATCGGGTCCCTTGTGTTCTATTATAAAATAAATAGGGTTTACTACAACTTCTGGTTGCACCCGTTCATGGGTTTACAACAACTCTTGTTGTACCCTTCATTTACAATAAATACTTTTCAAGTAAATAGAGCTTCCACAACTACTAGTTGTACCATTTAATTGGTTTACCGCAACTTATAGTTGTACTCTTTTATTTTTAGTAAAACAAGCATGTTATCCCCTCGCGGGTTTTATAAAATAAATAAATATATAAAAGCGAGGCTATGAACTCAACTTAGCGATAACAATATCAATTGATCAAGATAATATTGACGGTAGTGAAACGATGAAATAGGATAAGATGGGACAACGCGAGCTTCTAACGACGACCTAAAATAAAGTGACACGTCTTAGGCTAAAAATGATAACTTAAATATGCAATGAGTTTCACGAAAGTTATATATTGGTGATACGCTTGTACTACTAGATTGTATTTTATGTACCATGTTTCGTCTTTCGTTAATACTCTGTTATTTATTTGAATCATGTTCATAAAAATTATTTCTTTAATTTACACGATAATTCAAAGTTGTACATGCCAAACCTCACATACTATTCGATATAAAATATTCTTTTTCATATTATAAGTTAATTATCTTTAACTTAACATAAAAAAAATAAGAATGTAGAATGATTTAACGTATATTTTTCATTCTTAAAATTTGTAAAACGCTTGCCAACAATTAAGAAAAACAATTATAAACTTAACACTTAGCTTAAGTGAATGAAATAGCTACAAAGCTCATTTGGCTTAAAACTCATTTCAAACACTAATTGCAAAATAAGTGAAGAAAAAAAAAATAGTTTGTGATCTAATAACAAAACTTAAATTTGATAAATACTACGTACTATTGTTAATAGTTAACTATTATAATTTATAATTTGATCTAAATTTGATAATCAGCGTTTTTACAAACTGACCAAGCATAACTATATTAGATATTAAATCTTTATTAGAAAAAAATAAGTTTACAGAAACTATCATGTTAAAGAAATAAAACATGAAACTAAACATTTGTTTAAATTAATAGTTGAACCTAAGAATCGTACCTTGTATCTAAACTAAATTTGAACTTTTATTATCATCGTGAATGCATTTATCATCATCCAATATCTTCAAAATTTTATTTAAGACTTTCTTTTCCTAAACTGTTTGTTCACAAAAATACTAAAACCTTTAAAATATATATATATAAAAAGTCGGCATGGTCCTCTATGCTATAAAAGAGACACGTTTTTAAACAGTCACCTCTTGCTCATTACATACATAGTAAGATTCTTATCTTTTCTAATGCATTTTTTTTTTATAGTCATAAAGTTGAATTTTGGTATAGTTTAAGGTAAGACGTAAAAATTGATGGGATTGGATGTTTAGTGTGACATTTTAATATAAGTTTTGTTTTATAATTTGTCAAAGTAGGTATTATCAAAACACAATATTTTAAAAGTTACGCGATTTAAAAATATATGCGTCAAACACGAAAAATAAACGCTCAATATAAAACAAAAACAATGACAATCAGAGGACATTTTTATTTTAATAAATAAATGACTTAAAATACATGAATATGTCGAATTAGCGAATGACACTTAAACGCTTAACGTAAATTACGAAAAATACTAATAAAAGAAAATAATAAAAATAAAATAAAATAAAAATTAACGACAACAATAGAAAATATATCTATGTCATATCGAGAATATAAATATCGATACCTAGCATATTCCTTGCCAATTATAATCTAAACGTCAGTCTTACGCTAAGTTTCAAGCCTAACCTTCCCGGTTAGCCGATAATTTAAATTTCGCAATAAAGTATATACATAATATGTAATAATCGAGATTAGAATAACGACAAAAAAATATCAAGATTGTCACATCATCCCAACCAAATTAGGATCTTCGTCCTCGAAGATCATTTTGTCTTATTGCCTGCCTTCTTGTTGAAGTGATACAAATGAGGATATTTCTTCCACATTTGATCATCCCTTTCCCAAGTGTATTTTGGTCATCATCTCGAGTTTCATCGGACTTTGACAATAAGAATTCGAATTTGCTTCAATTGCTTAACTTCCTTATCCATAATTTTTACAAGTTCTTCGATGAAATTCATCTTATCGTCATATATTATTTCGTCAAGAGGGATAATAATATATTCGTCGGATAGACATTAATTTAGGTTCTACACATGAAAAGTGTCGTAAATTCCTTGTAGCTCTTGAGGTAATTCAAGTTTCTATGCCACCGAGCCCGCTCTCGATATTATCTCGAGTGGCCCAACATAACGGGGACTTAACTTCCCTCGTTTTCTAAAATGTTTACCACCTTTCTATGGTGATATTTTCGGCATAACTTTTCCACCTACCTCAAAATCTAAAGGTTTTTACTTCACATCATAATAGATTTTTTTGTCCACTACAAGCAACTAACAAACGATTCATAGTTTGCACGATCATTTTATTTTTGGAATGAAATGAGCAGATTTAGTCAATCGGACGACAATGACCCAAACTGAATCAAATCCAAACAATTTTTTTTTTTTTTTTTTTTTTTTTTTTTTTTTGGAATCGACGAGAACTCCACTACTATCAATCACATAGCTAAGAAATTTCATGCATTCAAGCCAAAAATCACATTTCGAAAATTTGGCATACAACTTTTTAATCCTTAGCAAATTCAAGATAGTCTCCAAATGTTCACCATGCTCTTCTTTATTTTTACAATAAATCAGAACATTATCAATGAACATGATGACAAATTTATCAAGATATGACTTGCACGCACGATTCATGAAATCCATGTATACTGCCGATGCATTGGTCAATCCATACGGTATTAGTTAGGACTCATAATGTCCATAAGAATTTCTAAATGCAGTAATTGGAATATCTTCCTCGCGGATGCAAAGTTGATGATTACCAGAATGTAGATTAATCTTTGAATAGACATTAGAAACTTGAAACTGATCAAATAAGTCATCCATCCTCGGAAAAGGATATCGGTTCTTGACCAACAATTTTTTTTTAGTTCTCGATGAAACGATCCATCTTCCTTCATACGAATAATACTGGAGCTCTCCATGACGACAAGCTCGATCAAATAAAACCTTTATTAGATAGCTCTTGCAACTGCACAAATATTTCCTTCATTTCGGATGGTGTTAAATGATACAGCGCACATGCGACGGGTGCAACACCAGAAATTAGATCGATTTGGAATTCTATTTTCCTTGGGGGCGGAAGCCCCGATAAATCTTCCGATAAGACTTCAAGATAGTCACGGATGATTGAAACATCATCGACTCGCTTCTCCTTCGATTCCTTCTTCGATAGTTAAGCTAGAAATAATTCATAACCTCTTTTGATATACTTACGAGCTTTAATGAACGAAACGATTTTCAGTTGGAAATTATTTTTATCACATGCAATAACTAAGATCTAGTTATTTAATGGAATCCTAACTTTTTTTTTCAGTTTCACACAATCTTCCACTCCAGAATCATCTGCACCACAGAACTACTTGCTCCAACCGAACTACCGACCCACTAGAGCCGCCAGCTCCGTCATTCATGTTGGCCATGAATTCAGTTAAGGATGCAACAACTTGTTCACTAATAACTTGGCGTCATGATTCTAGTACAACGCGAATCATAATGAGTATTCATTAAATGATTGCATTACAAGAATATGATTAATTAAAAGAAACAAACGGTTTAAAAGGAACGAATGATTAGATGAAACAAGCAAGGAAAGATAAAAACTGAAAGATGTAGAATTTGGAATCAAAAGATAGTCATTTGATTAATCACGAATGAGTACAAGTTGTTTTGTTATGCATTATAGACTATCATCGTCTAATGCCATACAACTTAGTTAGTGATTTGAAAAGGTTACTAAAATGTTAAGCTAATTCACTAAGAGTTACTAGGTGAATCATGTGGCTCAAAAGGCTCTTCGGTCCCACTAAAAGAAGATTTCTTCAGTGTCTTTCTGGAACGCTTGGTATTCTTCTTAATTGGCAGCTTTGGAACAGCCCCAATATAAATCATCGCATGATCATAGAATTAGAGGAACAAAATCAAAGAATGAGTCAAGCAAACGAATTACGAGTCAATAAGAGTTTAATTGCACGGCTGGTATATGCTTAAGCCCACACGTTTATAAATCATTATTTACATGGACTGATCAAATCCATCCAAATAAGATTTAGAAATTAGTGGTTCAACAATTTATAACTTCCTTGTTCAAATAAATGGCCAGTTCATTTCAACAAGACGATTATAAATCCCCTTATTTAAGCATCGCCAACTCAACGCAAGAGATCAAGATCGAAACAAACGAAAAACTGATTTAACAGAAAAAGATCAATGATATGATATGGAATCCTGGTTGGCATGTGAATACCATACCAATCAACCTCAAATCCTAACAAACAACAAGTACAATCTCAGACAAACCTGTTTCTAGCAAAACAGTAGAATGTCGAAGATTAATGAAAATGAAGATTAAATTTGCTAAACGATATGAATGGGTTGATAAATCAAGAATAAGAACCTAGGAATCAAAATCCTTGTAACCAGAAGAATATCATCAAGAATATTAACCATTTCGTTGGGATCATGTATATCCACAACATAATTAGTCTCGAGAATAACATGATTCATTTCAGGAATAGCTTAAGCGCTAGCATTAAAATGACTAGAGTGGCTTCGTGACAATCTACGTTGTATAAATATCTCGTATAAGTATAAAAATATCATTTATAATCAAATAAATGAAAACATACCTTATAATTCACAAGTACAAATAATCGATAAAAATTACAACATATATATTTAATCCCATATATATAAATACTCCCATTATCGTCCATTGGCAACTCAGAGGTTTCGCTTGCAACTGTTATAGCCAAAAGATTTCAAAAATTCATTTTTGGAAAATCTTTTCGTTCACTATAACTTGAGCTCTTGATACCAATCTGTAACACTCTCAAATCGGGACACATTAGCGGAAGGCTCCTTGAGTGTTACTTACATGATACAATCACACAATTATAGCAAACGGCTCAAAACGAGTCGTTTTGATAAAAACATCCATTCATCATTCAATGGATAATAATCCATACACGGTCCCAGATAATTTTAAAATATTTACAGTACACATTAAAAGATAAAAGTTGTTTTGAATGGATATATTTTATAAAAGCGGGCCAAAGTCACCAAAATTTAGCAAGCTTCATGAAACCACCTTCCTTGAGTACCTACTTTATGGACCTGAGATAAAACATGCGATAAAATCAACAAAAATTGTTGAGTGAATCCATAGAGTTTAAATTAAATAAAGAGAACACAAATATTCTGAATAACCTTCCATGGTTAATAATCCATCGAAAGACAATTATGTTGTACGGACATAATTATCGGTGTTATTACATAAGCCTCATGACATTGAACGTTAACATATATTATTTCAGCCCAACACACCTAGCCAAGTGCGTATATTTCTCTTATACATATGCATCCGATGTGCTCCAATACACATGTGCTTCACTACACATTGCGATAGCTAATCGCATCGGACTGGGCGTCACCCCGATAGATCTATCCATAGTATTAGCGTTCTTTCGATTAACAATTCACGATTCAATGGGTCTTTTAAGGCTAATGCTAACTTATGTAATAACTTTCATCTAAGCATACAACCGGGTCCCTTGTGTTCTATTATAAAATAAATAGGGTTTACTACAACTTCTGGTTGCACCCGTTCATGGGTTTACAACAACTCTTGTTGTACCCTTCATTTACAATAAATACTTTTCAAGTAAATAGAGCTTCCACAACTACTAGTTGTACCATTTAATTGGTTTACCGCAACTTATAGTTGTACTCTTTTATTTTTAGTAAAACAAGCATGTTATCCCCTCGCGGGTTTTATAAAATAAATAAATATATAAAAGCGAGGCTATGAACTCAACTTAGCGATAACAATATCAATTGATCAAGATAATATTGACGGTAGTGAAACGATGAAATAGGATAAGATGGGACAACGCGAGCTTCTAACGACGACCTAAAATAAAGTGACACGTCTTAGGCTAAAAATGATAACTTAAATATGCAATGAGTTTCACGAAAGTTATATATTGGTGATACGCTTGTACTACTAGATTGTATTTTATGTACCATGTTTCGTCTTTCGTTAATACTCTGTTATTTATTTGAATCATGTTCATAAAAATTATTTCTTTAATTTACACGATAATTCAAAGTTGTACATGCCAAACCTCACATACTATTCGATATAAAATATTCTTTTTCATATTATAAGTTAATTATCTTTAACTTAACATAAAAAAAATAAGAATGTAGAATGATTTAACGTATATTTTTCATTCTTAAAATTTGTAAAACGCTTGCCAACAATTAAGAAAAACAATTATAAACTTAACACTTAGCTTAAGTGAATGAAATAGCTACAAAGCTCATTTGGCTTAAAACTCATTTCAAACACTAATTGCAAAATAAGTGAAGAAAAAAAAATAGTTTGTGATCTAATAACAAAACTTAAATTTGATAAATACTACGTACTATTGTTAATAGTTAACTATTATAATTTATAATTTGATCTAAATTTGATAATCAGCGTTTTTACAAACTGACCAAGCATAACTATATTAGATATTAAATCTTTATTAGAAAAAAATAAGTTTACAGAAACTATCATGTTAAAGAAATAAAACATGAAACTAAACATTTGTTTAAATTAATAGTTGAACCTAAGAATCGTACCTTGTATCTAAACTAAATTTGAACTTTTATTATCATCGTGAATGCATTTATCATCATCCAATATCTTCAAAATTTTATTTAAGACTTTCTTTTCCTAAACTGTTTGTTCACAAAAATACTAAAACCTTTAAAATATATATATATAAAAAGTCGGCATGGTCCTCTATGCTATAAAAGAGACACGTTTTTAAACAGTCACCTCTTGCTCATTACATACATAGTAAGATTCTTATCTTTTCTAATGCATTTTTTTTTATAGTCATAAAGTTGAATTTTGGTATAGTTTAAGGTAAGACGTAAAAATTGATGGGATTGGATGTTTAGTGTGACATTTTAATATAAGTTTTGTTTTATAATTTGTCAAAGTAGGTATTATCAAAACACAATATTTTAAAAGTTACGCGATTTAAAAATATATGCGTCAAACACGAAAAATAAACGCTCAATATAAAACAAAAACAATGACAATCAGAGGACATTTTTATTTTAATAAATAAATGACTTAAAATACATGAATATGTCGAATTAGCGAATGACACTTAAACGCTTAACGTAAATTACGAAAAATACTAATAAAAGAAAATAATAAAAATAAAATAAAATAAAAATTAACGACAACAATAGAAAATATATCTATGTCATATCGAGAATATAAATATCGATACCTAGCATATTCCTTGCCAATTATAATCTAAACGTCAGTCTTACGCTAAGTTTCAAGCCTAACCTTCCCGGTTAGCCGATAATTTAAATTTCGCAATAAAGTATATACATAATATGTAATAATCGAGATTAGAATAACGACAAAAAAATATCAAGATTGTCACAGTTCGCATAAATAAGCATGGTCCTAGCAGCTTCCATAAGTGTACGATTCCGTCTTTCAACGACACCGTTTTGTTGTGGAGTGCGTGCAGCGGATGTTTCATGTGATATACCAACTCCTTCATAATAATCACGAAGAGTCTGGTTGACGAACTCTTTACCATTGTCTGTACGAATACGGCGGACAGTGGTATTCAAACGTACCTGAATGAATTTCAGAAAAGTGATGATAGCCTTCGGTGCTTCATCCTTTGTACGTAGAAATCTAACCCATGTAAACCTGGAGAAATCATCCACAATTACCAGAATGAATTTCTTACCGCTCACACTTTCAGTTCTCATCGGCCCACAAAGATCCATATGCAAAAGATGAAGTATTTCTTGATTGGTGTCTTCAGCTTTGGGCTTGTAATATTTCTTGGTACTTTTCCCCCTTGAACACGCGGAACATAAATGGTCCTTGTGAAATTTAAGCTTTGGAAGACCACGAACTAAATCATTTTTAGCCAGATGATTAATAGCATCAAAGTTAAGATGAGATAATCTGCGATGCCATAACCATGACTTGGTCTTAGATGCTTTAGAGAGAAGACATACTGGAGAGGCGGCCATCATGTCTTGTAAGGACAAGGTATAGAGATTTGCACCACGAGATCCCTTCAACAAATCTTTTCCTTCCAAGTTGCGGATGAAACAAGTGTGTTGTCGAAAAGCAACCTCAAGGTTGGAATCACAAAACTGTCCTACTGAGAATAAGTTATGACCAAGACCTTCTACATAGTATACCCTTGAAATCGTCACGTTTCCAATCTGATATTCACCATACCCCATAATCTTTGCTATATGATCATTCCCGAATTTAACCGTACCAAGAAACTTGCTGACGAAATTTCGGAGCATCGAGCGATTTCCGGTCATATGTTTTGAACAACCGGAGTCCAAATACCACAGGATGATTTGGACCACCTGAAAATATCACCACACGAAGACAATGTAGAGGTATCGGAATCTGAGTGTTCCTTGTTATTAGCAGGTACAGATTTAATAATCTTAGATTTGCTAACTCTAGGTTTCTTAGATTTCCTAGCCTTCTTTTTCTTAATAAGTGGTGTAGATTCTAGTTGGCTTAAATCCTGAGGTATTGCTTCACTGATAGGCACTATAGTGGGGGCTGACCTAATTAAAGGGCGCTGTTTCCATACTTGAGTGCGAGTGTTCCTAACTAAAGGACGCTCAGACCTAACCTCAATGGATGCATTCCTAGTTAAAGGGCACATTTTTCCATCTAATGTAAAGGTCCTACCAGTGGGACGCCATTGCCAGCCAACTTGGGCACGAGTTCTACCCGTTGGCTTCCATTCAAGACCATTCTTAATAGCATTCATTTCATTAACGTGATCAATCAGACACAAATCATGACGTTGGGAAAACATACATTCATTACAATTCCAACAATTCAAATCATAATTCACGAATGGTTTAGGCTGCTGCACAGGCGCAGAGCTTTTAGTCTTAACATGATTCTTTTTATTTAA
Source organism: Glebionis coronaria (assembly GCA_025667525.1). NCBI lineage: Eukaryota > Viridiplantae > Streptophyta > Magnoliopsida > Asterales > Asteraceae > Glebionis > Glebionis coronaria. The sequence continues at coordinate 523,309,701 of CM046874.1, read as the reverse complement.
AACTAAACTAGCATTCCTATTGTGAACTTCTACTTTCTTCTTTGTGGCACTACTAGTGGAGGGCTTGATCTTAGCTTTCTTGAGTGGCGATCCTTTAGCCTTAGTAGTCTCTTTTAATCCTGTAGAAGGCAAAGTGGGAACATTAGCAACAGATTTTAAAGGTGTCTTACTTGATTGTGCCAATGACGGTTTCGCTCCTGGAGTCTTATTAAATGGAGTGACAGCAATGGGCCTATTATTAAGTAGTGCAGAACCTGGTGTACCTATGTATTGCAAATATGCCAAGCAATATTGAACTCGCTTAATATATTCATGAGCCGAATAATAGTCGCTACTTGAGGGATCTAAGGCATAAAGATCGTCTAAAATATCCCTAAGAAGATCGACATGCTTAATGGCATTCCTCATATAATCATCATAGGTAACCGGGTTTCTCTTATGAAGCGGATTCTTATAAAGCACTACTGACTTGGTTGTTGGAGCACTAGTGGACGGTGCAGAGTCGGTAGCTAAGTTATCAACAACTTCTTGTCGGGTGAGAAGAAGTGTCTCCTTTAACTCAGCCAAAACCATATTTTTATGTTCAAATCAGAGATTTCCTCGCACTTTTGGTTCAGTTGTTCAACAAAAGATTGTTGCTGTGCCGCATTAAAAGCAAAGCGTTCTTCTAGTGAACCATAAAGAGCGGATAATCCCTGTCTTGTCCGATCCATCTCCCCTAGAACAGACGAAAGTCTAATTTCTAAGACTTGATTTTTAGACTCTGCAGCCTCTAGTTCCAATTTTAATGTTTCCTTTGATGATACCTCTCTCTTCAATCTCATGATTTCTTCCTCTAATGTCTTAACAATTGCAATCATCTTGTCACTAGTCTCAACACCGTTTTCACAACCATTTGATATCAAAAGATCCTCATTTTGAGTTTGTTGTTTTAATTCTAAAGATATACAATGTTGTTCTAGTTGATTAAAGCGTTTTGAAAGTAAATTGTAAGAATCTTGTAGCTTTAAAAACTCAGCGTTAGATTCGTGACAAGAATGATTATCTACCTCATTTACAGTATCAGCAACATTTACAGAAAGATTACAAATATCATCACAAATATCCTCACAAATATTCACAGCATCACAATTAATCATAGCGGATGTAAGCTCATTCGAATAATTAACATTTACAGTAGTAAGCACATCACACGAGATTACTGCAGACAAGAATCGGTCATATTCGGTTAAAATCTTTTCTTTTTCAATTAGTTGTAGTTCGTAAGCGGTGTCCATTTCATAAAACACTTTTTGAATTTCACCAATTTCAAACACAAGATTTTCCTTAAGAGATGCAAAAGTTCCTTTTAGACTTTCGACAAACGGATTGATCTCATTTTTAAACACCTCGTTCATATGTTCAAAAGCCCATTCTCCGGCATTTAAGCCATTTGAAGTCGTACAATCCAAAATGACCTTGTCAAAATTAGTAAAGTATGGATTAATCTCTTGCAAGTTTAACCATACAGTACTAACAGGTGGAAGATCCTTTGGAATTTCCTTAGGACCTTCCATATTGACAAGTGTAGGAAATGTACTAGGGTTTTCTTCATCTAATATGTAGGTCGGTGCTGTTATGAGATCTTTGTCCATATGGAAGCGAATTCTAAAATCCGTTTTTGCAAGCTCCTTATTCAATTTAAAATAATCACACTCGGGATATTTTGCAGAATTGTATGACCGATCCTCATCAACTAGATCCTTACTTGTTCGATCATCGGGAAAAACAATCGGGTCTAAAGCCAATCCTAATTGAGTTGCATTATAAAGTCTAGGACTATGTATTAAAGCTTGTTTTGCATACCGTGGATTAGGGGGAAGGCCTTTTAGACGTGATAAGTTAAACTCTCTAAACGAAGCATCAAATAAGTGCACTAGTTGAGAAGCAGCGTATTGTCTTAACAGCAAGTAATCTAGACTTCTAATCTTATTAGTGGCATTAATCTTCATTTCATTCTTCTTAGACTCAAGTGATTCAAAATCCGTTTGAAGTTTTTGAAAATTAGTGACCACTATCTCCTTTTCTTGAAGTTCATTAGACAGATTTGCTCTTAAGTTTTCGATTTCTTGCAAGTGACCCATTTTTTTGTTTCTAAAGTGATCATATTCGGGATTAGTTAGAACACTAGACGAAGGCACTAGTTCCAAGGTTTGAACTTTCTCATTGCTTAAGGCAAGCTCATCAGACAAATTCTTATTCTTAGCTAAGGTTTCTAAGAGTGCAGCATTCATTTGGCTAAGTAATGTAGCAGGAACCATGACCAAATCTTGTTGAGCAGGAGTAGGCGTATGCGAAATGGGTCCCGGTTGTGATTCACTCAAAGTCTGGGGACTCACATTGATATTGCTATCATTGTTTGTCTCCTCATTTGAAGGACTCACCACCGAAGATTCATTCGAATCAGCCCTCTCTTGCACAACTTGATGTGGTTGAATACTAGCATCAGTGGTATTATCGGTGGTATTAATAAGTAGCTCAGATCTCTTTTCTGGCCCTAAGCTGGAGATAGTTGCCATGAGAGCAGCCTTTGCAGATTGAAAGTCATCACAGTCTGAGTCATACGCATCAAGATCATCGGCTTGGTATGCTGCATTCTGTGTGGTGACCGTGTCTTGTTCAGCAATCCCTGGATCAGCAAGAAATGCCAGCTCCTCTTCATCAAGTTCCCTGCCTTGTGCTTGAGCATTCACCAGATAGATCTTTTCTGCAAACCATTGTCCATCCCTTCTCCTCTTGGGTTTCTTACAATCCCTGGACATATAACCCTCTTCCTTGTAGTTGTAGCATGTAATCATTCTCAACTTGCCTGTATTAGCCCGTGGAGGATTGTTGACCATTGGAGCAGGAGCAGGATTGACCGTGCGAGCATTGGTTGATGTGGAAGGTCTCCCCTGATATGGTTGAATTGGCTGAACCATTACCCTGCCATTCTCAATTGTAGCTTGTTGGCGAGAATTGGATGAATTCCTCAACTGATTGTTGGTAGGAGCTGATCCCCTAAATCCTCGTTTGCTTAAAGTCCTTGTGAGATAGGCAGACATAGTGGTTAACACTTCAATTGGATCAGCACCTTGTTTAAATACAGGAACGGGGACTTCCTCATCATCACAGTACATTGCTTGATCTTGAGCTGCATAATCACTAGAAGGAATACTCATTTGATCAGGGTAGCTTGTTGGATATGCTGCATTCTCTTGATAAGATGAATATGAAGATTGAGCATAAGGTGCAAGACTAGCTGGGTGAGGTTGTGTAGCATATTGTGATGAAGGTGCACTGAACCGATATTGTTGCTGATGTGAGGTGGGTGGTTGTGGTAAAATCGAGTATTGGGGAAAGGCTAGTGTCATGTAAGGTGATGGATGATAGGCTTGATGTCCCAAAATATAAGGAGTGTTGTTGTGAGACAAGCTTGGTTGATTCGCCATCAAAGCTAATGAATCAGGGTACATACCTCGTGGAGAACGGTGCATGATCACATGTTTTTCATGTTGCTGAAGAAAAGCATATAGTTGATCCAAATTGCACTTATGCAGATCCCTGGTTAACTTAACATCGGTAATATACTCACCCCATTCAGCTTGAGGTAAAGTATTCAAGAATTTGGTATTAACCTGGAATGGAGCAATCACCAGATTGTATACATTCAGATCATTCATGAGTGTGGTGAATCTGAAGTAATAATCATGAAGCGTTTCCCCTGGGTTGTAAGTGAATCTGTCAAACAGGTCATACAACTGACATTCCCTTTCCTGTTTGGTGAGAGACGTGCCTTGTAGCAACACCTTAAGACGTTCCCATAAATCCTTTGCCACTGTATACTGACTTACCATCCTATAGATGTCATGGGGAAGAGCTTGGAGAATTGTTTGAAGAGCTTTCTCGTCTGCATCGGCAACAAGTTGTTGGGCTGGTGTAAGTTCTTCAAATTCTCTTGGTCGAGACACATTGTTAGCCGCAATGGTACCATAGTCAAGTGGACCATTTAAGATTGACTTAACCATAAGCCTCCCATAAACCGGTTTTCCCTTAAGATAAGACATCATCCGGCCTTGCCAAGCTTCAAAAACTTCTTTGATGAGCATTGGCGGGCGATTATCCGTTCCCGTAATCACCGAAATATCCGTAAGTGATGTCATCTGAGGCATTACTGAATTCGGATTCATTTTGTTAACTTCAAAGAGACAAAGATTATCGGTTGATCGAGCAGTGAAGTAAAGCTTGTGAATTGTGTTGAGTTTTTGTTGTAAGAAACCAAGATTAAATCCTCTAAAAAATCGTCGAAAAAACAAGCAAAATAACCCTTGATTCGGAACTTTTTGTTGATTCGGAAGATTTAGCTTGGAATTACCTTGATTCGGAACTTTTGGCTTGATCCGGAACTGCTTGGTTCGGAAGTTCTTGGTTCGGAACTTGTGGCTTGATCCGGAACTTCTTGGTTCGGAAGTTCTTGGTTCGGAACTTTTGGCTTGATCCGGAACTTCTTGGTTCGGAAGTTCTTGGTTCGGAACTTATGGCTTGATCCGGAACGTCTTGGTTCGGAACTTCTTGATCCGGAACTTCTTGATCCGGAACTTCTTGACCCGGAACTTCTTGACTCGGAACTTCTTGATCCGGAACTTCTTGATCCGGAACTTCTTGATCCGGAACTTCTTGATCCGGAACTTCTTGATCCGGAACTTCTTGATCCGGAACTTCTTGATCCGGAACTTGTTGGTTCGGAACTTTTGCTGAATAATCAGAAACTTGTTCCGATGAACAGTCGAACACTAAAAATGAAGATTAAGCCCAGTTTTTGACCAAATAACCCAAAAAGTTTTGTGATTTCAACAATAATAAGTAAAAACTAATACTTATCCACTAATCCCAATCACAAAAACACCAAAAACACCAAGAATCAAGATGGTTTTTCTTAAAGAACACTAATACAATCAAAAACTAAAAAACCACACAAATCACTACCTTAAATCACCCCATAGCTCTTGATACCAAATGTAGAATATTGATAACCTATGAAACTATGAAGGGGTTTGTTGATTTCTAGAGAGAGAAAGTTAGAGAGAGAAAGTGAGAGAAACTATGTGTTATTTCAATAAAATGGAAACTAGAAAATGACAACAACCAACCCCTTTCCATGGTGGAAAGGGGTATTTATAGTTCCAAGCAAACATGGACTTGGGCCGGTCCATGACAAGCCCATGGACCGGTTCTTACTTAACTTAATAAGTAACTAATGACTATTTTCTAACTACGAGCTATTACAACATAAATATTATTGTGGAGTGACCGATACTTCTAATATACGTAAAAACGTATTTCTAACATTTGCCCTTGAATATTATTTTGCAAAGCCTTCATATTTGCCTCATTTGATTTCATGTTACTTGACAAATCATTTTGATTATTCCCTTGAAAACCTTGGTTGTTTTGATTAGCATTAAACCCATTTCCTTGATTGTAATTCCCTTGGTTACCACGGTTAAAATTATTCCCATTGTTCCCATTGTTGTACCTATTTTGAACCGGTGGAAAACCCGGTGGAGCAACATGACTTTGACAAGGAACTTGACCGTTGGAGCCATAAGTTCCCGTCGCGGCAAAAGCACTAGCTTGATCAAACCCCGCGTTTAAACAAGCATAATTAGGATGTGCTCCTCCACATGATACACAAACATTCCCAACCATATTAATCGATCCATGAGCATTCTTCCTAATCTCATTCAAAATCGTGTCAATCTTAGAGTCCAATCTAGCAATCTCGTGATTAGATGAATTCACATTAGAAACAACCGGTGTGTTTCGTGAATATTGTGCTCTAGACTTATCCTCAATTATTCTCCACGCGTCTCTCGATGTTTTTCTTAAAAGATTACCACCCGCGGCGGCATTTAAAGAATCTTGTTCAATCATATTAAGCCCTTATAGAAAGTATTTATTTGATGCAATTCCGAGAAACCGTGGTGTGGACATTGTCTTAACAAATCTTTAAATCTCTCCCAAGCAACCCTAAACGATTCATGCACTTTTTGTTAAAATCTAGTGATCTCATTTTTAAAATGTGTTGTCTTAGAAGGTGGAAAGAAGTAATTCATGAACTTTGACACTAAATCATCCCAAGTCAAAATCGAACCCGGTGGTTCTTTCTCATACCAAAGCTTAGCATTACCCTCGAGCGAGTACGGAAAAAGCATGAGCTTAATCACGTCATTCGTCACATCTCTAAACTTGAGAGTCGAGGTAATTCGATTAAAATTCCGAATGTGAGAATGCGGACTATCGGTCTCATTGCCACGAAATTGGTCGGCACGAATGAGCGATAGAAGACCCGTCTTAATCTCAAAATGATCCGCCAAAATAGCCGGCACAACGATTGCTTCCCCATACCCTTCGGTGGGTGCACGGAGCAATTCCTCCATTGTACGGTTATCGGCCATCTCTACAACAATAGGTGGAAGCTCGGGTTCCACTATTCGTTGTTGACGATTTCTATTTCTACGAGGAATATTTTCAAGCCTATTAAAATCTATCACAAGACGAGAAGAACGTAATTGCATACACTATAAAGACGAGAATTTAGAGGATTGAAGAAAAGAAATTAGACAAGAAAGAAGATTATTTTTGGTATTTTTATTTTGTATTGCTCAATCAAAAATGATCGATAAAAAACAAGGAATAAGGATAACTACTATGGAAGTAAATTACCCTCGGTCGACTTTGAAACGATAGGTGAAAACCTAAACGTCTCGAGGTTCAATAAGTAAACAACAAAAAATAAGATTTAATACTACTTGAGTCGGCAAACCAATAATAGGTTGTCCCTCTCAATATACGCACAAGCAAGCGGGGAAACGAGGTGGCACTAAGCACTTAAAAACCTTTTTCCTTAGACGGCCTTTTATAGCACGTCGCCTTATACCCACCTTATAGTTTGTATAAATCGAGTTCAAACTTCTTATTAGTATTTATCTATTTTGCCTTTATTTTTGTTTTAGGTTCGAATACAATAGCTAGGTGATGAAATCCCAACTAAGGCTTATTTGAAAAGTATTTAAAATTATTGTTCTACGTAATACAATATATTATTCACAAAAAACGAGAAAATCGATACATACTACGTAATAGAAAAATAACAAAACTTTCCGAGGACGGAAAGGGTCTTCAAATCCACGATCAACAAATCTCCACAAAAGCGAATCGTATACAAGATCCCCGGCAGCGGCGCCAAATTTTTAGATGTAATTGGATTAACACATATATGTTATAGGACAAATTTAGGTAATTACCTTTAGGAAAAAGTAATTAACCAAAAATAAGTCAAAGACGGATACGATTAAACACGTGAGTGAACCAAGTTCGTTGTACACGAAGATCAAGTGAATTTGAGACGTTTCGTTTTGATTTGGACAATTGATTTGAATGTGTCGTTGGTTTTTAAACTACCATAAAACTCTACGAATTTTAAATTATTAAAACTTATCCTAAAGTGCATGAATCGTTAAACCCCGCTATTTTTAAAATAAATCTAACAATTAATTACTTAAAAATTAAAACTCTATTTAAAATTTAAACTAATTTAATTAACTATGAAAATTTAATTTATTTAATAATCTAATAAAAATAAATCTATTTAATTAAAACTAATTTACTTTATTTGTTAAAATTTACTTTAAAACAAATCTAAAAAAACTATATTTGTTTAAATCTAAAAAATTGTTAAAATCTATTAAACTAATTAAACTTTTTTTTAAAAATAAAACATATTTTTTATTTTTTTATTATATATTAAATCTACTATAATATAAATGAATAAAAAAGTTATATTAAATAAAAGAAACGTGAATAAGAGAATAAACTAAATCAAAAGCTGACAAGATATTAATTCTATAATACTGAACTAAGGGATAATAAAATCAACAGGGCGTGTAGCCCAGTTGGGTATCACGTTGGACAAACATCCGTGAGGTCACGGGTTCGAACCTTGCCATGGACAAGTTTTTGGAATTAAAACCTTTTATTACAGAACAAATTCCCAGTCACAGGAGTGACTTTTTGTGAGCTTATTTGTTAATAGCTGTGAGGAAACAGCTTATTGAGCTTAATCAGTTGATTGAACTGATAAGCAATATTTAAGCTAAATCGCTTAAAATCAAACAAAATGAGAATCAAGCAGATTCGACTAAAGCCGATAAATCAAAAATCAACACTGAAGAACAATATTGCAATCTAGAAAAGCTGAATCACACCAGTAACAGCAGATTTAAGCAAATACCATATCAGCTATTAACTGGACAATTTTATAAGCATAAAACTACAATCATACAAGTTCCAAACTAATAAACAGATTACTCAATATCAAATATAAAACATCTACTTTCCTACTAAAATCAATCCCAAAATATAATCAGCAGACACTAAAAATAAACATTTAAGCTAGTTAAATCAAACATTCAGCAAGATATTCTAAAACGCAGCAGCAATCATTCAATCGATTCAGTCCATATATCAGTAACAGAAACGAATCTAAGCAGACCCTATACAATAGATCAGATTATCTAAATGATTCCTATGATATAATGTCACAGCTAAACAGAAACAACAGGTTTAATCCAACAATCCTTTAACTCAGATTCTAGATATCAAAGAACTAAACTCTCAGACAACAAGTTAAGAACTAAATACTCAAACTCTTATCAGCAGATTAAATCAAATGGGTGCTATAACTCGTCTAACAACCTATTTAAGCAACCTTAAATGTATTTCTAGCTTAATCAACTTATCAAATTACAACCAACTCTCCAAATCATAACAGAAAAACCATTTCAGAATAACATCAAATCCATAGATGTCAAACAAACAGATTCAAAAGGTACATTATTCAGAAAAATCTAAACAAATTAATTCCAACTAAATAAGCAGAATATTAAATTAACAATTTCATATAAGAATAAACATGAAAATTAAAAGGGAAATAACACCTTATGATGAACCTGTTGAGAAGAAGTGTGGCGCTGAGCCAACTTAACCAAATCGAAACCACCAAACGAACCACCATTCATCATCAATCGAACATCATGAACCGGAACTTACTCGAACCACCATTATCTTTTCGAACCAGTAACACCATTTATTCGAGAACCATAAGCTTATATATTCGGATCCTTTTTATATAAACTTTCCAGTAGGGAAAGTTTATTCCCAATTTTCACAAAATATTTAATCCAAGCTATTGATTCCAGCTTAATTAAATACCACTAACAGTTATAATATTTAAATCAAATTAAGATGCAATTAAAGTAAAAACGAGAGATTAAATGATTCAAAACTGAACTTTTTATTAAATCAAAATAGCATTACAATATTAAAAAAAAGATTACAACCCTAATCTAATTTAAGCATTATAACAATAAAGTAAAAAATGGGATACTTTACACAAGAAATTTGGGGGTATTTATAGCCCCCCCAAAAGGCATCCTTCTCCGAAAATCCGAATATCCAAGGGGATATTCCTTTTGATTTTTGACCTTTGGATCTTCATTCCTTATTCTCTTTCCTTTCTGTTTATCATCCAAGGGTGGAGGATTGATCTTGTGCACACAGATCGCCAGGCTGGCACATCTTGTGCTAGTTGTGCTTTTTCTTTGGATTTTAATTGGTGGAAAAAACTAGATGAGGTGTATCTTCCAATAATCCGCTGCCACGTAACCACTAGCCTCCATCTTCTACATCCGGAAAGAAGGGGAATTAATTTCCCCACACGTGATAAACACGTGGGATTAAAACCCCCACATCAATTTTATTTTTACCCAATTAGGGTTTTGGTGAACAGTGGAGTTATTTTTACAGGTTTGGGGTGAGATTGGGGAAGAAGGTGAGGGAATAAGAACATAGAAAGTAACGACTGATTTTTTAATGTGTGAAACGAATGGTGAGTGGGTGAGATTTTGAAGCGTTTTTTTTATGGAATGTGTGAGACAATAAATGGAGTAAAATAAAAGACGTGTGGTGTTACACGTTTTTACACATGAAAAATTTATTGGTGAATGAAAATTAGATTGGACGGTTTATTTAAGGTGAGAGTTTAAAACCCTAAAGCCCGTTCACAATTTATTTCTTCCTTCGATTCTTTTTTTTCCTTATTTGGGCTTGGCCCAATTCTACCATCCGTCACATTAATTCTCATTTTGGGCCTTCAAATGGGCTTGACCAAAATTTGTTCCACTTAATATCCATTGATGGGCTTTTCAGGCCCAATAAACCCATGTGGGACCCACTTGGCCCATGAATTTGCATTTATATAAAATCCACTATTGTCGAGCTCGATTTTGGCTTCTTGATCTTTCTTTCTTCATTCTCGTGTCGATTTTCGTTGGTTTTTGCGAACTTGGTACCTACACACATGAAAACAAGAAACACACATATCCAAGGCATTTTTGATACAAATCATGCATAATTTCAATGTTATTAGCTACTAATGATATGAGTAAAAACACTCATATCAATCACCAAAACCCTCATTTTCTCAAAAACCCTAACAACATCATATCAAATCCAGAAATAACCTCCTCCTCCTCACCTTTACCAAACATCAAGATTCCCATGCTTGATGCAACCAACTTTGAATTGTGGAAATTCAACTTTGAACAATACTTGGGAATCTATGACTACACACTCTGGGAGATTATTGAATATGGAAACACATTCAATAAGGCTCAAAAGATTGCTAATGCCATTGCTGCAAGAACAGCTGTTGCTGGATGTTCAGAAGCAGATAAAAAGGAAAAACCTGATGATGGTAGAGCTGTGTCTACTGAAGAGATAGCAAAGAAAAGGGTTGATATGAAAACCCTAAATATTCTGAAACTCTCTTTGAGACAAGAGAACCAGCATAAATACAGAGGTTATGAATCTACTAAGGACCTTTGGGCAACTCTTGAAGTTGCATATGGTGGCAATGAAGATACTAAGGAAGAGAAGAAGAAGCAACTCATGCATGATTATGCTGTCTTCAAGGCTCAACCTAATAAAAAGCTTAGTAGTGTGAGAAGCAGATTGCTTGATATTACTAGCAAATTGTCCTTCATGGGGACACAACTTGTGATGTTGACATTAGTGCTACTTTACTTAAAAGTCTTGGTGAGGCGTGGAAGATTGAGGAAAGATCTATTCTTGCCAATAATACTCACAAAAGTTCCACGTTTGATGATATCTACAACAAACTGAGGCTATTGGAAGATGAAACTCTTTTAGAGCATGGAAGCAAGTCCACTAACAGTAACATGGCCTTATTTTCTCATAGTGAAGGTCAATTCAATCAGAAGGACTCTTACATGCATCCAGTTACTGGATCATCATGTGTCAGCGCTGGAACATGTCCTGTCAACGTCTCCTTTTTAGACGCTGACACATTCAAAAGTGACTCACTGATATGAGCTTAAACTCATATCCTTTTATCAACAAATAACCCTAAAACATGAAGTAAAATACCCATTTATCTTGTAAAAAGCAGTGTTATGTGGTATGTTTGTGTTTGTGTGCACTTTTGTAGGTAAGAAGATACATTTTCAAGCAAACAAGGAAAAACCAAGCTCAAATGGATGAAAAAGACAAAAGAGGATCAAAAGTGACAAGACTTTGAAGTTCAAGGACCTATCTTGACAAGTTATGGAAGTTGAAGGACTTAAAGTGCAAATAATGTAAAGTCAAGATTCAAGTCAAATCTGGTCAACTACAAAGTCAACTCAATCAAAAGGCCATTTTGTTGAAGAATTAAAGTTGAAGGGCCAAAATTGTCAAAAGAATAAAGATTCTGGCCTTAAATAGCAAACTGCCAAGAAGAGGGACTTGTTTTGCCAAGATGGGAAAGTTTTGCAATCTTAATCCATGTGAAAAGGAAGCAACCAATGAGAAGAGAGAAAAGACATGACCCGGATTGCCACTTCACCTTCATTATTACCCACTACCGCCGCTTTTCATTTATTACAAAATCACAACAGTACAATCCGCAACACATGCTCTCAACGAATATAAAAACGCCACGTGTCCATCTTCTTCAAAGAAAATATTGCCAGGATCGGGATTTTTATAGAAGACGTTTCATGAGAAGTTCAAAACACCAAAGTTGCTCAATTTTGGAAGACGAATTCAATGGTGCAATCCAATTAACATATCATCCATTGAATTAAAAATGCCCAAATCAGTTCATAACCTTCAAAGTGGGATTTGCAGAATATTCCACGTGTCAAGCTATGATTGGATCTGCCACGTCACAAACCCCAACAGAATCTCCTATCATGCCTATAAATAGATAGCTTGTACCTCATTTCTCATTGTAGCTTAATTTTGTAAAACACATAGTTAAATTTTCCCTTTACTTTTTCCCTCACTTTTCCCCTAACTACTCAAGAGTCTGACAAACTCTTGAGTCAGTTAGTTAGTTAGTAGCTTGTAACCACTTTTGTAACTGAATTCACTCAATAAATTTCAAATTTCCTTTTCCCGCCAAATTCTGTTCTTCAAATTCCTGTTGATTCTTGTTGCTATTGGATATACTTGTTGCTGTTTGATGTTTGTTATGATCAACCATTGATCATAGCTTACATTGGTGAAGTTTTGAAGCTGTTTGATCAGAATTCAAGTTTTTTCCATTGTTGTTGAAGATTTGTAGCAGTTTGATTGATTCCAGATGAATTGCAGTTGATTGTTGATTGATTTTAGTTGAATACTAGTGATAGGTGGTGGTATCACTAGTGCAAGAGAGCTCAGCGCTCCTCTTCTTCCCAAAGGATCTCTTCATTAGGTTCTATAGCTCTTGATTTTTGTTCCTCTAAATCAGTCAATTGCATGCTCAATTTTCTAGTTTAATCTTGATGGCTGCCTGTTTTACTTGATAAGTAGTTGATGTTTGATTGGTTCTAGTGTGAATTGTAGCTTAATCTTGCATCATTGTGTTCTGAGTTGTAGTTTCTGCATACTTTCAGTAACTTGTTAGCCTTATAGCTTACTTTCAGTTCTAGCCTTGGTTATTGTTTGTTCTTAGCTTGAATACACTTCATTTTGTCCATTGAAACTAATCTGCTATAGCTTTTGTTTCAGTTTAATCCATTACTCAATAAGTCTTTGTTAAATCTTGATCATACAAGTTAAAGGAGTGTTTGGGAATATCTTTTAAGTGGTTTTCAAGTGTTGATAATTGGTGTTTCAGAGTTTGTTTCTAGTCATTAAGTGGTAACAAGTAGTTTTCAGCTTTTTACAAGTCAAAATAATAGTCAAACAGGCAATTGGTTAACAAATAGTTTGGGTCATTCTTATTTCAGCTTTAGTTTGGTAAACTTGTTACTTTCAATTGCTGAATTCTCCTTCATTACTTGATGAAATTTCTTCAAACTTGTTTCTAGTTCTAGCTTACATCATAAACTTTCAGTTTCTAAAAGGAAAATCTACAGTTTTAGGTAATAAGCTAGAAATAAGCTTTTTAGTCCATGACTGAGCATTTGTCATTCTCTGAGACAAAGTGCTAACTGTTTTACTGGTTCTCTTAATCCACTTCACAAAAGTTGTTGTTTTCTTTCACCAAACCAGTTAGAAAGTATTGAATATTAAGTTTTGAAGTTTTGAGCTTTTTGCAAAAAGTTGGTCAAACTTAGTCAACATAAGCTCAAAAGAGCTTATTTCAGATTTCTCATTCATTTCTGGATGAAAATGGTTCTAGTTTGATTTCCCCTTCTTTAAATCAAGTGCTTAATCAGTTTCTTTACAAAAATCAAGTTGTGATTGTTTGGAATAAGCTGTAGCTTATTTTGTGCTTATTAATAAGCACTCAATTGTTTATTTTTGACTTTTAGCTAGATTCCTCAGACACACTTAGCTTAAATTGGATTTTAAGAGTTTTGCAAGTTGTTTCAGCTTATTTGGTTGAGTATTAAGCTCAAACGAGCTTATTCATTCTTGTTGCCCGTTTTTACTTAAAACTTTGGTTTAATTGCACTTTGGTCCTTATATTTCATTCAGTGTTTAATCTTTGGCTAAACTTCCAAGTAATTAGGGTTTGCAAAGATTTAGTCCCTGGATTTTGAAGTTTGTTAAATTTCAGTTATCAAGTTGTTGGTTAGTTACAATTTTAGTTAGTTTGTTAAAGTTTTTACATAATTGGTCCTTTTAGTTAACTGTTTTGCATTAGTAGTCCTTATAATTTTTAGAATTTACATTTCAAGCATTTACATTTCATAGAAATTACATTTTCAGTCCTTTTAGTTTCAAGTTTTGCATTTTATATTTTACTTGAATAAAATTTGGTATTTGCAACTTGTTTTACGTATAAGTAGGTTTATATTTTTCATTTTTAAATAGTATTGTTTGAATTAGCAATAGATTACCAAGCAAGCTTGAACAACCAAGAACAATAATAAATCTGATATTGATTGGACTTTCTATTGGTTAAGAACTGAGAAAACGAACTTGCATTATACTACATTTCAAATGGCGCCACTGCCGGTTCTTTGACTACACGAGAGACTATCGATTGACGGTTTTCATTGGCTTTTGGGATCCGTTCATTTGGTGAACGTTATTTTTACGTATCATAAATCAAAAACAAATAAAAAAATCAAAAATATAAAAATATATAAAAACTAAAAAATTAACAAAACAATTCTTTTCCTAAAGAATTGACCAAAAAAATTAAAAAATCCAAAAAGCAATCTTTTTCCTAAGAGATTGCACCCAAAGATATATATTATTGGATTCTCTCGGTTTTTATGTACATATAGTATTTTCTTTTAAAAACTCATAAATACAAAAATATTTTCCATATATTATTATAAGTAAATACGTATACGTATAAGAACAATCAATCTACATATCTTCCATAAGTATTGCCGAGGCAATACACCGTGTTGAGGGGCGTTCCGGTCCTTGACACGCGTATCGATCAAACAAAATAAAGCAAGAATAGATAAATACTCTCAATAAGCAACAATTCGAAGAATACGAACATTTAAGTGAATAGAAAGGCGATGTGCTATAAAATGCCATCTAAGGGTCAATAGGTACTTAAGTGCTTCGCGCCACCTAACCCCCCGTTCACTTGGGAGTATTCTAAGAAGGAAGGCTTCATTGAGGGTCTTGCACCCAAAGTAGTATTACATATATTGTTATTTTCTTGTGGATATTTAATACTGAAACTCGAAGAGGATAATCCATTTCTCTTCAAAGTCACACGAGAGATTCTCTCTCATTCCTCGTATTGAGTTGCATGCTCACTCGCGGGCGTGCACAAATACCGATTGGTGTACAACCTCTTCCTCCGAAAAGGAAGAAAAAGAGAAAGAGTAAGACCACCACCGTCCACCAAGCCGATCACGAGAATCGTGCTTTGTCACCACCACAAGGAGCCATGGCTATTGATAATCGTACTTTGTATGAACGTATGCAATCCAACATTCATGGATATGTTAGTGCCATTAAGATTCCCGACTTTCCCGCTAACACATTTGAGCTACATACATCTATGATCAATATGGTTTCTTCATCACCTTTCTTTGGAAAACAAAATGAGGATCCCCATGCTCACCTTAAGAGATTCCTTTCACTTTGCAATACCATTAAGCATAATGGGGTTCCACATGAGGTCATTAGATTGATGTTAGTGTCATTTTCCTTAGATGGGAGTGCTAAGCATTGGTTAGACACCCAACCACCCGATAGTATCACCACATGGGATGATTTTACCACTAAGTTTTTGAACAAATTCTTTCCTCCACAAAAGACTATGGCTTTGAGGAATTTGATTATGGGCTTTACACAAAAACCTAGTCAATCCTTTGGTGATGCTTGGGAAGAGTATAGTGAGTTGTTGAGGCGATGCCCTAACCATGGAATGGATGATCTAGGCCAAATCAATACCTTCTATAATGGCCTTAAACCTCACCACCAAGATTCACTAAATGCTTCCGCGGGAGGGAGTATTCTTTTTAAGACATACCATGAGGCTTTGAACATTATTGAGACTAAGGCAATGGTTCAAACAAACGATCCATTTGAAGAAAGAATTCATGTGATCCAAAACACTTCTCAAACCCCTTGTGAACTCCAAATTCTTAAAGAGATCCTTCAAACAGTCAAACAAGGACAAGAAATGACTCAAGGCATGATTCAAGATTTTAAGAGCATGACATTGAACAATTCTTCAAATAATGTGAATGCCATCACCAATTCTTGTGTTACTTGTGGAGGCCCCCATTCTTATGAACAATGTGACAAGGTGCAAGGGTATCAAGGGGAATGCTATGCTTACCAAGAGGAACACCGTGAACACTTTAAGCCTAACATCAATCCAAACAACCTTTCTTACAAATCCCAAAATTACCTTACTCCACCCGGCTTCCCACCCCAACCACCTACCCAAATTCCACAAAATCCTCCTCAAATTTTAGCAAGGAATCAAGGGCAAAGACAACCATACCAAGGAAATAACTACAAGGCACCCAATCAATTTCAACCTCAAGCAAATACCTTTTATCCACCAAATCAAGGATTTAACTCCCAACCTTTACCTTTCCAACCTCAAGGTTTTCAAGGTTATGTGCCACAAGAGTTAAACACAATGGATCTTTTGCAAAAGATGAATCAAGAGAATGAAAGGAAATTCCAAGCTATAGACAAGAAAATGAATGACCAATTCAATAAGCTTTTAATGGCGGTAACTCAAAGACCACAAGGGGCTTTACCTTCCAACACACAAACAAACCCTAGGGCCAATGTTAATGCTATTACAACAAGGAGTGGTACAACAACAAAGGATCCTTCACCTCCTAAACCTACTATTGTTCAACCCACTTGTGCTCCTACTTGTGACAAGCCTTCTACTTCTACTTCACTACCTCAAAATGCTCCCATTCCTCCAATTTCAAAGCCCATTCATGAAACACTCAATAAGGAAAATCCTTCATCCACACCTCAACCACAACCAAAACCAAGTCTTCCTTATCCCTCAAGATTGAGAAAAGAAAAGCTTAAGAACAAGGATGATATCCAAGTTTCTAACTTTTTGAGGATGTTCAAGCAACTTAACATCAATATCTCCTTTGCGGAAGCCTTAGCCAATATGCCTAAGTTTGCTAAGATGATTAAGGATTTGCTTTCTAACAAGGAAAGATTGGTGGATTTGCCTAATGCTTCTTTGAATGAAAATTGTTCCGCGGTGTTGCTTAAGAAGTTGCCTACTAAGCTTGGAGATCCGGGGCGGTTTTTGATTCCTTGCAATTTCCCGGGGGTGGAAAATTGTATGGCTTCAGCGGATTTAGGAGCAAGCATAAATCTTATGCCATTATCGGTTTGGAAGAGACTTTCACTTCCCGAGCTCACTCCTACTAAGATGACTCTTGAGTTGGCTAACCGTACTATAGCTTATCCGGTGGGAATTGCGGAGGATGTTTTTGTTGGGGTTGATAGATTTACATTTCCCGCGGATTTTGTGGTGGTTGATTATGATGTGGATCCTAGAGTGCCTTTGATTGTTGGTAGGCCATTTTTGAGGACGGGTCGTACTTTAATCGATGTGGCGGAAGGAGAACTTACAATGCGGGTAGGAGATGAGAGAGTGGTGTTTAACATGGGGAAGTTGTCCAAAAAGTCTAATGAGCCCGAAGCGGTAAAACATATTGATGTTGTACATGAGGAGGAAACACAAGATGATCTTCTTGATGAAGTTTGTGATGAGTACTTTTATGAAGCTTGCTCAAGTGGAGACTTTGATTACCCTCATATTGAGACCATTGCTTCCATTACTTCCTCTTTGGATTTTTTATGAACCTCAAGAGCTCAACTTTAGTGAAATTCCTTATGACACCCCAC
Source organism: Glebionis coronaria (assembly GCA_025667525.1). Taxonomy (NCBI): domain Eukaryota; kingdom Viridiplantae; phylum Streptophyta; class Magnoliopsida; order Asterales; family Asteraceae; genus Glebionis; species Glebionis coronaria. Next base: position 523,291,809 of record CM046874.1, on the reverse strand, counting down.
TTTTCCACAATACTAATCACTTTGATGAGGACTTAAGTATTGAGGGATCTTTTCTTTGTGATTCACCAACATATGATGACTATAGTGATGATGAGCTTTCTACTTGTGACTCTCCATTTGTTGATGATCATACTTCCTTTGGTTTTGAGGGATCACCCATCTTTGATAGACCAATCTATGATGTTTATGGTGATGAGGAGGATTCTATCATTGATGAGAGTGATGAGTTTTTATTGGAGGATATATCTTTTGAGTATACTCTTGGTTACCTTGATGAGGAGGGGGACATACTCTATCTAGAATCTTTATTGCTTGAAGATCCTTTACCTTCTTTGTCCACCCCAACCTTTCTACAACCAATCACTCTACAACCTTTCTCTCACTATGTGAACTACAAAGGAGAGTCTTTTAAGGCAATCAACACTTGTTGTTTTCCCATCAAGGAACGGATTTTTGATCCTGGCATAGAGCTTGCTCAACCATCTCAGTATCCACCTGATGCAACAAAAGGAAACCTTGTGAAACATTTGAGAACTTTACACCATCACCTTGGGGAGAACATATGGGAAACCATTTTAGAGAACTACACCTCATTCTTTTCACCAATGATTGGGAAGCTAGTTGTTGGCTTGTGTTATAAGTGGGAGGGTAATTATGTATTTGATCCTGGGGGATATTTATGGAGTTTTGATAAATGAACACTTGTTTTACCTCATCATGGAGATTTTTCTTAAAAAGGGCAAACATTTTCTTCTCCATGATAGGTTTTAGACACTTTTAAGTGTGGGACGAGTCGAGCTAGAGACTCATTAACTCAAGCATCGTATAACTAGGTTTAGAGTGTTATAGGTTAGGAATAAAGGCATAGATTTGGAGATAAGTGTAGGGGAGACCTTCTTTTGTCTTCTTGATTGTTTGTAGGGTTGCTCACTCATATTGTGCTTTGGAGCTTATGGAGGAGGCCCTTGTATCCGGTTCACTTCGTTACTTTAGTGATTTTTCATTGACACCTTGTGCTTAAACATGATTTCACTAATAGTAGTCCTTTCCTTAACTTGGGTTAAGCAAAGTTTATTCATTGTCATAAGTGTAGGGGAGTTTACTCCAATGCTCTTAAACATTGAGGACAATGTTTAGCTTAAGTGTAGGGGGGTCTTCTATCGAAGTGACCTTACCTAGAACTTGTCATTGTCTTGCATGATAATTGGGAAAATTAATTTTTCAAACATTTTTCGAATTTTTGATCTACTTTGGCCACCAAAAATATGCATTCATAATTTTTGCATCAATCATTTTTCATTTGCATAACACATTTGCATTGTATATATCTTTTCTTTATGTTTCATCAAAAATAAATAAAAAGAAAAAATATAATAAAACATGGTTTTGACAAATTTAGACTTCTTTGACATATTAGGCCCGCCATGGATATTTTGACTCAACCCGAGTTTGCTTATTTTAGCACTCTCTAGCTAGTATCCTTAACCATGTAGTCCTTCATTGGTCTATTAGGCTAAGCTTCCACCAATTTCATTCTTTGAAATTTTAAATTTGTGGAGAATGGGAAATGATAGAGTTGAAGCAAGTGTAAAAGGGCTAGATAGACTTCATGGCAATTACTTGTGGCTAAACCCTTCTCTTCTTTATCTCTATTTTCTTCGCATGTATATAATTGTTAATAAATAATCAAGTACGGTTTTAATTGGTTTGTAATCTCTTATGCATTTTTGGCTAATCATTCATGGTTGATATGAGTACGTCTTAAGATTCTAAGTTAGCACGTTTTATGTGTACTAGACTTATGTCATGCTCCATATTTAGCGGGTGTTTTTCCTTTTCTTCTTTGCAAATTTTTTGGTGAGGAATAAAGAAAAATAAGAGCGGCTTATGAAAAAAATGAGTGGCTAGAAAAAAAAAAGAAAAAGAAAAAAAAATAATGCAAGACTCCCAAGAGGGGCAGTGTGGTGTTAATTATAGTGACTATTGAGTTCCAATATTACCTTGACGGGTTGCGGGGATTCAATAGATTGCTCCAATCCAATATTACCTTGACGGGTTGCGGGGTTGAAGATCCAAAATCTCAAAAAGATGCGGATGTAAATTATTGCGTGAGTTTTATTTTTCTTTCCTTAGCGAGTGTGTAGTTACTTATGAAAGCATGACATGAGGATTTTACACATAAGGCGAATGACTTATTACTCTTAATATGGACTTATATTAATTGTGAGCGGTTTTTCAAGTAATGGATGAGAAGATTACTTAGGATTAAAACCGTGCTTCCTTATTTTTGGATTTTACACTTCTTATATTTCACACTTGAATAATGACAAATTTGCCCACAAGCAATTTGCTCAATTAATAACCGGTTCCACATTTAATTGTCATGAACAAGTTGATGCACTTTTTACTTGTGAATGCAATGATCCCATTTATTAGCTTGGTATGGGGAAAGTGAAACTTGAGGGTGATAAATGTTCATGGTACCCAAGCCCTAATCCAAGTCATTGAATTCTTTATGAGTTATTTCCATCAAAACAATTTCAAGAAAAAAAAAATCAAAAAGATATAGATAGAATTGTATTTTGATTCACTGCATTATTAAAAGTCAAAATCATGCATCATCTAGTTTAGAGTAGTATAGGTGCATCTCATATGGCCAAGGTGGATTAATTATGAGGGAAATGTAAATTTTTAAGCCTTGAAATATAATATTGCATGAGGACATGGCAATGCTCAAGTGTAGGGGAATTTGATATGAGCTTAAACTCATATCCTTTTATCAACAAATAACCCTAAAACATGAAGTAAAATACCCATTTATCTTGTAAAAAGCAGTGTTATGTGGTATGTTTGTGTTTGTGTGCACTTTTGTAGGTAAGAAGATACATTTTCAAGCAAACAAGGAAAAACCAAGCTCAAATGGATGAAAAAGACAAAAGAGGATCAAAAGTGACAAGACTTTGAAGTTCAAGGACCTATCTTGACAAGTTATGGAAGTTGAAGGACTTAAAGTGCAAATAATGTAAAGTCAAGATTCAAGTCAAATCTGGTCAACTACAAAGTCAACTCAATCAAAAGGCCATTTTGTTGAAGAATTAAAGTTGAAGGGCCAAAATTGTCAAAAGAATAAAGATTCTGGCCTTAAATAGCAAACTGCCAAGAAGAGGGACTTGTTTTGCCAAGATGGGAAAGTTTTGCAATCTTAATCCATGTGAAAAGGAAGCAACCAATGAGAAGAGAGAAAAGACATGACCCGGATTGCCACTTCACCTTCATTATTACCCACTACCGCCGCTTTTCATTTATTACAAAATCACAACAGTACAATCCGCAACACATGCTCTCAACGAATATAAAAACGCCACGTGTCCATCTTCTTCAAAGAAAATATTGCCAGGATCGGGATTTTTATAGAAGACGTTTCATGAGAAGTTCAAAACACGAAAGTTGCTCAATTTTGGAAGACGAATTCAATGGTGCAATCCAATTAACATATCATCCATTGAATTAAAAATGCCCAAATCAGTTCATAACCTTCAAAGTGGGATTTGCAGAATATTCCACGTGTCAAGCTATGATTGGATCTGCCACGTCACAAACCCCAACAGAATCTCCTATCATGCCTATAAATAGATAGCTTGTACCTCATTTCTCATTGTAGCTTAATTTTGTAAAACACATAGTTAAATTTTCCCTTTACTTTTTCCCTCACTTTTCCCCTAACTACTCAAGAGTCTGACAAACTCTTGAGTCAGTTAGTTAGTTAGTAGCTTGTAACCACTTTTGTAACTGAATTCACTCAATAAATTTCAAATTTCCTTTTCCCGCCAAATTCTGTTCTTCAAATTCCTGTTGATTCTTGTTGCTATTGGATATACTTGTTGCTGTTTGATGTTTGTTATGATCAACCATTGATCATAGCTTACATTGGTGAAGTTTTGAAGCTGTTTGATCAGAATTCAAGTTTTTTCCATTGTTGTTGAAGATTTGTAGCAGTTTGATTGATTCCAGATGAATTGCAGTTGATTGTTGATTGATTTTAGTTGAATACTAGTGATAGGTGGTGGTATCACTAGTGCAAGAGAGCTCAGCGCTCCTCTTCTTCCCAAAGGATCTCTTCATTAGGTTCTATAGCTCTTGATTTTTGTTCCTCTAAATCAGTCAATTGCATGCTCAATTTTCTAGTTTAATCTTGATGGCTGCCTGTTTTACTTGATAAGTAGTTGATGTTTGATTGGTTCTAGTGTGAATTGTAGCTTAATCTTGCATCATTGTGTTCTGAGTTGTAGTTTCTGCATACTTTCAGTAACTTGTTAGCCTTATAGCTTACTTTCAGTTCTAGCCTTGGTTATTGTTTGTTCTTAGCTTGAATACACTTCATTTTGTCCATTGAAACTAATCTGCTATAGCTTTTGTTTCAGTTTAATCCATTACTCAATAAGTCTTTGTTAAATCTTGATCATACAAGTTAAAGGAGTGTTTGGGAATATCTTTTAAGTGGTTTTCAAGTGTTGATAATTGGTGTTTCAGAGTTTGTTTCTAGTCATTAAGTGGTAACAAGTAGTTTTCAGCTTTTTACAAGTCAAAATAATAGTCAAACAGGCAATTGGTTAACAAATAGTTTGGGTCATTCTTATTTCAGCTTTAGTTTGGTAAACTTGTTACTTTCAATTGCTGAATTCTCCTTCATTACTTGATGAAATTTCTTCAAACTTGTTTCTAGTTCTAGCTTACATCATAAACTTTCAGTTTCTAAAAGGAAAATCTACAGTTTTAGGTAATAAGCTAGAAATAAGCTTTTTAGTCCATGACTGAGCATTTGTCATTCTCTGAGACAAAGTGCTAACTGTTTTACTGGTTCTCTTAATCCACTTCACAAAAGTTGTTGTTTTCTTTCACCAAACCAGTTAGAAAGTATTGAATATTAAGTTTTGAAGTTTTGAGCTTTTTGCAAAAAGTTGGTCAAACTTAGTCAACATAAGCTCAAAAGAGCTTATTTCAGATTTCTCATTCATTTCTGGATGAAAATGGTTCTAGTTTGATTTCCCCTTCTTTAAATCAAGTGCTTAATCAGTTTCTTTACAAAAATCAAGTTGTGATTGTTTGGAATAAGCTGTAGCTTATTTTGTGCTTATTAATAAGCACTCAATTGCTTATTTTTGACTTTTAGCTAGATTCCTCAGACACACTTAGCTTAAATTGGATTTTAAGAGTTTTGCAAGTTGTTTCAGCTTATTTGGTTGAGTATTAAGCTCAAACGAGCTTATTCATTCTTGTTGCCCGTTTTTACTTAAAACTTTTGTTTAATTGCACTTTGGTCCTTATATTTCATTCAGTGTTTAATCTTTGGCTAAACTTCCAAGTAATTAGGGTTTGCAAAGATTTAGTCCCTGGATTTTGAAGTTTGTTAAATTTCAGTTATCAAGTTGTTGGTTAGTTACAATTTTAGTTAGTTTGTTAAAGTTTTTACATAATTGGTCCTTTTAGTTAACTGTTTTGCATTAGTAGTCCTTATAATTTTTAGAATTTACATTTCAAGCATTTACATTTCATAGAAATTACATTTTCAGTCCTTTTAGTTTCAAGTTTTGCATTTTATATTTTACTTGAATAAAATTTGGTATTTGCAACTTGTTTTACGTATAAGTAGGTTTATATTTTTCATTTTTAAATAGTATTGTTTGAATTAGCAATAGATTACCAAGCAAGCTTGAACAACCAAGAACAATAATAAATCTGATATTGATTGGACTTTCTATTGGTTAAGAACTGAGAAAACGAACTTACATTATACTACATTTCACTCACCTATAGTTAAACCTGCTGGTTTAGATCTGGATACCGTATGTGCTTATATTGCTTCTATGCCCAATGCTTCAGTGATTACATATGAGGACCTTGAGCAGATAAGTGATGAGAACTTGGAAGAGATGGACATTAAGTGGAACATGGCTCTTGCTAGTATAAGAGCAAACAGGTGGAACAGAAGGTTTAAGAAGAAGATGACCTTCAATGCAAAGGACACAACTGGATTTGACAAATCCAAAGTTGAATGCCACAACTGTCATCGTATGGGGCACTTCATGAGGGAATGCAGATCTCCTAGAAGATCTGATGCTGGTAAACCCTCAAGTCAAATTGTTAAAGCTCAGGATCCTAAGGCCATGGTTGCAGTTCAAGGAATTGATGGAATGGGATGAGATTGGAGCTATCTGGTTAAGAATGTGGAAGAGGATAAAGCTTTGGTTGCTGAAATTGAAGAAGAAGAGCATGTTGAATATGCTCTCATGGCACACTCCTCCTCTTCATCTGATAATGAGGTATACGATGATGCTTTTTGTAGTAAAGGTTGTAGGTTAAATACTGAGAGACTTAACAAAGAGGTGTTAAGATTATTAGATGATATGAGTACTGAAAGATGCAAACTATCTAATTACCAACTAGCTCGTACTGAAACTGAGAAGACAGTTTCTGAATACAAGAAAATGGAATTTGACTTAAAAGATAAAATAAATATCTTAAAACATGAGTTAAATGCTAGTATGGATATTAGAAACATCATGGAAAGGGTTAATGGTGAGTTACAGGCTAAGTTAGATGAGGCCATTAAGAATAAAGTTAATGCTGGCCTTAAAATTCAAAGATTTGATAGAGCCACACAAACCCTAGGAGAATGTGTGAATAAACAAAGGGATCCTAAGGACATGACTGGGATTGGGATGAAAGATTACTCTGTGGTTCCACCACCAGCTGGTGACTTCTATGGTGTCCAACAAAAGGACCTATCTTGGACTGGTTTGCCAGAACTCCAAGAGGAGGAATTCATTCCTCCACCAAGAGTTGTCACCCTAGTTGAGGAGTATCAACAAAAGTTGACTGACCTGAATGAATGGAAGAAAGCTAACCCTACCTTATTTGTTAAGGGTGGCTTGCTATGTGAAAGTCCCAATGAGTCAACTCCCATTAAGGTTACAAACCCAATCAATAGTAAGGCTGTTGATCTTGGCTCAAACACTGTTAGAAAACCTAGCATTAAGTATGATGAGATGTATAGGAATACTAGGTCACCTAAGAGCCAAGTTAGTAATGATGGAACAGGCTTCTTCTCTTCTAGACCTAGGGTTGTGTCTAGAAAAGCCTGTTACACTTGTGGTAGCTTTTCACATTTAGCATATAAGTGTGTCAACGCTCCCAAGGTCAACGCTGACAGGAACAAATTCAGCGCTGACAGGAACAAAGTCAACGTTGTTAGAAAGTCACACGTTGTCAGTCCCAAACCTTGTGTGTAGCAAAGTCCACAAGTGATTAGACCTGCCCCATTCTTCACTAGAGGGTCTAACACTCATGGACAAAGACCATTTCAAAAGACAAACACTTGGTCTAATAGGCAATGGATTTCTGTAGCAAACCCTAGGTTCAACGCTGACAAGGGTAATTTCAGCGTTGACAAGACCAATTCCAACGCTGACAGAAACGTGACCAGACCTAAATATTTGCAACCACAGGGTAAGGGGTCTAAAGCTTCTTCAAGCTTAACATGGAGACCAAAGAAAGATCTAAACCCTAATGATAATGGGATTTCAATGACCTGCAACAGATTTAATTACATTTCAAAGGTCATTACAAAACCTATTGGGGTTAATTGGGTATTTCATCCTAAGAAGGATGAAAATAGGGTTGTTGTGAGAACTAAGTCTGTTCTTATTGAACAACCAGATGAATCCAAGTCTTCTAAGGCTTGGGTTCCCAAAGAAAACTAATTTGTTTTCTTTATGTGCAGGGCATTCAAAAACAGGTCAATGATTATGGATATTGGGATAGTGGATGCTCAAGGCACATGACAGGGAAGGAAGATTATCTCACAAACTTCACTCCCATTAAGGATGGTGATAAGGTTTACTTTGGAGGCGGATATGGTACTATCACAGGCAAAGGAACCCTTCTCACCAAGAACTTGCGTTTTGAGAACGTATTTCTGGTAAAAGAACTTGACTACAATCTTTTTAGTGTATCACAAGTTTGTGATAACAAAAATAAAGTTCTGTTTACTGATACTGAATGTTTGGTGTTAAGCAAGGATTATAAGATCCCTGATGAGAAATATATTGAATATAGAACACCTAGGCATAAAGACATATACAATGTGAATCTGAATGGGATTAGAATGAATAACAATATGTCTTGTTTTTATGCTAAAGCTTCAGTAGATGAAAGTAATTTGTGGCACAGGAGAATAGGGCACATAAATTTTAAGAATATTAACAGGCTTGTGAGACTTGGCTTGGTTGATGGTTTGCCTGAGAAGGCCTTCCGCAATGACCACTCTTGTGTTGCATGTCTTAAAGGCAAGCAGCACAAGGTCTCATTCAAGTCCAAACAGGTGCACTCTAGTACTAGACCTCTTCACTTGCTTCCTATAGACCTCTTTGGTCCAACCAATATAGAAAGTTTGAATGGTAAGTCCTACTGCTTTGTTATAACAGATGACTTTTCTAGGTTTACTTGGACCTTCTTTCTAGCTATGAAGAGTGACACAACTGACACTTTAATTGATTTTATCACTCAGTTTGAGAAGAATACTGGTAATGAAGTTAAATTACTTAGGAGTGATAATGAAGGTGAATTTAGGAATAAAAAGTTAGATGATTTCTGTGCCAGGAAAGGAATTACTAGGCAATTCAGTATTGCCAGAACCTCACAGCAAAATGGGGTTGCTGAGAGGAAAAATAGAACCCTAATTGAAGCAGCCAGAACCATGTTGGCTGATGCTCATTTTCCTATAGCCTTTTGGGCTGAGGCTGTTAATACAGCTTGCTATGTTCAAAATAGAGCATTGGTCAACAAGATTCAGAACAAAACACCTTATGAGTTACTCTGGGGAAGAAAACCTAATATTGGTTTTCTCAGACCTTTTGGTTGTCATGTAGTAGTTTTAGACACTAGTGATGCCTTAGGTAAATTTAGTGCAAAAGGTGATGAAGGCTGCTTCATGGGTTATTCAGTGCCGAGCAAGGGATATAGGGTTTATCTTAAAGAGGAAAAACGTATACTTGAAAGAGTACATGTTAGGTTTTTAGAGAATAAACCTAGTGATCCTGAAAGTGGTCCAAATTGGTTGTTTAACTTGGAACCTTTATCTAGAACTTTAAATTATATGCCCGTCACTAATCCAGACATTGTGAAGGTAACTTCAAATGTTGTGGAAGAACAAGTTGTTGATGTTTCAGGTAAACAGGTTCATGAAAAGGTTGGATCACAAGCAGAAAAGTCATCTCCTATCCAAGAGTATGTCACAATTCTCATATGGACAGATGCTTTTGCTGCTGCTGCTGCTGCTGGAAAACATAATGGTGGTTCCCAAGTACCACCAGATACAAACATGCATGGTCCTTCAGGCGCTGACAAAGGCAAATCTAGCGCTGACAAGACCAATTCAGACGTTGATGGCTCAGACGTTGACAACAACAGTTCAAGCGTTGTTAGCCCAAGCGCTGACAACCAAGATTCATGCGTTGACAACACTTTTGCACATCTTTTTTATTCCACTTTTAAACAAGGTGAACCTTCCAATTTATATGAAGAAGTTCATCCCCATGTAGATGAAAGAGAGTCTGATGAAGAAGATATTGGCAACATGGAGAATGAGGTTGAGGACACCAGACTTTTTGAAGGAGGAGTTCTCACTTCTACTATGAAGAATCACCCCACTTCTGAAATCATTGGTGATATTATGACTCCTGTTAGGACTAGAAGATCTCATCAAGGTCTTGGTGGATTTATTGCCAATATACACAAGAAGGTTGATACCCCTCTTGTGCAAGCATGTTTGTTTGCCTGTTTTCTGTCACAACAGGAACCCAAGAAGATATTTGATGCTCTCAAAGAACCAAGTTGGGTGGAAGCAATGCAGGATGAGCTTCACCAATTTGCAATTCAGGATGTTTGGGAGCTGGTTGATTGTCCCAGGTATGTCAGACCTATAGGAACAAGATGGGTTCTAAGAAACAAAAGAGATGAAAGAGGTATTGTTTTCAGAAACAAGGCAAGGTTAGTGGCTCAGGGTTATACACAAGAGGAGGGGATAGACTATGAGGAGGTCTTTGCACCAGTTGCAAGGATTGAAGCTATTAGGATCTTTTTAGCCTATGCATCCTGCATGGGCTTCACTGTCTATCAAATGGATGTCAAGAGTGCCTTCCTCTATGGAACTATTGTTGAGGAGGTATATGTGATGCAGCCTCCTGGCTTTGAGGATCCAGAGAATCCAGATAAAGTGTATAGAGTCAAGAAGGCTATGTATGGACTTCATCAAGCCCCAAGAGCATGGTATGGTAATTTGTCTACTTACTTAGTGGACAATGGATTCAAAAGGGCCACCATAGATCAGACACTATTTACAAAGAAGAAAGGTAAGGATGTGTTGCTTGTTCAGGTCTATGTTGATGACATCATTTTTGGGTCTACTGATCCAAAGATGAGTGAGGATTTCTCCAAGCTTATGACAGACAAATTCAATATGAGTGCTATGGGGGAGATGAACTTCTTTCTTGGTTTACAAGTTGAGTAGAAAGAAGATGGTATCTTCATCTCCCAGGATAAATATGTGGCTGAGATCTTGAAGAAGTTTGGCTTTTCTCCACATGAAAAGAGGGCTACTACTCCTATGGATAGAGAACACCCTTGGGGAAAGATTGGAGATAGGAAAGATGTTGATGTCAGGCACTATAGATCCATGATTGGATCATTGATGTATCTAACAGCCTCCAGACCTGACATCATGTTTGCTATGTGTGCTTGTGCACGCCATCAAGTGACTCCTAAAGAATGTCACCTTTATGCTGTGAAGAGGATCTTTAGGTACCTAAGATGCTATCCTAGTCTTGGTTTGTGGTACCCAAAGGATTCACCATTAGAGCTGATTGCATATTCAGATAGTGACTATGGAGGTGATAAATTTGATAGAAAATCCACAACTGGTGGATGTCAGTTTCTTGGGAGCAAGTTGATATCTTGGCAATGCAAGAAACAAACAGTGGTGGCTAATTCTACAACTGAAGCTGAGTATGTGGCTGCAGCTGCTTGTTGTGGACAAGTTTTGTGGATTCAGAACCAGCTGTTGGACTATGGGTATAATTTCATGCATACCAAGATATTTGTTGACAATAACAGCACATTATGCATTATTAAGAATCCTGTACATCATTCTAAAACTAAACACATAGAAATTCGACACCATTTTATAAGAGATTGTTTTGAAAAGGGTTTAATACAACCAGATAGGGTTGACACTGAGGAGAATGTGTCAGATTTACTAACTAAACCTTTTGATACTGGGAGGTTTCAATACTTGGTAACAAGTATTGGAATGATCAATCTCACATAATATGTGTTTTAGAGTCTTTTTGTAAAAGTATGTACAGGATAATGCATTGTTATTGGTCTTTTTGAGGATTTAGATTTTCCACTATCTTTTTCTAACACTGACAAAGGTTGCTTGAACGCTGATAAGTGTTTTTGTAACGTTGTCAGCAATATATTTGTCTAACGCTGACAAAGCTTCCCTCAACGCTGTTATGTGTTATCGGGGCGTTGTCAGCAACAATGTTAGTTTTGTGGTTTTCAATCTAAATGTGCAGGTGGTGTTAGCAGTATACAATTGGATACAGAGTTGCTTATGGATCAATGGAGAAGCATTTGGGCATGTTTTTGTTTATGGATTATGGTTGGAGTTTTTAATTCCTATCTTGACATAAATTTTTATGTTCATGCATATTTTTAACAACTTATGTATCATAGTTTAATTGGAGGTTTTAGGAACCTTTAGGATGTTTGGGTATCCATATGATACTCTTATCATAATTTTAGATTGTGTCCACAGGTGAGTATGAGTTAGTTTTACTAAATCACGAGGCACTGTAGCATGCAAAGTTGATATACTATGCATGCTGCCAAGACATTTTTGGCCTAGAATTGGTTGTGGTCTATTGGGAGACTTAGGAATAATTATGTTATGGGATTTACCTGGGAGTAACAAGGAATTTTATAAGGTAACTTAGTTGTTAAGAGTTTTGGTTAGCAAGGGACACTAGAGGACTGTTATGTCTATCTTGCATAAGCAAGTGTACATAACTGGACAGTGCTTGCCGCCCTATAATAATTATCAACTTTTTGGTTATCTTCTCTAGGATAAATTAATTTGTTAAGGTCATTTTTCATTTTTAAACATTTTTTTTGGACGCTGACAAGTATTTTTCCAAGCGTTGTTGTGACCAATTTAGACGCTGACATGGCTATGGCAAACGTTGACAAGAATATAGCCGTTGGGCGTTGATAGGTTATTTTTGACCGTTGACACTCAATGGGACCTACCCCGTTGTTACTTTTTGACATATCTTTAGGCCGTAATTTTGGGAGTTGATAACTTTCATTTAATGCATGAGATAAACTTATTATTTTTCAATATTTTCATGATTACATTTTGAAAATACTTGCCTATTTTTGGGCAAATCACATGCATTTTCTTCTCCTATATATTTGGCTCCTATTTTAAACAGGGTACCTATTATTCTTGTCTAACACAATCTTCTCTTATCAACTTCATCTTCATCAATTATTTTTAACAGCTTTCAACAATGGCACCAAAGTTTAAACCATCAGATTTGGAATTGGGGTTCATAAGCCAACACAACATGATCGCGTATCTTGAAGCTGATGATGCTCTGTTTCCCCAATACACACAAATGGTGGCGTATTTGAACGCATCTCCTTTTAGGTATGCTCTTTCTCATGCACCACTCATTCCTGTCACACATATTAAACAGTTTTGGAACACTGTTAGTTCCTCAACAGTTAATAGAGTGACTACATTATCTTCTATTGTTCATGGGAGAACTTGGGTGGTTACTGAAGCTTTGGTACGCCAAGCTTTGCATCTTGATGATGCTGATGGTATAACCACCCTTCCCATTAGTGAAATAGAACAAGGACAAAGGGCTTTGGGTTATCCTTTTCCTGATGAAGGAACTTTAAATAAATATCATAAACAGGAGTTTCCTCCAGCCTGGAAGTACCTAATACATGTCCTTCTACAATGTTTGAGTCCCAAATGTACTGCACACAATGAGATCAATAGATCTATTGCCAGTGCTATTGTGTGCATTGCTACTGGGCAAAAATTTAATTATTCTAAAATGAGTTTTGAGGGCATGTGTAAAAATAAAGGGACCAAAATGACTTTAGCGTATCCCATATTTTTACAAATGGTTTTTGATGTCCAAGGATACTACACAAGGGATCATGATGATTTTTATGAGATCCCTGTGCAAAAGAAAGCAATTTTTATGAAGATGAACTCACCCCCACATCGTGACCTACCCTTAACCCAAGCTATGCTTGTTGTCATTGCAGCAGCACAACCCCAACCAGAACCCCAACCTCAATTTGACCCAATACCAGAACCATTACCTTCACCACAACATATGCAAATTGATCAAGAACCCTTCGACGCTGACACGTTCAATGTTGGCGTTGATGTACCTATTTCAAACGTTGACATACAACCTTCACAGTCCCAAACACCCCTTAACCAACCCACATCCACCCAATCCACATCATCATCTCCACCACCACAATATAGGTTACAAAAACGCCAAAGGACTACTGGAGTGTTCTCCTCTAGTGGTCCTAGCCATGTAGCAGAGAGAACCACCACCACAAGTGTGGTTGGTGCTATGGATGAGGCTGGGACTATTGGTTCTGGCTTAGAAGCTGGTCAAGGCAGTCCCACCATAATTAAGACCTCATCCATGCCCAATGAATCTGACTTGGGAGGTCAAATACCCATTTTAGAAGAGGGCAGATTGGAACCAATGACCCTAATGGAATTGACGGCAGTCTGCATGAGCTTGCAAAAGCAAAATGCAGACTTGGTACAAGTTGTCAGCACACAAGGCCTTGAACTCAAGCAATTTGAGGGAGAGGATTGTTATTTTGGAGACTGCTAGTGCAAGGAGAGGGATGGAGGAATCTTCCAAAGGGGAGGATGAACAAATACATGTGAGTGATAAGGGCAGCCATGATGGTCAATCTTTGGATGTTGCTGAGGCCCTAACAAGTTTGAAGAAACAGACAGGTTTTGATACGTCTCTAGTCTCTCCTACAAACTTAAATTTATCATTTACAGCCATGTTGGAGGAAATTGCAAAAGGCGTTGAGGCAGGAAATTTGAGCGTTGACAAGGAGAATTTGAACGCTGACATGAGTATTTTGGGCGCTGACAAAGCAGAATTGGGCGTTGATAGACCTGCAAATGAGGTTGATGTATCCCAGTCATCATCCATCATCAAAGAGGTTTCTTCACAGGTATTACCATCTACCTTACCAACAATGGATCCATTAGATAAGGGTAAAAGTATTATGGTAGAAGAGGTTGTTCCAAAGAATGCAGCACAAATTGAATTTGATAGAAGGTTGGCTGCACAAATTGTGGAACAAGAAAAGAAAAAGGTGGGTGAATCACCTTTTGTTGTCACTTCAAAAGAGCAAGAAGGAAGTGATGAAGCTAGCTCAGACTCAAGTGTTATGATCATAGAACAGCCAGAAAGACTTGAGTATGGAGATGAGTTGGCCAAGGAGAAATTGAGAGAGTTGAAATTGCAGGTTGATTTTGATATGCCAGAGGTGGTTCAAATGTATCATGCTTGGGAAGAAAGATGTATGGAGAATCCACACTTGACCATTTCAGATCAGATATGGGGTTTGGAGATTCTTCTCAGAGTACAAAAGGATTGCAAGGTCATTTTGAAACACAAAGCAAGCAATGTTCTCTCAGAGTTGAAAAGGGATAGAAGGGAGTTGTACTGCATGTTGCTCAGGTGTCATGGAACAGGGTGGACTTATCAGAAATTGAAGGCATTGACATTTGATGAGTTGGAATGTAGAGCTTATCCCATTTGGGTTAGAGGGCAGGAAGCAAACACTCTAAGACTTCTTTCTGATGAAAGAAAAGAAGAACTTGCAGAGGAAATGGAGCTCAAGAAAGCTATGTTTGTTCCCAGACCAGTGAAAAAGGGAGTTTCTCTTCAGTTTCCCAAAGATATGGATCCATTACATCCAAGTGAAGCTGTCATAAATGATTGTGGTAAAAATACGACCTTTTAGGAAAAAGGCGTAAAAGCGGTAAGTATTGAACAAATGACTTTAGGAAAAATCAAGTGTTAATGACCCTTAAGGTATGAAAGTTCGTTTCCCAAGGAGGTATATGTGTGTGAGAAATTTGTTAAATGTTTGTGATTAATGATTGGTTTAGAAGGGGATGAGAAAAGAAGATGACGAAGATGTAAAAATAAAAATAAACACTACTAGAAAGTTAAAACGTAGAACCTTAAAAATCACAAAAAATAAAAATTAATTCTAAAAATTACCAAAAACTCACCAAAAATCAAAATAAATAAACTAAGAGTTTACCAATGATTAAAACTTTTTCAAACCTTTTAAATAATTAAATATTCAATTTTTAAATGCTAATTAAAGCCCTAAAAATCAAATAAATTATCAAAAAGCCCAAATAAAGATTTTTCAATTAGTAAACCTCAAAAATGACCTAAAAAGATTAAAAACTATTTTTAGAAATTTTGAAACTAAAAAAACTATTTAAAATTATTTAAAAACTATTAAAACTTAAAATAATTATAAAAATTAATCTAAAAGAGATAAAATTATTCTAAAAGTTGCTAAATTCCTATTTTAATGTATTAAACCTAAGAAAAATGTAAAAAGTTGGAAAATGTTAAATTTTAAAAATAATAATAAAATAATAATAAAAATCCAAAAATTATAAAAAATTCTAAAAACTTGCAAACTAGTTTATTTTAACCTAAATAATCAGAAAATCAAAGTGAAATTACCAAAATACCCCTATTGGGCCCTCAAATGGGCCAAAACCAAAAACAGTCAACCAAATTGGGCTTTTGGGCCCAAAAAGTCAAACTTGGCCCAATTGACTTGGAAAAGCCCTATCTGACTAAAAATTCAATTCTAAGAACAAAACTCTAAAGGCCCAAAAGCTGAAAATGAGCTTATCACAGCTTATTTAACACTCAGCTTATTCTTATTGGGCTTTTTAGCCCATTAAGCCATAAGCTAATGCCATAAGCTATAATTTGACACACAACCTTCTTTTGGGATGCTTATGAGATCTGTAAAAAGAAATTTTGAAAAAGCTCACTCAATAAGCCAGAAATAAGCAAAGTAAAAATTCACTAAAAGACAAAATAGTCGTTCTAGAGATTTAGGGCACCTCAGGACTTGATTCAACTTGCAAAAGCTTTCAAATGGACTCAATAAGCAAAATCAATCAACAAAAATCCAATAAGCACAACCAATAAGCCAGAATAAGCACAAATGAACTTATGAAAAAGTCAATGGAGTTGGTTTTCTAGTCAAACCCTAAAGTCAACCACCCAAATGCTCCAGTATGAACAAATGGGTCAAAATATGAGCACCTATTACAAAAACAAAGTTGTTGCTGGTTGGAATAAGCTATTATAGCTTACTGATAAGCTGAACCCAATTTTACACTATCAGTGGCAACCAGCAGGGGAAAGGAGTTCCCACTGCTTTGACTATTTGACCAAGCTTATATGAGAGTTCTGGTTTGATTCAATTGGAAACAAAGGCACCCTTGTGATCAGTGAATCACAAGGAGTCAATAGCAACAATAAAATCACAATATGGTTCACACAATAAGCCACAATAAGCCAAACAGTCACCAAATATGCACCAGATATGGAAATAAGCAGTTAAGCACTTAATAAGCCGATTTAGACTGAATAAGCCAACCAAACTTAACAAGATGCATACACAAGCTATATAAACTCAGAACAAACACAAAGCAACAAGAATCAAACACTGAATCAAAGTAAATAACAAGATAAAAGCACAAAATGTTTCTGATGAACAATGAACAATATGCAGACAAGTTTTGCTGATCTATTTGGCACTTGATCCAGTTTCAAGCCTCAAATCCTTCTTCCCTGGTGTGATTAACTCAGATTTAGCACTTGTTAGCCCTAGCCTAAGCTTAGATCTAGGTGTCCTCAAAATCCTAGCCAATTTTACCAAGTCTTTAAGATTTTATAGCCAAATAATGAATCTATGTGTTCAAACCCACAAAACGTGCAAACAGATGAACTAATACACCTAAATAACAGATACCAACACTTGCAACCACAATACAAGCACTTAGTAAACCACAAATCCAAAGTATGCAGTAGACCCAAACACTTCTTAATCTACCACTTAACAAAGAAACTTGTGATTTTAACTAATAACCTACTGATTTTAATGATAAAAAACACTTACTAGATAGCAACTAACACAATCAAAATCAAAAATCACCAGCCCAAACGCCAATACTCAAAATCAAAACACCAAATCAAAATCAGTCATAAACATGAAATTTTTAGGGGAATCTTAACCAAGAGATTATACCTGCCTTCCACAACATCCTAGGAAGGCCAGCTATGCTCCTTGGACCTTGTTCAACAACTAGAACAAGACCAAGGTACTTCAACAAAGATGATGCAACACTGCCTTGGTTGATGGTTCAAAGTAGAACCTCAAGGACTTGATGTCTTTAATACAAGCAGCAAACAACTCAACCAAGGGCTCTAATCCCTTCACAAGCTTGGTGTCAACAAGCTTGTAAGAGCTTATAGCAAATGGTCAAGGGTTAGTACACAAAATAAGCCAAAACAGAACCTAGGATTTCAAGGTTTTTTAACCTTAAAAACCTTATGAACCAAGACGTGCCTTAACCACTAGATTAAGGTAGGTCTTAACAATCAAATGGAACTCAGAATTAGGCTACTCAAACACCAAACTTTTAATTAAATCAAAAAGAGATTTCAAAATTTCAGAAATTCAAATTTTATTTAAACTTAAAAAGGAATTACAAAGATAATAGCCTAAAACTGGAACAAAGGGACTCTCACATGTTGAGGTCTCCTTTTATAGGCAAATGCCTGGCTACACTATTCATAAACCCTAGATGTGATTTCTCTAAAATGACCTTGAGTCCTTGAGTGCGTTTGTTGTTGATGAGCTGTCCAAAGTGATCCCAAACGTTCATTTTAGCTTTGGAATGAAGCATTGATCCTTAGCTGTTGATCTTAACACGTGGCATGACTTGGAGGGCAAGTACTCATGTGATGGGTGAAACGGTTTGAATGGTGGGGTCCTTTGGGTGAGTGGGAGTGTGAGTTTAGGCATGGGATAGATTCGTGTGAAGGTTAATTGTGTTTTGGTGTAGGTAATTGTAAAAAAACCCCTTGTTGGTAAAAAGTTAAAACTGGGTTCATACGTGTGAATAGTGACACGTTTGATCCGTTTTCTTAGGGAGAAAGTTGTTTGGCGCGTGTTTAGGGATTTAAACTTCCAAACTTGACAGTTTTGGTCCTTTTTCTTCCTTTCTTTTGTCACTTGTGAATAAAAGTCTATCAGCGCCCATTTCCTTTGTAACAACTTTCAACTTTTGTCATTTTTGGCACCAAACTTTCCAAAAAGTGTTTCAAAGGTTATTTTTGGAACTTTTGCATATTTGAAGGACTGATCTTGGACATTTTTGATCTTCAAAGGTCTTCAATGTATCTTTGGCTTGATGAGGGACCATATTTGATAATTTGAAATTGTTGAGGGACTAATCTTGCCATTTCTTCATAGTTGAAGGACCTTTTGTGTAATTTTGACAAACTTAAGGGACCAAGCTTGTAATTATTAATATAAAAGGGTTTTAAGTGTCATTTCTTCAATAAATGAGGATCAATCTTGTATGTCTTTAAGTCTTCAAGGGTATTTGTTGAGTTTTCCATGATTAGGGCCCGGTTCTTTGTACGGCTTCGTTTCTCGTGTCCGTTTTTCCTTGTAACTTGTGATCTTTTGTCTTTTGCACGATATCCATACCAAAAATACAAAAGTAAAAAAACACAAGCATATATATGGTATTTTATGACATTTTTATGCATTTAAAGCCCGAAAAGAACGATGAGATCATGTATAAATGCCATCTCATCACTCCCCCATACTAAGCCATTGTCGTGCCCTCACGCAATGCTAGAATAAAGTATCTAAGCATCACCAAAGTCCAATTTTATTAACCTTTATTTAAAAGTAAGAGACTTGCTACATGCTACAAAGATGTGTAAAGACATAATGTATGATTTTCATCACAAGAAATGACTTTTAGGGTCAAAGAATAGAAACAAGTGAATGTGCCTTAGAGTAAACTTCGTCATCCTTGATTGTCATACATTCCATGCTAAGTGCAAAAACGAGATCATTGTTGGTACAAGTCACAATGCTAACACTACTCATACGTCCAAATTGTGTAATACTTTTTCTCCCCGCAATCCTAGTTATTATAAAAGGAAATGTGTTACTAGCATTTTTTATCTATTTGTCATGGATCACAAGTGATTCATATTGACTTATTTGAGTAGTTATTAGTCCGAAAGCAAAGTAGCACGATTTGATCAATAGTTAGCCGAAGGACAAAATCTTTTAAAACGACTTCTCGTGTATCTCCTTAAGTTCATATCTTGGCATAACTCGTTTCACGATTTGAGACCTTTCTCGGACCGATATTTGGCATGTACTTCATACTTCAAATCATGGGAAGACGTTCTCGAAATTATGGTCTTCTCTTCATATATTTGGAATTTCTTCACTGACATTTTTTGAGAGATTCTTCATATTGGACCACGACTTCATCATTTTTCTTCAATCTTTACTTTGGATTTTGATATACAACGATCCGCCTCCTTTTCGGACTTGGATATATTTATCCTCATACCTTGTTAGGGTCTTTTTGGATAGACTTTCTCCATGATCTTTAGGGGAGTAATTGCTTTTCGTCGTGTGTCTCGATCCTTCATATTGATTTAGGAATAATGATACTTCTCATCATCTTGGGATCTTTAGCAAAAATAGAGCTCCTCATGCCTTGTTAGGGCCTTTTTGGATGATCGCCAATCTTCGCGTCCCGCTTCAATAAGTTATGCCTTGGCTATGAACTCTATTCAACCCCGAGCAACTTTTAAACGATCTTGTGCTAGAGGCTAAGTAACCTTTCAAATCGTACGACCTTACTTATTGCAATTATGATTTATTCCTAATGCATTGATCTTATGGGAAGAAAAAGCCACAATTAAAAACATATGAGTTTTTGAAAGAACATTTCCATGTTCTACGTTTAGCATGATCACTTGTCTAACTCTATCATTTCTCGTTCTTCACTATATAAAGACCTCTAATTAAAGAGACTCGTGAATACTTAGCCATGCAAGTCAAAATTAAGCCAAATTTGGATTAGCTTTCATTAAGACTATATCAAATCAAAGTTTTGGGTTTTCAAGCCACCTATAGGATCTTGCACTTTCTTGGACTTTTTCAAGTATAGAGAATGCGTTTTATAGTTCCCTTGATAAGTGACTTTCTAGGATCAATTATAGGAACTTGCGAAAAGTTCTTGTTCTTAACCCGAAAGAGTTAAGACTTTCGCGTTTTAAAGCTCCCAATATAAAAGTCTAGCAAAACTTGAATTGAGCGGGTTAAGGAATGTAAATGTCTCCAAATGCCCATCAAGCCAAAAATTAACTCTTATTCTACCCAACGGAAAATATACATTCGTGTCTTAAAAACACTTATGAAAACTAAGAAAAATTTTAAAATTTAGCCATTTTTAGCCTTATTAGCAAAACAAAATATTGAAAGTTGGAAGGCGTGAGGGCGTAGCGAAGCAAGTACATATTCACCCCCCATACTAAAAGTAAACATTGTCCTCAATGTTTCGAGTCTAAAGGTGGAGCACCCCCATACTAGAGACGAAGAGTCGAATGCTTAGGATCTAGCATGGAAAGGGTGATCAACAATATATCTAAAGCCGTTTATTAAGTATGCTAAAAGATAATTGTTTGAACAATAAAGGATATGTCATTGATTCGTGAAAAACTTCTTCAAGCAAACGATGGAGGCTCACGTAAACGAACACGAGAGTCTTCAATCGTAAATGATGATGATGATCTAGATAACACAATCACAAACAAACACGAGACAACGAGTTGAAGGGTACAAGTCCCCTTATTAGTGAATAGTGAGAATAAAAGATAAGCATGGGATTTCCCCCACGAGGCACCTCGTTTTTGATTACCGAGTCATGAGCTCGACTCGATCCCCTCAATGCTAATTATCATTGGGGAAGGTGACTCGGTCGAGGGCAACCATTGAAGGAATTTCCCCACCAAAGTAGTGCTTAAGCCTATGTCCATTCACCTTGAAATTAGGACCATCATCTTGAGCTAGCTCAATGGTCCCATACGGAAACACTTGTGTAATGGTGAACGGACCCGACCAACGAGATTTCAATTTCCCGGAAAATATCTTAAGACGAGAGTTAAAAAGCAACACTTGATCACCAACGTTAAAAACCCGGTTTTTAATCTTTGAATCATGAAACTTTTTAGTCTTTTCTTTAAAAATTAATGAATTTTCATAAGCATTATCTCTCAATTCATCCAATTCATTCAATTGAATTTTCCGGTGATCTCCCGCGGTCTTCAAGTCAAAGTTTGCATGCTTAAGGGCCCAATATGCCTTGTGCTCCAACTCAATGGGCAAATGACAATTCTTCCCATAGACTAACTTATAAGGAGTGCAACCGATAGGTGTCTTATAAGCGGTCCTAAAGGCCCATAAAGCGTCATCGAGTTTGTCGGACCATGAAGCACGGTTTTCTCCAATTGACCTCTCTAAAATCCTCTTCAAAGCTCGGTTCGAAACCTCGACTTGCCCACTCGTTTGCGGGTGATAAGCCGTAGAAAGACGATGAGTAACTCCATATTTCTTTAGAACCTTTTCGAATTGGTCATTACAAAAATGGGTTCCACGATCGCTTATAATAGCACGAGGGGTTCCGAACCGAGAGAATAGTTGCTTCAAAAACTTCACTACCACACGAGCATCATTAGTAGGCAAAGCCTTAGCTTCCACCCACTTAGAAAGGTAGTCCACTGCGACGAGGATATATTTGTTGCCATGAGACGATGGGAACGGCCCCATAAAGTCTATTCCCCATATGTCGAAAATCTCACATACTTGAATTATGTTTTGCGGCATTTCATCACGTTGAGACGATTTTCCTTGACGTTGGCACGAATCACACGACTTTACAAGTGCGTGTGCATCACGATAGATAGAAGGCCAAAAGAAACCAGCATCGAACACTTTCTTGGCCGTGAGATTAGCACCGTGGTGACCACCCGTGGGTCCCTCGTGACAAGCTCTAAGGATATTAGAGGCTTCGGTACCAAAAACACAACGTCGAACGAGTTGATCCTCACAAACCCGAAAGAGATAAGGGTCGTCCCAAAAATAGAACTTGACGTCACGAAAGAATTTTCGTTTTTATTGTGTCATCATACCCTTGATTATGAAATTGCCCGCATGGTAATTTGCAATGTCGGCAAACCATGGGGTGGTGTCTTTAGAATTCACTACACCGAGAGTCTCAAGAGGAAATGTTTCGGTGATTTCCTTGTTCTCGAAAACATCTTTGTGAGGATCTTCTAGACGAGAGAGATGATCGGCCGCTAGATTCTCGGCTCTTTTTTTGTCAAGCACGGTGACATCAAATTCTTGGAGGAGGAGCATCCAACGAAGCAATCTCGGCTTAGCATCTTGCTTAGCTAAGAGATACTTGATAGCCGAATGGTCGGTATACACGATGCTTTTAGTCAAGACGAGATAAGGTCGGAATTTCTCAAAAGCATAGACCACGGCAAGGAATTCCTTTTCCGTTGTGGTGTACTTTAATTGAGCCTCGGTCATCGTCTTACTAGCATAGTGGATAGGACGGAAATGCTTGTCATAACGTTGCCCTAAGACGGCCCCTATAGCAAAATCACTTGCATCGCACATGATTTCAAAGGGTAATTCCCAATTAGGAGCAACAAGAATGGGAGCTTCAGTAAGTTTCCTTTTGAGAGTTTCGAAAGCCTTAACACAATCCTCATTGAAATTAAAAGGAGCATCCTTCTCGAGAAGGTGTGTCATAGGTCGAGAGATTTTCGAAAAGTCCTTGATGAAACGACGATAAAAGCCCGCGTGGCCTAGGAAACTCCTAACTCCCTTAACGGTTTTGGGATGAGGTAACTTGGCGATGACGTCTACCTTAGCTTTATCGACCTCAATCCCCGCCTTCAACACCTTATGTCCTAAGACGATTCCTTGTTTACTCATAAAATGACATTTCTCCCAATTAAGCACAAGATTGGTTTCTTCACAACGTTTTAACATTTGCTCGAGATTAGATAAACACGACGTGAACGAATTGCCAAATACCGAGAAGTCATCCATAAACACTTCCATCGACTTCTCGATCATATCGTGAAAAATTGCCATCATACACCGTTGAAACGTACCGGGTGCATTACAAAGTCCGAAAGGCATCCTACGATAAGCGAACGTTCCATAAGGACACGTAAAAGTAGTCTTCTCTTGATCACGAGGGTCGATAGGGATTTGAAAGTAACCGGAAAAACCATCTAAAAAGCAATAGAATTCATTTCCCGCAAGTCGCTCCAACATTTGATCCATGAAGGGCAAAGGAAAGTGGTCTTTACGAGTGGCGTCATTTAACTTTCGGTAGTCAATACACACCCTCCAACCGGTCACAACACGAGTGGGAATTAACTCGTTGTTTTCATTAGGCACAACGGTCATTCCTCCCTTTTTAGGGACACAATGGATTGGGCTCACCCAAGGGCTATCGGATATAGGATAAATCATTCCCGCGTCAAGGAGTTTAAGGACCTCCTTTTTAATGACATCGTGAATTTCAGGATTCACCCTTCTTTGACTTTGAATTGCGGGTTTGTAGTCCTCCTCCATTAAAATCTTGTGAGTACAAAATTTTGGGTCAATACCCTTAATGTCGGATATTTTCCACGCAATTGCCCCTTTATGAGCCTTAAGAACTTTCAAGAGCTCGGTTTTTTCATCTTTAGCAAGACCTTTGCAATAATAACCGGCAACTTGTCATCACCTTCCAAGAATGCGTATTCAAGGTGAGAAGGAAGATCTTTCAATTCAAGGATAGGTGGTTCCTCGATTGAAGATTTTGGTTCAACACTCATAACTTCCATCGGCGAAAGAAATGGTGGAATAGAAGTATCATCACTAATCAACACCTCATCTTCATTGTCGATTTCATTTGAAGTGAGATCGCCTCCTTGGAATGGAGTGAGATTTGGTGTGGAATTAGCAAGAATTGGATCCAAAATAGTGAGATTGCCACTTGACGAGCTATCGGAAAAACCTAACACTTCTTGTGAAAACTCATCGCAAACCACATCAACGATGTCAATGTGATTGATGGTAGCGATTGCATAAACATGAGAAGGTTTCGAGTTTTGAGTAGCGTTTATAACAAGTTCCTCTTCGTTGAATCTCAAAGTGATAGTTCTCGCATGAACATCGATAAGCGATCTCGAAGTGTCTAAAAATGAACGACCTAAAATTAGAGGAACTTGAGGATCCGCGGGGATGTCAACTACTATAAAATCAACGGGATAGTAGAACTTCCCCACTTTCACGAAAACATCTTCGGCTACTCCACATGCCATAATCGTCGAATGATAGGCCATCTCGATAGACATGTTCGAAGGAATGAGAGCCGGAAGTGAAAGTGATTTCCAAATGGAAAATGGCATCAAATTAATGCTCGCACCAAGATCGGCCAAGGCGAGGCATTCTTTCATATCTTGTATGTCACAAGGAATGAGAAACTTTCCGGGATCACCAACTTTTTCCGGTATGCGGTTAAGATAAACCGAAGAAGAATTAGCAAGCTTTGAAAGCTTTTCCTTATCGCTCATCATACTTTTAAAAGTAGAAGCGAAACGAGGCATATATAACAACGCGTCGGCTAAACTCACATCAAAATGCACTTGTTGAAACATTTTTATAAAAAGCTCGATTTGTTGTTTGTTACGTTCATGCAATTTCTCTTTTTTTTCGTCTTGAAGGGTAGGGTAAAGGTGGTGTGGGTTGGTCATTAGGGAACGGCCTTGGAAACTCGTGTTCCACAATTGGTATTGGTCCAACCGTAGGTGTGGTTTGAGCGGTACTTCGTGGGATTGTAATGTGCTCCTTTTCGACCATCACCTCGGGTTCTTTCTCGATTTCCTTCTCCGTAGAAGTACTTGGACGAGAGATTGGTTCCTTGAAAGTTTTACCACTTCGTGTAGTAATAACCTTCATTTCTCCCTTCGGGTTTGCAATGGTATCACTAGGAAGACCACCCGAGGAAGAGGGTTTACACATGATTGCTTCAAACATCTTAGCCATTCGATCCCCAAATTTTGATTGCCTAGCATCCGCTTTTAATAACTCTTGCTTAATCTCATGTTGTCCTAATTCCATCTTTTGTTGATTTTGTTGAAGACGTTGGACATTTCCTTCCATTTTGTTTGCATGAGTTTTAAGTTCATTAGCAAGTTCATTTTTTAGCTCGTTTTTCAACTCGGATCTTAAGCTAATCATCTCACGTTGCATGTTATCAAATTTAGCATCATTTGCTTTAGCATAATCCAAAAATTCTCCTTGCAAATTTTTAGTGTGAGCATTTTGAAACCTTGAGTAGTGTTTTGAAAATCACGGTTTTGGTTTTGATTAGAAATTTGTCCATTCCCATTTTGATAATTCCCTTTGTTGTAATTGCGTAAATTTCCTTGGTAATTACCTTGGTTGTTGTTTCGATAATTGTTAACATTTTGGTTTGGTGGAGCTTGATTTTGGCGGGAACCTTGGCCGTTTTGGTTGTAAGTTCCCGTGGCTACATAAGCACTCGAAGTGTTACCATCCGCGGTAATGCACTCGGAAAGATCATGAGCTCCCCCACATGACAAACAACTCTTAGCAACCGCTTTAACCGAAGCGGAATTGGAAGCTTCTTGAGCCTTCCAATGGGACATAAGATTAGCAAATCTATCAAAAAACCGATTTTCCTCATTAGCTTCATCATGTAAGGCATTAATGCTACGAGACGATTGTGACGATGATGACGAACCCAAATTGGCAACACTCGGTGTGTTACGAGGGCTATAAACCTTAGATCTATTCTCAATGATTTGTAAAGCCTCATTTGTCGTCTTGCACAAACAATTACCACCCGCGGCGGCATTCAAATAATCTCGTTCATGATCATTAAGACCATTATAAAAAGTATCAACTTGATGCAATTCCGTAAAATCATGGTGTGGACATTCATGTAACATTTCTTTAAATCTTTCCCATGCCATTGAAAAACTTTCATTATTTCTTTGCACAAATCATGAAATCTCATTTTTCAAGTGTGTTGTTTTAGATGGTGGAAAAAACTTGTTCACAAACTTAGAAACGAGATCGGCCCATGTCAAAATCAAATTTGGCGGTTCTTTCTCGAGCCAAATTTTTGCGGGTCCATCTAACGAGTATGGAAACAACATCATCTTAATGGCGTCATGTGGAACATCCTTAAACTTGCTAGTGGTGGTGAGACGGTTAAAATTCCTAATGTGGTAATGCGGGTTGTCTTTCTCGTGACCTCTAAACTTATTTGCTTGCAACATCGACATTAAACCCGTCTTAATCTCGAAATTATCCGCAAGGATGGCGGGAATCACAATAGCCTCTCCAAAGCCCTCGGTGGGTGCTTGTAGCAACTCCATCATAGTACGATTAGCCATGACGACTTCTTGTTCTACAATAGGTTCAACAATTGGAGGGTCTTCTACAATCAACGTCTCTTGATTGGCTTGCTTTTGAAGTCGTTTACGAGCTCGTTTTGCTTGATTACGAGTGATCATATACTTCACGAAGAATGGGAGGTGGTTGTTTTGTGGATTTTCAATTTTTTTTTGTGTTTTTGATGATATTTAATTTTTTTTGGATTTTGGTGTATCTTCGTAGACAACAATCTACAAAATCTCTCCTCGAATCAAACTCTTGATTAAAGAAGCCTCAAAGGAATGAAAACGATCACGTGGAGTGAACGCCTTCGAATGACTTTAGAACTTTGGTGAAAACCAAATTGTTCAAGAGGTTTTAATCACAAAGAAACCAAGAAAATATATTATACGTAATAATACTTTGGGCGGCAAAACCCTCGATTAGCCTTCAATCTCAAAATACTCACAAGCAAGCGGGGAAACGAGGCGGCGCGAAGCACTTAAGAGACTTTTTCCTAAGGGTATATTGTATATTACCCGCCTTATACCCACCTTATAGTTTGTATTTTTCAAAATCGAGCTTCACGAAAGTATTTATCTATTTTTGCCTTTTTCTTTTTGTTTGAGATTCGAATACAATAATTGAGTGATGAAATCCCAATTAAGGTTGTGTTTTCACACTTTTTGGAGATATTGTGAATTTATTGTGATACTTAATACAATATAGTAATAATATTTTTACAAGAAAAACCAAGAAAACCGATAATACGTATTAGTAGAGTTCTACTAATACAAATACTATTTGGTTAATATTAAAAAACAACAATGCAAATTAATCACGACACACCTCCCCGGCAGCGGCGCCAAAATGATTGTGGTAAAAATACGACCTTTTAGGAAAAAGGCGTAAAAGCGGTAAGTATTGAACAAATGACTTTAGGAAAAATCAAGTGTTAATGACCCTTAAGGTATGAAAGTTCGTTTCCCAAGGAGGTATATGTGTGTGAGAAATTTGTAAATGTTTATGATTAATGATTGGTTTAGAAGGGGATGAGAAAAGAAGATGACGAAGACGTAAAAATAAAAATAAACACTACTAGAAAGTTAAAACGTAGAACCTTAAAAATCACAAAAAATAAAAATTAATTCTAAAAATTACCAAAAATTCACCAAAAATCAAAATAAATAAACTTAGAGTTTACCAATGATCAAAACTTTTTCAAACCTTTTAAAAAATTAAATATTCAATTTTTAAATGCTAATTAAAGCCCTAAAAATCTAATAAATTAACAAAAAGCCCAAATAAAGATTTTTCAATTAGTAAACCTCAAAAATGACCTAAAAAGATTAAAGACTATTTTTAGAAATTTTTAAACTAATAAAAACTATTTAAAATTATTTAAAAACTATTAAAACTTAAAATAATTATAAAAATTAATCTAAAAGAGATAAAATTATTCTAGAAGTTGCTAAATTCCTATTTTAATGTATTAAACCTAAGAAAAATGTAAAAAGTTGGAAAATGTTAAATTTTAAAAATAATAATAAAATAATAATAAAAATCCAAAAATTATAACAAATTCTAAAAACTTGCAAACTAGTTTATTTTAACCTAAATAATCAAAAAATCAAAGTGAAATTACCAAAATACCCCTATTAGGCCCTCAAATGGGCCAAAACCAAAAACAGTCAACCAAATTGGGCTTTTGGGCCCAAAAAGTCAAACTTGGCCCAATTGACTTGGAAAAGACCTATCTGACTCAAAATTCAATTCTAAGAACAAAACTCTAAAGGCCCAAAAGCTGAAACTAAGCTTATCACAGCTTATTTAACACTCAGCTTATTCTTATTGGGCTTTTCAGCCCATTAAGCCATAAGCTAATGCCATAAGCTCTAATTTGACACACAACCTTCTTTTGGGATGCTTATGAAATCTGTAAAAAGAAATTTTGAAAAAGCTCACTCAATAAGCCAGAAATAAGCAAAGTAAAAATTTACTAAAAGACAAAATAGTCGTTTTAGAGATTTAGGGCACCTCAGGACTTGATTCAACTTGCAAAAGCTTTCAAATGGACTCAATAAGCAAAATCAATCAGCAAAAATCCAATAAGCACAACCAATAAGCCAGAATAAGCACAAATGAACTTATGAAAAAGTCAATGGAGTTGGTTTTCTAGTCAAACCCTAAAGTCAACCACCCAAATGCTCCAGTATGAACAAATGGGTCAAAATATGAGCACCTATTACAAAAACAAAGTTGTTGCTGGTTGGAATAAGCTATTATAGCTTATTGATAAGTTGAACACAATTTTACACTATCAGTGGCAACCAGCAGGGGAAAGGAGTTCCCACTGCTTTGACTATTTGACCAAGCTTATATGAGAGTTCTGGTTTGATTCAATTGGAAACAAAGGCACACTTGTGATCAGTGAATCACAAGGAGTCAATAGCAACAATAAAATCACAATATGGTTCACACAATAAGCCACAATAAGCCAAACAGTCACCAGATATGCACCAGATATGGAAATAAGCAGTTAAGCACTTAATAAGCAGATTTAGACTGAATAAGCCAACCAAACTTAACAAGATGCATACACAAGCTATATAAACTAAGAACAAACACAAAGCAACAAGAATCAAACACTGAATCAAAGTAAATAACAAGATCAAAGCACAAAATGTTTCTGATGAACAATGAACAATATGCAGACAAGTTTTGCTAATCTATTTGGCACTTGATCCAATTTCAAGCCTCAAATCCTTCTTCCCTGGTGTGATTAACTCAGATTTAGCACTTGTTAGCCCTAGCCTAAGCTTAGATCTAGGTTTCCTCAAAATCCTAGCCAATTTTACCAAGTCTTTAAGATTTTATAGCCAAATAATGAATCTATGTGTTCAAACCCACAAAACCTGCAAACAGATGAACTAATACACCTAAATAACAAATACCAACACTTGCAACCACAATACAAGCACTTAGCAAACCACAAATCCAAAGTATGAAGTAGACCCAAACACTCCTTAATCTACCACTTAACAAAGAAACTTGTGATTTTAACTAATAACCTACTGATTTTAATGATCAAAAACACTTACTAGATAGCAACTAACACAATCAAACTCAAAAATCACCAGCACAAACACCAATACTCAAAATCAAAACACCAAATCAAAATCAGTCATAAACATGAAATTTTTAGGGGAATCTTAACCAAGAGATTATACCTTCCTTCCACAACATCCTAGGAAGGCCAGCTATGCTCCTTGGACCTTGTTCAACAACTAGAACAAGACCAAGGTACTTCAAAAAAGATGATGCAACACTGCCTTGGTTGATGGTTCAAAGTAGAACCTCAAGGACTTGATGTCTTCAACACAAGTAGCAAACAACTCAACCAAGGGCTCTAATCCCTTCACAAGCTTGGTGTCAACAAGCTTGTAAGAGATTATAGCAAATGGTCAAGGGTTAGTACACAAAATAAGCCAAAACAGAACCTAGGATTTCAAGGTTTTTGAACCTTAAAAACCTTATGAACCAAGACGTGCCTTAACCACAAGATTAAGGTAGGTCTTAACAATCAAATGGAACTCAGAATTAGGCTACTCAAACACCAAACTTTTAATTAAATCAAAAAGAGATTTCAAAATTTCAGAAATTCAAATTTTATTTAAACTTAAAAAGGAATTACAAAGATAATAGCCTAAAACTGGAACAAAGGGACTCTCACATGTTGAGGTCTCCTTTTATAGGCAAATGCCTGGCTACACTATTCATAAACCCTAGATGTGATTTCTCTAAAATTCCCTTGAGTCCTTGAGTGCGTTTGTTGTTGATGAGCTGTCCAAAGTGATCCCAAACGTTCATTTTAGCTTTGGAATGAAGCATTGATCCTTAGCTGTTGATCTTAACACGTGGCATGACTTGGAGGGCAAGTACTCATGTGATGGGTGAAACGGTTTAAATGGTGGGGTCCTTTGGGTGAGTAGGAGTGTGAATTTAGGCATGGGATAGATTCGTGTGAAGGTTAATTGTGTTTTGGTGTAGGTAATTGTAAAAAACCCCCCTTGTTGGTAAAAAGTTAAAACTGGGTTCATACGTGTGAATAGTGACACGTTTGATCCGTTTTCTTAGGGAGAAAGTTGTTTGGCGCGTGTTTAGGGATTTAAACTTCCAAACATGGCAGTTTTGGTCCTTTTTCTTCCTTTCTTTTTTCACTTGTGAATAAAAGTCTATCAGCGCCAATTTCCTTTGTAACAACTTTCAACTTTTGTCATTTTTGGCACCAAACTTTCCAAAAAGTGTTTCAAGGGTTATTTTTTGAACTTTTGCATATTTGAAGGACTGATCTTGGACATTTTTGATCTTCAAAGGTCTTCAATGTATCTTTGGCTTGATGAGGGACCATATTTGACAATTTGAAATTGTTAAGGGACTAATCTTGCCATTTCTTCAAAGTTGAAGGACCTTTTGTGTAATTTTGACAAACTTAAGGGACCAAGCTTTTAATTATTAATATACAAGGGTTTTAAGTGTCATTTCTTCAATAAATGAGGATCAATCTTGTATGTCTTCAAGTCTTCAAGGGTATTTGTTGAGTTTTCCATGATTATGGTCCGGTTCTTTGTACGGCTTCGTTTCTCGTGTCCGTTTTCCTTGTAACTTGTGATCTTTTGTCTTTTTCACGATATCCATACCTAAAATACACAAGTAAACAAACACAAGCATATATATGGTATTTTATTACATTTTTATGCATTTAAAGCCCGAAAAGAACGATGAGATCATGTATAAATGCCATCTCATCAATAAGAAAGAGCCTCAAGCTCTCACCATTAGAAGCTTCAGATATGGTACAAGTGTTACCACTAGATTCCAGAAATCCAATTGTGAGCTATGAAGAAGATGAATGTGGGTTTTGGAAGATTGGCAGGTATGGAAAAGAGGTGCACACTTTTACCACCCTTATATCTTTGTTTGTAAGTTTTGACATAGAAGACTTGGTAGACCTATGGAGGTTGTTAGAGGCCAAGTATGAGGCTGAAGCACCAACTTCAGCCAATGGAATAAAACTGTGGTCCACATTCAAGAGAATGTGTGGACCAAAATATGAGGATCCTGCTATTTGGAAGGACCATTGAAGATGATCTCAATAGTCTTCAATGGAGATTGTATTCAGCTGCTGGTGTTTATTATTTGAGTGCTACAAAGTTTCCTGAGTATCTACTTGTGGATGGTCAGTATTTCATGTCCAAGGATATCTTGGAGAAGATGAAGAACACTCAGCTGGAAATTGATTATTCAAGTGACGTGGTAAAAGACTTGATCAGATTTATTTATTACCAATATGAGAAGGTTTGTAAGATTCCTCCTAGTTCTTAATGTTTATTCAGAAACTTGATCACTAGAGTAGATATCAAGTTTAGGGGAGGATTGTTGGGAATAAATTATAGCCAGTTCACTTGAGCGCTGACAAGAGTAAAACAAGCGTTGACAGGAGTAAAACAAACGCTGACAGCTCAAGCGTTGACAAGATAAAGTCAAACGTTGATACATTGAAGACAAGCACTGATGGGAAGATATACTCTACGCGTTTATTGTATTCTAGATTACTTCTAGTAAAGATAGGAACAACAATGTATTTTCTATATTTATCTTTACCTAGAATAGTTGATACGTAGATTATTGTACAAGGCTTCTTATGTCTATAAAAGAAGACCTTTAGGTTAATGTTCAATATAAGTTTTCATACGTAAACTACTTTCATTGTAAGCAAGTTTGATATCATTAATCAAAGTGAAAGTTTGTTTATATCATTGTGTTCTTGTTTAAGTGTTAATTCCGCATAACACTTAGATTGTCATAAACATATACAAAGGTTTCTCTAAGTGTATTACTTGATCTAATATCGTATACATAAAGATAAATCGATCTAAGTTTGGGATCAAAAAATACCAAGTCACTTGGTTTAAACTTTGGTGCCATTGTTGAAGAAAGCTGTTTGTGAATTATTGAGAAAGATGAATTATAGGAGAAATTTGTTAGACAAGAATATGAGGTACCCTGTTTAAAAATAGGAGCCAAATATATAGGAGATATAGGCACATGTGATTGGTCAAAAATTAGGCAACTATTTTCAAAATATAATCATGAAAATATTGAAAAGAAAATAAGTTATCTTGTGCATTAATTAAAAGTTATCTGCTCCCAAAATTACGGCCCCAAAATTCGTCAAAAATAACAACTGGGTAGGTCCCAATGAGTGTCAACGGTTAAAAATAACCCATCAACGCCCAACGGCTATATTCTTGTCAACGTTTGCCAAAGCCATGTCAGCGTTTAAATTGGTCATAATAACACTTGGAAAAATACTTGTCAGCGTCCAAAAATAAAAGTAATAAAAATGAAAAAGAACCTTAACAAAGTAATTTATCCTAGTGAAGATAACCTATAAATTGATAATTATTATAGGGCGGCAAGCACCGTCTAGTTATGCACACTTGCTTATGCAAGATAGACATAACAGTCCTCTAGTGTCCCTTGCTAACCAAAATTCTTAACAATTAAGTTACCTCATAAAATTCCTTGTAACTCCTAGGTAAAACCCATTATAAATCATTCCCAAGTCTCCCAACAGACCACATCCAATTCTAGGCCAAAAATGTCTTGGCAGCATGCATAGTATATCAACTTTGCATGCTACAGTGCCTCATGATTTAGTAAACTAACTCATACTCACCTGTGGACACAATCTAGAATTGTGATAAGAGTATTATAAAAATACCCAAAAGTCCTAAAGGTTCCTAAATCCTCCCCTTAAACTGTGATACATATGTTGCCCAATAATATGCATGAATATAAAAATTTATGTCAAGATAGGAATATAAATATTCCAACCATCATCCATAAACTAAAACATGCTCAAATGATTCTCCAAGGATCCATAAGCAACTCTGTATCCAATGGTACAATGCTATCAACACATGCACCCTTAGATCAAAAACCCCAAAACTAACATTGTTGCTGACAACGTCACGATAACACTTGTCAGCGTTAAGGTAACCTTTGTCAGTGTTAGACAAATATAGTGGAAAATCTAACTTCTCAAAAAGACCAATAACAATGCATTATCCTGTACATACTTTTATAATAACATCCCAAAACACATATTAAGTGAGATTGATCATTCCAATACTTGTTACCAAATTTTGAAACCTTCCAGTATCAAAAGGTTTAGTTAATAAATCAGACACATTTTCTTCTGTGTCAACCCTATCTGGTTGTATTAAACCCTTTTCAAAACAATCTCTAATAAAATGATGTCTAACTTCTATGTGTTTTGTTTTAGAATGATGTACATGATTTCTTGGTATCAGTAAAAATCCTTGCTCAACACCAAGCATTCAATATCAGTAAAAAGAACCTTATTTTTGTTATCACAGACTTGTGATACACTAAAAAGATTGTAATCAAGTTCTTTTACCAGAAACAAGTTTTCAAAACGCAAGTTTTTGGTGAGAAGAGTTCCTTTGCCTGTGATAGTTCCATATCCGCCTCCAAAGTAAACTTTATCACCATCCTTAATGGGAGTGAAGTTTGTCAGATAATCTTCCTTCCCAGTCATGTGCCTAGAGCATCCACTATCCCAATAGCCATAATCATTCACCTGTTTTTGAATGCCCTGCACATAAAGAAAACAAATTAGTTTTCTTTGGGAACCCATGCCTGAGCAGACTTGGATTCATCTGGTTGTTCAACAAGAACAGACTTAGTTCTCATAACAACCCCTTGTTCATCCCTTTTTGGATGAAATACCCAGTTAACCCCAATTGGTTTTGTGATGACCTTTGAAATATAGTTAAATCTGTTGTAGGTTATAGAAATCCCATTAGAATTAGGGTTTTGATCTTGCTTAGGTCTCCATGTCAAGCTAGAAGAAGCTTTAGACTTTTTTCCCTGTTGTTGCAAATATTTAGGTCAGGCAACGTTTCTGTCAGCGTTAGATTTGGTCTTGTCAACGCTGAAATTACACTTATCAGCGTTGAACCTAGGTTTTGCTACAGGAACCCATTGCCTATTAGACCATGTATTGGTCTTCTGAAAAGGTCTTTGTCCATGAGTGTTAGACCCTTTGGTAAAGAATGGGGCTGGTCTAACAACTTGTGGACTTTGCTCCACAAAAGTTTTAGGTCTGACAGTGTTTGACCTTTTGTCAGCGTTGACCTCGGAAGCGTTGACACACTTATAGGCTAAATGTGAAAAGCTACCACAAGTGTAACAGGATTTTCTAGACACAACTCTAGGTCTAGAAGAAAAGAAACCTGTTCCATTATCACTAACTTGGCTTTTTGGTGACCTAGTATTCCTATACATTTATGCATACTTAATGCTAGGTTTTCTAACAGTGTTTGAGCCAAGGTCAACAGTCTTTCCAATGATTGGGTTTGTTACTTTGATAGGGGTCGACTCATTTGGACTATCACAAAGCATGCCACCCTTGACAAAGAAGGTAGGGTTGGCTTTCTTCCATTAATTTAAATCAGTTAACTTTTGCCTATATTCCTCTACTGGGGTAAGGACTCTTGGTGGAGGAATAAATTCTTCTTCTTGGAGTTCTGGTAAACCAGTCCAAGATAAGTCCTTTCTTTCGACACCATAGAAGTCCCCAGCTGGTGGTGGAACACCAGAATACTCTTTCATTCCAATCCCAGTCATGTCCCTAGAATCCCTCTGTTTACTAACACATTCTCCTAGGGTTTGTGAAGCCTTATCAAATCTCTGAATTTTAAGGTCTACATTATCCTTATTCTTGATAGCCTCATCTAACTTAGCATGTAATTCATCATTGACCCTTTCCATAATGTTTCTAATATCATTACTAGCATTTAAATCATGTTTTAAGATATTTATTTTATCTTTTAGGTCAAGCTCCATTTTCTTATACTCAAAAACTGTCTTTTCAGTTTGAGTAAGAGCAAGTTGATAGTTAGACAACTTGCATCTCTCAGTACTCACATCTCCTAACAATCTTAAAACCTCTTTGTTAAGTCTTTCAGTATTCAAACGACAACCCTTACTACAAAAAGCATCATCATATACCTCATTGTCTGATGAAGATGAGGAGTGTGCCATAAGAGCATATTGAACATGCTCTTCTTCTTCTATCTCAGCAACCAAAGATTTATCCTCTTCCTTATCCTTAGCCAAATAGCTCCAGTCCCATCCAATACCATCAATTTCTTGCACTACTACCATGGCCTTAGGATCCTGAGCCTTAACAATTTGGCTTGAGGGTTTTCCAACATCAGATCTTCTTGGAGATATGTATTCTCTCATAAAGTGCCCCATACGATGACAATTGTAACACTCAACCTTGGATTTATCAAATCCAACAGTGTCCTTTGCATTAAAAGTCATCTTCTTCTTGAACCTTCTATTCCATCTGTTTGCTCTTATACTTGCAAGAGCCATGTTCCACTTTATATCCATTTCCTCCAAATGCTCATCACTTATTTGCTCAAGGTCCTCATATGTAATCACTGAACCATTGGGCAATGAAGCAACGTATGCACACACAGTATCCAGATCCAATCCAGCAGGCTTAACTCTTGGTGAGTCAATTTTGTACGTGTCAGCGTCTGAATGTGAGGCGTTGACAGGATATGATCCAGTATTGACACATGTTGATCCAGTAACTGGGTGCATGTATGAATCCTTCTGATCAAATTAGCCTTCACTATGTAGGAAGAAGGCCATGTTACTATTGGTAGACTTACTTCCATGATCCAAAAGAGTTTCGTTCTCCAACAGCCTCAGTTTGTTGTAAACATCATCAAAAGTAGAACTTTTGTGAGTGTTGTTGGGAATTATATATCTTGCCTCAATCTTCCACGCATCACCAAGGCTTTTAAGAAAAGTGGCAATGATGTCAACATCACCAATTACTGTCCCCATGAAGGACAACTTGCTTGTAATGTCAAGAAGTCTGCTTCTCACACTACTCAACTTCTCATTAGGTTGAGACTAAAAAACAGCATACTCATGTAAGAGTTGCTTCCTTTTCTCTTCCACAGTATCAGCATTACCACCATATGCAACTTCAAGGGCTGCCCAAAGGTCTTTTGCAGACTCATAACCTCTGTATTTGTGCTGATTTTCTTGTCCCAAAGAAAGTTTCAGAATGCTTATGGTTTTCATATCAACCCTTTTCTTTGCTATGTCATCAGCAGACACAGCTCTACCATCTTCGGGTTTTTCTTTTTTATCTGCTTCAGAACATCCTTGAACAGCTGATATTGTAGCAATGGCATCTGCAATCTTTTGAGCTTTATTGAATGTGTTTTCATATTCAATAATCTCCCAGAGAGTGTAGTCATGGATTTGCAGATATTGCTCAAAGTTGAACTTCCACAACTCAAAATTTATGCATCTAGCATGGGAATCTTGATGTTGTGGTTTGAGGAGGAGGAGGTTACTTCTGGAGTGGACATGATGTTTTTAGGGTTTTGTGAAAATTAGGGTTTTGTTGATTTAGGGTTCTTGTGTTCTTTTAGATCAAAGTTTCTCAACAAGCTCTGATACCACTTGTTGATCCCAAACTTAGATCGATTTAGCTTGTGTAAACGAGATTAGATCAAGTTATACACGTAGAGAAACTTTGTTTATGTATAAAGTAATTTAAGTGTTATGCGGAATTAACACTTAAACAAGAACACCCAAAGGATGTAAAACAAACTTTCACTTGATTGATAATAACGAACTTTCTTACAATGAAAGTGTTTAACGTATGAAAAACTTATATGAAACATAACCTAAAGGTCTTCTTTTATAGACACAAGAAGCCTTGTACAAGAGTCTACGTATCAACTATTCTAGGTAAAGATAATTATAGAAAATACAATGTTGATCCTATCTTTACTAGAAACAAACTAGAAACAAAATACGCGTAGACCATATCTTTCTATCAGTGCTTGTCTTCAACCTATCAACGCTTGACTTCTTCCTGTCAACGCTTGATCTGTCAGCGTTTGTTTTCTTCTTATCAACGCTTGTTTTCCTCTTGTCAGCGCTCAAGTGGATTGGCTACATTTTATTCCCAACAATCCTCCCCTAAACTTGATATCTACTCTAGTAATCAAGTTTCTGAATAAAAATTAAGAACTAGGAGGAATCTTACAAATCTTATCATATTGGTAATAAACATCCCTAATCAAATCTTTGGCCACGTCACTTGAATAGTCAATCTCCAGCTGTGTTGTCTTCATCTTGTCCAAAACTTCTTTGGACATGGGATACTGACCATCTACAAGAAGATACTCAGCAAACTTTGTAGAGCTCAAGTAGTACACACCAGCAGCTGAATACAAACGCCAATGAAGACCACTGATATCATCCTCAAGATCCTTCCAAACAGTAGGATCTTCTTCTTTTGGTCCACACATTCTCTTGAATGTTGACCAAAGTTTTATTCCATTGACTGAAGTAGGAGCTTCAGTCTCATACTTGGCCTCCAACAACCTCCAAAGGTCTACCAAGTCTTCTCTATCCACACTTGCAAAGAGAGACACAAGAGTAGTAAATGCGTGTACCTCTTTCCCATACCTGCCAATCTTCCAAAAACCACTTGCATCTTCTTCATAGCTTATGATAGGGTTTCTGGCATCAAGAGGTAACACTTGTACCATATCTGAAGCTTCCATGGGTGAGAGCTTAATGCTCCTTCTTATAACAGCTTCACTGGGATTCAATTTATCCATATCTTTAGGGAACTCAAGTGGAACTCCCTTCTTCAACGGCCTTGGAACAACCATTTCCTTCTGAATCTCCATCTCTTCTACAAGTTCTTCTTTCCTTTCATCTGAAAGAAGTCTCAGAGTGTTCATTTCCTGCATGTTTGCCCAAATGGGATAAGCCTTGTTGATGTTGAAGTAAAACTACACCTTTAGGAAAAGGATGCAATAAATAGGGCAAGTAAGCACGACGATTTAGGAAAACCGTGTGTGAATGACCCAATTAAGTTCGTTCTCAAGGAGGCTAGTGTGTTATGTGTGTAATGATTTGGATTAATTTGTGATTATATTTGAGAAAACAAAAATAGAAAAGGGATTAGAAGAGAATGACGGTTATGAAGACGGATTAAGCTAAGTCTAAAAAGGCGTATACGTAAAGTCGTAAAAACCACCAAAATTAAAATCTTAACCTAAAAAATTTCTAAAAATTACCAAAAATCCCTAATAATATTCTAAGAGTTTACAAAAAATCAAAACTTGCAAAAACCTTTTAATTAATTAGATAATGACTTTTTAATGCTAATTAAAGCCCTAAAAATCAAAATTAATTATCAAAAAGCCCTAAACAAGATTTTCAAGTTTGTAAACCTCAAAAATACTCTAATTAAGATAAAAACTATTTTTCAAAATTTTAAAACCAATTAAAACTATTTTTAAACAATTAAAAACTCCTAAAATCAATTAAATCTTAAATTAATTATAACAAATAATTGAAAGACCTAAAAAATATTTGGAAAGTTGCAAAAATCCCAATTAAGTGTTTAGAACCTAGGAAAAATATAAAAACCTAGAAAATCAGACTTTTAATTTTTAATAATAAAATAATGTTAAAATAATATTAAAAATCCAAAAATTATAAAAAAATTCTAAAAACTTGCAAACTAGCTTAATTTAACCTAAATAACTCAGAAATGAAAGTGAAATTACCTAAATACCCCTATTGGGCCTAGAAAATGAGCCAAACCCAAAACAGTCCCTTATTGGGCTTAATTAAGGCCCAATAAGAAAAAGTGCTCAAATAAGCTCAAAAAGCACAGGTTGACTCAAAATTTGATTTTAAACAACTTTTTCCAAAGGCCCAAAAGCTGAAAATGTGAAATAAGCTAACTTATAATAAGCAGCTTATTCTTAATGGGCTTTTTGGCCCATTAAGCCATAAGCTGATGCCATAAGCTAAAATTTAACACACAACCTTCTTTTGACCTAACAAAGACTTCTGCAAAAAGAAATTTCAAATAAGACCACTTAATAAGCCAGAAACAAGTCAACAACTTATTCACAAAACGACAAAATAGTCGTATTTATGATCTAGACCACCTCAGAAGCTGATTCAAGTTGCAAAAGCTCACAAATAGCTTAACTAAGAATAATCAATCAAGAAAAGCACAAAAAGCCAAGTAGAATAAGCTGTGAGAACAGATAAGCTGGCTGAAAAAGCCAAATAAGCTAGTTTCCTAGCAAAAGCTTAACCAAAAGACTTGTAAACTTCCAGACTTGATATGAAGCTGAGAAAAATGAGTTCTATTACAAAAACTAAGTTGTTGCATGTACCAATAAGCAAAACAGATTTAATAAGCTTAAAACCATGTTTGACCAAAAGTCAAACGCTGATAAGTTATAATCAAACGCTGACAGGAACAAAATGGACGTTGACAGACTTAATGAAGTGTAAGGACTTGTTTTTCACCCTGCTGGTCAAGGTTTGAGTGAAAACCTTGTGAATCAAGGCTCACCAGTTGGGTAAACTTGATGTGTTTTGGCACAGATAAGCCAATAAGCCAGTGGGCTTATAAGCTATGATCAAAGCAATCCAAATAGCAAAAACCAATCACAAGCAGCACATGAACAAGATCCAAGCAACAATACAACAATCCTAATGCTAGAAATCACAATGCAACACCAAATGAGGTGGTCACTTTGCTGATGCAAATGACCACTTCAGCAGACTTTGATAAGCTATAAAAATCACAATCAGCCAGCCAAATTCAACCAAATGCACACACAAGCTATAATAAACTCCAATAAGCAAGTCTAAACAGGTTTCATGCACTGGTTCAAAGAATTAAGCAAGATTCAAGCAATGAAAGTTACTGATGAACACTACACATGCAGTTTTCTACTTTTGCTGATGTATTTGACACACAAGCCAATTTCAACACCTCAAATCTTTCAAACAGGTTATGTTAACTTTGTTTAAACCACTTTTATCCCTAAGCATGCATACACCCTAAGTGTTCCCAAAATCCTAGGTCAAAACAAGCAGAAACAAGGTCTATATAGCAGATTGATCAATTCAAGTGTTCAAACCCAAAAACTTGTAGCAACACACTCTCAAACAAAGGTATAGCAGATACAAAGCATAAACAACACTTTCCCTTAACACAAAAATAGATTACAAGCATAAACCAGTAGACCCGAACACCCCTTTAACTTTTTCAAATCAAGATTTTCAAAAGCAAAACAAGATTTCAGGCCAACCAAGCATCAATTAACACTAAAACAAGTCTAATAAACAGATTCAAGCAAGAACAAGCCTCAAAATTCACAAGAACAACAGTTTCATACAAATATCACCAAAAATCACAATTTAAGCAGATTTGGAGATTAAGTATGCAAACCTCATGGATGTACATCCACACCCACGAATTTTGAGCTTATGTGCTAGCAAGAACAAGCACAAGCTTCCACAAAAGCCTGCTAAGATTCAACAAGGGTTAAGCACAATAACATGAAAAATCAGAAACTTCAAAAATCTTGATTGATGCAAACTTGTTACCCCACACTTGATTATCCCCAAGTTATAAGCCTGACCACACCTTAACCAACTCATTTAGGATGCTATGATCAGCCCTATAGCCCAAGAATTCCAAGATTGGAACAAGACTTAGCAAAATATCAAGATAATGAGGAAAATATGCAAACTTGTGCACACTCCTCTTTTGAAAACAGGTTTTAAACTTCAAAAGCAGTAAACTAAGAACATAAACAAGCAGAATAAAGATGGCACTTGGTCTTTCTTCAAAGCACTTAACTCAAATTCATTAAACTGAAAAAGGATTTACAAGTGTTTGAACAAAGGAAAAACCAAAAACAGGAGTAAATGAAATGAACTAGACCCTTTATATAGAGGGTGTACATGGTCCTAGAAAGCTGAAAAACGTGTAAACCCTAATGCTTAAGTCCCAAAAATGCCCTTGAGGTCTTTGTCTTCTTTGGAGAATCATGTGACTTATCTTGGACGTTTGTGGGTGTATAGCTGTTGAAATTTGATCCAATGGCTCTTGTGAAGCTTAGAAAGTAAGCAAGTATCTGGATGGTTGATCCTCTGGCAGGGTTTTGGCTTCTTCCTCAAAAGTGACAAAGGAGGGTTTAACATGTGACAAAGGGCTGATGTGGCATGAGTTTTTAAAGTTGGGTTGTGTTTATGATTAGCTTAATCATAAATCTGGAGCAGATTGGGGTCTAATTACAAGCCATTAATAAAAACCCAATTTGGATCAAGAACATGAATAGTGC
The DNA here is from genome assembly GCA_025667525.1 of Glebionis coronaria. Lineage (NCBI taxonomy): Eukaryota > Viridiplantae > Streptophyta > Magnoliopsida > Asterales > Asteraceae > Glebionis > Glebionis coronaria. Next base: position 523,249,741 of record CM046874.1, on the reverse strand, counting down.
ATGTTTTAATCCGTTTTTAGTTTTTAAACCAGGTGTTAGGCGCCATAATTAACTTAATAAATTAAGTTAGTTATGGCTGGTGTGAGTGGATGATGATGTGGAGGATTGGTGGAATGGGATTGGTGGGTTTGAGTGAGTGGGGCACGTGGCAGCTTATCACTGGTCTAGGTAACTTCTTTGTCTGGCCCATTATTACCCCCTTTCTTTCAGAAACTTGTCAAATGCAATCCAACTTCTATCAGCGCCCATTTTAGTCTTATCAACTTTTGACTTGTTGCATTTTTGGCCCAAAAACTTTCACAAAGTGTAATCAGGGGTATTTCTTGCCATATTTGAATTCTTCAAGGGCTGAGTTGGCATTTTCTTCAATGATAATGGTCTAGACTTGCAATATTGATAATTTGGAGGACTGAAATTGTCAAGTCTTGATGATTGAGGGACCATTTCTACCAAATGTTGAAAGTTGAGGGTCCTTTTTGTAATTTTGGATTTTTCAAAGGACCAATCTTGTCATTTCTTGTACTTTGAAGGACTTCATGATATATTTGACTTTGTGGATGATATTGGTTGACAATTTAGCTTTGTTGAGGGGCTAAACTTGCCAATTCTTCAAAGTGGAGGGTCCTTTTTGTAATTTTGACAAAATTTAGGGACCAAACTTGTAATTATGAGGATACAAGGGTATAAAGTGTCAATTCTTCATAATTGGAGGACCCTTCTTCATAATTCTTCAAATCTTCAAGGGTTGATCTTGGGAAAGTCTTCACTAAGGCTTGGTTCATTGTGCGGCTTCGTTTCCCGTGTTCGTTTTTGTATGATTCTTGTGATCTTTTGTCATTATCTCAATATCCGTACCTAAAATACACAAGCAACAAACACAAGCATATATTTGGGTATTTTGATGATATTTAATGCATTTTAAGCCCTATTTGGAAGATGAGACTATGTATAAAAGCAGTCTCATCACTCCCCCATACTAAACCATTGTCGTGCCCTCACGCAATGCTAGAATAAAGTATCAAAGCATCTCCATAATTCATTTTTATTCACTTTATTGGAATGATAAACTAGCTACACTACTACTATTACTACTACTACTTGTGTTATAGACATAATGTATGATTTTCATCGCAAAATGGGACGTTTAGGTTCATAGAACAAGAACACGTGAATGCTTCGTTAGAAATAATTTCATCGTCCTCGATTTTCACTCCAATTCCATGCTAAGCGTGCAACGAGATCATTGTCATTATAAGTTAGTAATGCTAACACTACTCATATGCCCTAATCACGTACTTATCCTCCCATTATTCCTAAGTTGTATCTCTTATATTTTATTTTATCTTGAATGTTTCACGAGGATACATCGTTTGACTTATGCGATAATAGAGATTTAGGTCTAAAAATAGAGTCCTAACGGTGTAACTAAGACCATAAAATCAATAACCCCTCCTAATAGACGACGATGTTAAAAAATTAAGTTGACAAGAAGAATCGATAAACACGGTTTTATAACGGTTTTGAACATGAGACTTATTACCAAGACTTTTATACGCCCCCTAACGGAAGGGCCTTATTATCTTTGGTTTACCTCCATCTTTTATTCAACTTCGCCATGAAGCTTTTATTATGACTTCGGTCTTGCCTTGCCTTTTATTATCCGCCTCATCGGTGGTTTTATTAGCCAAAGACGTATATCCTTACGCTAAGGCGAATTTTGGATCTTTAAAGCTTCGAAGATTAAGGCTTGATTCACTTTCAATTTTGCATAGATTTTTCGGCCTTGTGGGGCTTCAAATTGTTTGCTTGATTTAGGTGAGCACTTGAAATCTTATTATTGGGTGAAGCTTTCGATTATTAGGGTGCCAATACTTCAAAACCGTGACGCTGGCGATACCTTAATGTCTTCCCAATTTAATTACACGGAAGCTACTAGAAAAGACTAGAAACCCAACAATCCTAACTAAACCGCTAAGTCAATATTTATTAAGCAAAAAATATTTACATGCGAAGGGAGAATAAGCAAACAACGAGAACACATGAGTTTTTGAAAGAATACGAGTACTCTACGTTTAGCATAGTAACTTATAATTAACTCTATCATTTCTCGTCCTCATTTAAGAGACTTAGCCTAATGTGTAGTTAAGGAATCAAAGCTAAGTGCTCAACACGCACGGTCGAGTCAAAAATTACTCTTATTCTCGCCATCGGAAAATCTACATTCGTGTCTTCAAACACTTATAAAACATGTGAAAAATTTTAAAATTTGGCCATTTTTAGCCTTATTTTGAAACAAAAACGATAACAAAACGATAAACTTTGGAAAGCGTGAAGGTTTGGCAAGGCAAGTATCTATTCACCCCCCCATACTAAAGTTAAACATTGTCCTCAATGTTTCGAGTCTAGGGGTGCAAACACCTCCATACTAGAGACGTAGTCGAATGCCTAATCTAGCATGGAAAGGGTGTAACCAATAAGTTATAGCCGTTTATGAAGTGTGCTAAAAACCTAAGGTTAGAACATCAAAGGGATATATCATGGATATTGAGAAATGTCTCCAAAGCAAACGATCGAGTGCTCCCAGAGAACACGAGAGGCTCCAATCGTGAAGATCATGATCTAAAAACCACATATCACAAACAACCACGGAACAAAGGTCGGAAGGGCACAAATCCCCACACGTAAGCTACATTAGAAAGCGATAATATGTACATAGGATAAGCATGGGACTCCCCCACGAGGCTCCTCGTTTTTGATTACCGAGTCATGAGCTCGACTCGATCCCCTCAATACTAATTATCATTGGGGAAGGTGACTTGGTCGAGGTAGTTCAAGGATGGAACTTCCCCACCAAAGTAGTGCTTCAACCTATGTCCATTCACCTTGAAGTTAGGTCCATCATCTTGAGCTAGCTCGATGGTCCCATACGGAAATACTTGAGTCACGGTGAATGGACCGGACCAACGGGATTTCAATTTACCGGAAAAAATTTTCAATCTTGAATTAAAAAGCAATACTTGATCCCCAATGTTAAAAACCCGGTTTTTAATTTTTGAATCATGCAACTTTTTAGTTTTCTCTTTGTAAATCAATGAATTTTCATAAGCAATGTCTTTAAATTCATCCAATTCATTTAATTGCATTTTCCGGTGTTTTCCCGCGGTCTCCATGTCATCATTACAATGCTTTAGGGCCCAATAAGCCATATGTTCTAACTCGATAGGCAAATGACAATTCTTTCCATACACAAGCTTATAGGGAGTGCACCCAATGGGCGTCTTATGAGCGGTCCTAAAGGCCCATAAAGCATCGTCCAACTTATCCGACCAAGATTGTCGGTTTTCCCCTACGGATCTCTCCAAGATCCTCTTCAATGCCCGGTTTGAAACCTCGACATGCCCACTCGTTTGTGGGTGATAAGCCGTAGAAAGACGATGTGTAACCCCATATTTCCTTAGAACCCTTTCGAATTGGTCATTACAAAAATGGGTTCCACGATCGCTTATGATCGCACGAGGGGTTCCAAACCTAGCAAACAAACTTTTCAAGAACTTAACTACCACACGAGCATCATTAGTAGGCAAGGCCTTCGCCTCCACCCACTTAGATAGGTAGTCAACCGCAACAAGGATGTACTTATTACCACGAGATGATGGGAACGGCCCCATAAAGTCTATGCCCCAAACGTCAAAGATCTCACATACTTGAATGATATTTTGTGGCATTTCATCTTTTTGTGAGGCTTTTCCTTGTCGTTGGCATGCATCACAAGACTTCACAAGAATTTATGCATCTCGGTAAATAGTAGGCCAAAAGAAGCCGGCATCAAACACCTTCTTAGCCGTGAGATTATCACCGTGGTGACCACCCGTGGGTCCCTCATGGCAAGCTCTAAGGATGTTAGAAGCTTCGGTGCCAAAAACACAACGTCGGATGATTTGATCCGCACAAGTTCGAAACAAGTAAGGGTCGTTCCAAAAATAGAACTTGACGTCACGAAAGAATTTTCGTTTTTCTTGAGTCGTCATACCCTTACCCGCATGGTAATTTGCAAAATCCGCAAACCATGGGGTAGAAGAATCAAGCTTAGAATTCACTACACCAAGTGTCTCGAGCGGAAATGTTTCGGTGATTTCCTTAGGCTCGTAAACACTTTGGTGAGGATCTTCCAAACGAGAGAGATGATCGGCCGCTAGATTCTCGGATCCTTTTTGTCAACAATGGTGTGATCAAATTCTTGAAGGAGGAGAATCCAACGAAGTAATCTCGGCTTAGCATCTTGCTTTGCCATGAGATACTTGATAGCCGAATGGTCCGTATAGACTATGCATTTCGTCAAGACGAGGTAAGGTCGGAATTTCTCAAATGCATACACCACGGCAAGGAACTCCTTTTCCGTTGTAGTGTATTTAAGTTGAGCCTCGGTCATCGTCTTGCTAGCATAGTGAATAGGCAAGAAGTGCTTTTCATGACGTTGCCCCAAAACGGCCCCTATAGCGTAATCACTTGCATCACACATAAGTTCAAAGGGGAGGTTCCAATTTGGAGCAACAAGAATGGGAGCTTCGGTAAGTTTCCTCTTAAGGATCTCAAAGGCTCGTACACAATCTTCGTCAGAAACAAAACGTGCCTCTTTTTCAAGAAGATGTGTAATGGGTCGAGAAATCTTCGAGAAATCCTTGATGAATCGTCGATAAAAGCCCGCGTGGCCTAGGAAACTCCTAACTCCCTTGACGGTTTTAGGATGAGGTAATTTGGCGATGACGTCTACCTTAGCTTGATCTACCTCAATCCCCACTTTCGAGACCTTGTGCCCTAAGACGATTCCACTTTTAACCATAAAATGACACTTTTCCCAATTGAGCACAAGGTTGGTTTCCTCACAACGCTTTAACATTCTCTCTAGGTTCGACAAACACGAAGTAAAGGAATCACCAAACACGGAAAAGTCATCCATGAAGACTTCCATCGTCTTCTCGATCATATCATGAAAAATAGCCATCATGCATCGTTGAAAAGTTCCCGGTGCATTGCAAAGTCCGAATGGCATTCTACGATAGGCAAATGTTCCATATGGACACGTAAACGTAGTTTTTTCTTGATCACGAGGATCGATGGGAATTTGGAAGTAACCGGAAAAACCATCTAAAAAGCAATAGAAATCGTTTCCCGCAAGACGCTCCAACATTTGGTCCATGAAGGGCAAGGGAAAATGGTCTTTTCGAGTGGCTTCATTCAACTTTCGATAGTCAATGCACACTCTCCATCCGATCACGAGTCTAGTGGGAATTAACTCGTTGGCATCGTTTGGCACAACGGTCATCCCTCCCTTTTTAGGGACACAATGGATAGGACTCACCCAAGGGCTATCGGAAATAGGGTAAATCATTCCCGCGTCAAGGAGTTTAAGGACCTCCTTTTTGATGACGTCGTGAATTTTGGGGTTCACCCTCCTTTGACTTTGGATTGTTGGCTTGAAATCCTCCTCCATTAAGATTTTGTGGGTACAAAACTTGGGATCAATCCCCTTAATGTCGGATAACTTCCACGCAATCGCCCCTTTGTGAGCCTTAAGAACATCGACAAGTGCGGTTTTTTCATTATTCGAAAGATCCTTCGCAATAATAACTGGCAACTTGTTTTCTTCCTCCAAATAGACATACTCGAGGTTAGGAGGTAAATCTTTCAACTCGAGAATAGGTGGTTCCTCAAGTGAAGATTTGGGCTCGATACTCATAACCTCCTCGGGTGGAGGGAATGGGAAATCGTTAAGAAAATCCTTGATAATCGAGAAGTCCTCATCGTTGTCGAGGTCTTCGTCACAAGTACGTGGAACATTGCATTCTTCCAACGTAAAACCACCACCTTCAAATGGAGTGAAGGTTGGTGTCGAATTATCAAGAATTGGATCCAACATAGTGGGATTGCCACTAGTTTCTTCATCACCAAAACCTAGAACTTCTTGTGAAAATTCCTCGCAAACCACGTCAATCATATCAACGAGGTTTATGGTTGCAACGGAATAAACATGAGAAATTTGAGAGTTTTGAGTTGCGTTTATAACAAGTTCCTCGTCGTTGAAACGTAAGGTGATCTTTCTAGCATGCACATCGATCAAAGCCATAGACGTATCTAAAAACGAACGACCTAAAATGAGAGGAACTTGAGGATCCGTGGGAATATCAACAACAATGAAGTCTACGGGATAGTAGAACTTCCCCACTTTCACAAAAACATCTTCCGCCAAACCAGATGCGGGAATTGTGGAATGGTCGGCCAACTCGATAGACATTAGTGAAGGAGTAAGATTAGGAAGATTGAGCGACTTGAAGATTGCAAGTGGCATCAAGTTAATGCTAGCACCAAGATCGGCCAAGGCGAAGCATTCTTCCATGTCTTGGATTGCACAAGGAATCAAAAATTTACCGGGATCACCGACTTTTTGAGGTATACGATTAAGATAAACCGACGAACAACTAGACAATTGGTGCAATTTCTCCTTGTTGTTCAACATACTCTTAAAGTTAGCGGCAAATCGAGGCATCATAACCAAAGCATCGGCGAAACTCACATTAAGGTGCAAATCACGAAACATTTTCATAAAAAGCTCAAATTGGTAATTGTCGCGCTCTTGACGTTTCTCCTTCCTAAGTCTCGATGGATAGGGCAAAGGTGGTGTGGGTTGAGGCATAGTAGGCATAGCCTTTGGAATCTCGGGTTCCAATGATGGTAATGGGTCAACCGTAGGTGTGGTATGAGCGGTACTTCGTGGGATTGGGACATGCTCCTTTTGGACCACCACCTCGGGTTCTTCCTCAATTGCTTCCTCCGTAGGAGCAATTGGTTGAGGAATCGGCTCCTTAAGTGTCTTACCACTACGTGTGGTAATCACTTTCATCTCACCCTTAGGGTTGGATATGGTGTTACTAGGAAGACCACTTGACGACGGTTTACACATTATTGCCTCAAACATAGACGAGATTTTATCTTCAAAATTAGATTGCCTCAATACGGCTTCGGTTTGCCTTTTCTCGGCCTTAAGCATCTCTTGTTTAATCTCATGTTGCCCTTGTTCCATTTTTTGTTGGTTTTGTTGCAACCTAGTGACATTTCCTTCCATCTTGTTAGTGTGGATTTTAAGTTCATTGGCTAACTCATTTTTCAACTCTTTCTTCAAGTCGTTTTTAAACTCGGATCTTAGGCTAATGATTTCTCTTTGTATGTTGTCAAACCTAGCATCATTACCACTAGCATATTCAACAAACTCACTTGGAAGATCTTTCAATGGTTGCAAACTTTTGTTGTTATTTTGAAAATCATTTTTGTTTGAAACTTGATTATTAGCCCCTTGATTCCCATAGTTTCCCTTGTTGTAATTGTTCTTAAAACCAACTTGATTGTTGCGATAGTTGTTAGCATTTTGATTTGATCCAAAACCCGGTGGAGTCATTTGATTAGAGCGGGAAGCTTGACCGTTTTGGTTGTAATTTCCCGTGGCCGCGAAGGCACTCGAAGTGTTACCACCGTTGGTAATGCACTCAGAGAAATCATGACCTCCACCACAATACATGCAAGAAACCTCAACTGTTTTAACCGTAGCGGGAGCACTTGGTTCACCAACTTTAAACTCAATCAAAAGTCCTTTCAACTTATCAAAAATCTTGTTTTCCAAATTCGCCTCAATTTGGCAAGCATCGATGGTATTAGACAAAGAAGGTGAAGCCGAAGAAGAAGCCTTACGAACACTAGACGTGCTACGAGGACTATACACCTTAGATCTATTTTCAATTATCACCAAAGCTTCCTCAACCGTTTTACACAAAAAATTACCACCCGCGGCGACATTCAAATAATCCCTTTCATGATCATTAAGTCCATTGTAAAACGTGTCAATTTGATGCAAATCGGAAAAACCGTGATAAGGACATTCATGTAACATTTCCTTAAACCTATTCCAAGCCGTTGAAAAACTTTCATTAAATTCTTGTGAAAACTTTGAAATCTCGTTTTTCAAGTGCGTAGTCTTAGAGGGCGGAAAAAATTGGTTCACAAACTTAGACACGAGATCCTTCCACGTCAATATAGAATTGGGTGGCTCTTTCTCTAACCAAATTTTTGCGGGCCCCGCTAAGGAATACGGAAAAAGCATCATCTTAATCGAGTCGTTAGAGACATCCTTAAACTTGCAAGTAGCGGTAAGACGATTGAATTGGCGGATATGGTTGTGTGGATTGTCCTTCTCATCACCACGGAATTTGTTGTTTTGAATCATGGACAACAAACCCGTCTTAACCTCAAAATTCTCCGCAAGGATAGCGGGAATCACAATAGCCTCTCCATAACCCTCGGTGGGTGCTTGAAGTAACTCCATCATAGTTCGATTCGCCATGGTTGGTGCTTCTCTTACAATGGGTTCGTCAATAGGAGACTCCTCACTAGAATTGTTGGGAGTGGGAGTTTTGTTCTTTCGTTTACGAGCACGTCTTGCTTGATTTCGAGTTAGCATAAACGTCACGTACAACGAGGGGATGAGCAAAGAAGATTCGTTTTGGTGTTTTGTATTTTTTCAATTTTTTTGTGGTTTTTGATTGTATTAACCTTTTTGGAGTTTGGTGAAATGTATTAAGTAGACAAAAAGTCCACAAATCTCCTCACTAATCAAATCTCTTGATTAACGAAGCCTCAAGGAATGAAAACGAACACGTGGAGTGAGCGCCTTCGATGACTTTAGAACGATGGTGGAACACCAAATCATTCAAGAGGGTTTAATCAATAGAAACCAAGAAAATATATATGATATGTAGTAATACTTTGGGCGGCAAAACCCTCGATTCACTCTCACAATCAAATACTCACAAGCAAGCGGGGAAACGAGGCGGCGCGAAGCACTTAAGAGCCTTTTTCCTTAGGATATATTTTATAATATTCGCCTTATACCCACCTTATAGTTTGTATTTTCAAGATTAAGCTTCACGAAAGTATTTATCTATTTTTGCCTTTTCTTTGGTTTGAGATTCGAATACAATGATTGGGTAATGACCTCCCAAGTCAAGGTTGTGATTTCTCACGTATTTAGAGTACTTGTGTATTTATTGTTCTACGTATACAATATAGTAATAATATTCACACAAAAACCGAAAAACGATAATACGTATTAGTAGAGTGCTACTAATACAAATACTAATTATGGTTAGTATAAAAACAACAATGCCAAATCAAAACAGAACACGCCTCCCCGGCAGCGGCGCCAAAATGATGTTGAAGTAAAACTACACCTTTAGGAAAAGGATGCAATAAATAGGGCAAGTAAGCACGACGATTTAGGAAAACCGTGTGTGAATGACCCAATTAAGTTCGTTCTCAAGGAGGCTAGTGTGTTATGTGTGTAATGATTTGGATTAATTTGTGATTATATTTGAGAAAAGAAAAATAGAAAAGGGATTAGAAGAGAATGACGGTTATGAAGACGGATTAAGCTAAGTCTAAAAAGGCGTACACGTAAAGTCGTAAAAACCACCAAAATTAAAATCTTAACCTAAAAAATTTCTAAAAATTACCAAAAATCCCTAATAATATTCTAAGAGTTTACAAAAAATCAAAACTTGCAAAAACCTTTTAATTAATTAGATAATGACTTTTTAATGCTAATTAAAGCCCTAAAAATCAAAATTAATTATCAAAAAGCCCTAAACAAGATTTTCAAGTTTGTAAACCTTAAAAATACTCTAATTAAGATAAAAACTGTTTTTCAAAATTTTAAAACCAATTAAAACTATTTTTAAACAATTAAAAACTCCTAAAATCAATTAAATCTTAAATTAATTATAACAAATAATTGAAAGACCTAAAAAATATTTGGAAATTTGCAAAAATCCCAATTAAGTGTTTAGAACCTAGGAAAAATATAAAAACCTAGAAAATCAGACTTTTAATTTTTAATAATAAAATAATATTAAAATAATATTAAAAATCAAAAAATTATAAAAAAATTCTAAAAACTTGCAAACTAGCTTAATTTAACCTAAATAACTCAGAAATGAAAGTGAAATTACCTAAATACCCCTATTGAGCCTAGAAATTGGGCCAAACCCAAAACAGTCCCTTATTGGGCTTAATTAAGGCCCAATAAGAAAAAGTGCTCAAAATAAGCTCAAAAAGCATAGGTTGACTCAAAATTTGATTTTAAACAACTTTTTCCAAAGGCCCAAAAGCTGAAAATGTGAAATAAGCTAACTTATAATAAGCAGCTTATTCTTAATGGGCTTTTTGGCCCATTAAGCCATAAGCTGATGCCATAAGCTAAAATTTAACACACAACCTTCTTTTGACCTAACAAAGACTTCTACAAAAAGAAATTTCAAATAAGACCACTTAATAAGCCAGAAACAAGTCAACAACTTATTCACAAAACAACAAAATAGTCGTATTTATGATCTAGACCACCTCAGAAGCTGATTCAAGTTGCAAAAGCTCACAAATAGCTTAACTAAGAATAATCAATCAAGAAAAGCACAAAAAGCCAAGTAGAATAAGCTGTGAGAACAGATAAGCTGGCTGAAAAAGCCAAATAAGCTAGTTTCCTAGCAAAAGCTTAACCAAAAGACTTGTAAACTTCCAGACTTGATATTAAGCTGAGAAAAATGAGTTCTATTACAAAAACTAAGTTGTTGCATGTACCAATAAGCAAAACAGATTTAATAAGCTTAAAACCAAGTTTGACCAAAAGTCAAACGCTGATAAGTTATAATCAAACGCTGACAGGAACAAAATGGACGTTGACAGACTTAATGAAGTGTAAGGACTTGTTTTTCACCCTGCTGGTCAAGGTTTGAGTGCAAACCTTGTGAATCAAGGCTCACCAGTTGGGTAAACTTGATGTGTTTTGGCACAGATAAGCCAATAAGCCAGTGGGCTTATAAGCTATGATCAAAGCAATCCAAATAGCAAAAACCAATCACAAGCAACACATGAACAAGATCCAAGCAACAATACAACAATCCTAATGCTAGAAATCACATTGCAACACCAAATGAGGTGGTCACTTTGCTGATGCAAATGACCACTTCAGCAGACTTTGATAAGCTATAAAAATCACAATCAGCCAGCCAAATTCAACCAAATGCACATACAAGCTATAATAAACTCCAATAAGCAAGTCTAAACAGGTTTCATGCACTGGTTCAAAGAATTAAGCAAGATTCAAGCAATGAAAGTTACTGATGAACACTACACATGCAGTTTTCTACTTTTGCTGATGTATTTGACACACAAGCCAATTTCAACACCTCAAATCTTTCAAACAGGTTATGTTAACTTTGTTTAAACCACTTTTATCCCTAAGCATGCATACACCCTAAGTGTTCCCAAAATCCTAGGTCAAAACAAGCAGAAACAAGGTCTATATAGCAGATTGATCAATTCAAGTGTTCAAACCCAAAAACTTGCAGCAACACACTCTCAAACAAAGGTATAGCAGATACAAAGCATAAACAACACTTTCCCTTAACACAAAAACAGATTACAAGCATAAACCAGTAGACCCAAACACCCCTTTAACTTTTTCAAATCAAGATTTTCAAAAGCAAAACAAGATTTCAGGCCAACCAAGCATCAATTAACACTAAAACAAGTCTAATAAACAGATTCAAGCAAGAACAAGCCTCAAAATTCACAAGAACAACAGTTTCATACAAATATCACCAAAAATCACAATTTAAGCAGATTTGGAGATTAAGTATGCAAACCTCATGGATGTACATCCACACCCACGAATTTTGAGCTTATGTGTTAGCAAGAACAAGCACAAGCTTCCACAAAAGCCTGTTAAGATTCAACAAGGGTTAAGCACAATAACATGAAAAATCAGAAACTTCAAAAATCTTGATTGATGCAAACTTGTTACCCCACACTTGATTATCCCCAAGTTATAAGCCTCACCACACCTTAACCAACTCAGTTAGGATGCTATGATCAGCCCTATAGCCCAAGAATTCCAAGATTGGAACAAGACTTAGCAAAATATCAAGATAATGAGGAAAATATGCAAACTTGTGCACACTCCTCTTTTGAAAACAGGTTTTAAACTTCAAAAGCAGTAAACTAAGAACATAAACAAGCAGAATAAAGATGGCACTTGGTCTTTCTTCAAAGCACTTAACTCAAATTCATTAAACTGAAAAAGGATTTACAAGTGTTTGAACAAAGGAAAAACCAAAAGCAGGAGTAAATGAAATGAACTAGACCCTTTATATAGAGGGTGTACATGGTCCTAGAAAGCTGAAAAACGTGTAAACCCTAATGCTTACGTCCCAAAAATGCCCTTGAGGTCTTTGTCTTCTTTGGAGAATCATGTGACTTATCTTGGACGTTTGTGGGTGTATAGCTGTTGAAATTTGATCCAATGGCTCTTGTGAAGCTTAGAAAGTAAGCAAGTATCTGGATGGTTGATCCTCTGGCAGGGTTTTGGCTTCTTCCTCAAAAGTGACAAAGGAGGGTTTATCATGTGACAAAGGGCTGATGTGGCATGAGTTTTTAAAGTTGGGTTGTGTTTATGATTAGCTTAATCATAAATCTGGAGCAGATTGGGGTCTAATTACAAGCCATTAATAAAAACCCAATTTCGATCAAGAACATGAATAGTGCATGTTTTAATCCGTTTTTAGTTTTTAAACCAGGTGTTAGGCGCCATAATTAACTTAATAAATTAAGTTAGTTATGGCTGGTGTGAGTGGATGATGATGTGGAGGATTGGTGGAATGGGATTGGTGGGTTTGAGTGAGTGGGGCACGTGGCAGCTTGTCACTGGTCTAGGTAACTTCTTTGTCTGGCCCATTATTACCCCCTTTCTTTCAGAAACTTGTCAAATGCAATCCAACTTCTATCAGCGCCCATTTTAGTCTTATCAACTTTTGACTTGTTGCATTTTTGGCCCAAAAACTTTCACAAAGTGTAATCAGGGGTATTTCTTGCCATATTTGAATTCTTCAAGGGCTGAGTTGGTATTTTCTTCAATGATAATGGTCTAGACTTGCAATATTGATAATTTGGAGGACAGAAATTGTCAAGTCTTGATGATTGAGGGACCATTTCTGCCAAATGTTGAAAGTTGAGGGTCCTTTTTGTAATTTTGGATTTTTCAAAGGACCAATCTTGTCATTTCTTGTACTTTGAAGGACTTCATGATATATTTGACTTTGTGGATGATATTGGTTGACAATTTAGCTTTGTTGAGGGGCTAAACTTGCCAATTCTTCAAAGTGGAGGGTCCTTTTTGTAATTTTGACAAACTTTAGGGACCAAACTTGTAATTATGAGGATACAAGGGTATAAAGTGTCAATTCTTCATAATTGGAGGACCCTTCTTCATAATTCTTCAAATCTTCAAGGGTTGATCTTGGGAAAGTCTTCACTAGGGCTTGGTTCATTGTGCGGCTTCGTTTCCCGTGTTCGTTTTTATATGATTCTTGTGATCTTTTGTCATTATCTCAATATCCGTACCTAAAATACACAAGCAACAAACACAAGCATATATTTGGGTATTTTGATGATATTTAATGCATTTTAAGCCCTATTTGGAAGATGAGACTATGTATAAAAGCAGTCTCATCACTTGTACTCCAATTCTTGAAAAGATAAACCCTGCAATTTCTTGAAGGTCCATCCAGTTCCATGACATCTGAGTAACATGTAGTAAAGCTCTCTTCTATCCCTCTTCAGCAGTGAGAAAACATTACTAGCCTTGTGTTTCAGAATCACCTTGCAGTCACTTTGAACTCTTAGACGAATCTCCAATCCCCAAATATGGTCTATAATAGTCAAATCTGGATTCTCTATAATCCTATTCTCCCAAGCATGGTACATCTGAACTACTTCTGGCATATCAAAGTCTACTTGCAATTTCAACTCTCTAAGCTTCTCCCTTGCCAAGTCATCACCATATTCAAGTCTTTCTGGTTGTTCAATTATCATCACACTTGAATCTGAACTTTCTTCATCACTTCCTTCTTGTTCCTCAGAAGTGACAACAAATGGTTATTCACCAACCTTCTTACTTTCTTGTTCCATGAGTTGTGCAGCCAACTTTGAATCAAACTCTACCTGTGCTGCATCCTTTGGAACTTCTACTTCTACCATGATTCCTTTACCCTTATCTAATGGATCAATGATGGGTAAGGATGATGGTAATACCTGTGACGACACTTCTTTGATGATAGCTGATGACTGGAATACATCAACCATATCTGCAGGTCTGTCAACGCTCAAATTCCTTGTGTCAGCGCCCAAATTACTCTTGTCAGCGCTTGGTGTGTCAGCGTTCAAATTTTGCTTCTCAACGCCCAACTTACTTGTCTCAACGTCTCTTGTAAATTGCTCCAACATAGCTGTAAAAGACAAGTTTAAATTTGAAGGAGTAACCAGAGATCTATCAAAACCTGGTTGCTTCTTCAATGCAGTGAGGGCTTCAGCAACACCCAAAGATTCTCCATCATGTGAGACTTTATCACTCACATTAATCTTCTCATCCTCCCCTTTGGAAGATTCCTCCATCCCACGCCTAGTGCTAGCATTCTTCAAAATGACAATCCTCTCCCTCAATTCCTTGAGTTCAAGGCCTTGTGTATTGACTGTTTGTACCAGGTCTGCATTTTGCTTTTGCAAGCTAATGCAGACAGCCATCAATTCCATCAATGTGTATGGTTCCAATCTGCCCTCCTCTAAAATGGGTATTTGACCTCCCAAGTTAGAGTCATGGGGCATGGATGAGGTCTTAAAGATGTTAGGACTGTCTTAGCCTGCATCTAAGCCAGAACCAATAGTCCCAGCCTCATCCATAGCACCAACCACACTTGTGGTGGTGGGTCTCTCTGCTACATGGCTAGGACCACTAGAGGAGAACACTCTAGTAGTCCTTGGGCGTTTTTGCAACCTATATTGAGGTGGGGTTTAAAGATGATGTAGATTGGGTGGATGTTGGAAGGTTAAGGGGTGTTTGGGTCTGTGAAGGAAAGGTGTCAACATCTGGATTACTTGTGTCAACGCCAACATTTAAGGTGTCAGCGTTGAAGGGTTCTTGGTCAATTTCCATGTGTTGAGGTGAAGGCAAAGGTTCTGGTATTATGTCAAGTTATGGTTGTGGGTCTGGTTGGGGTTGTGCTGCTGCAATAACAGCAAGCATAGCTTGGGTGAGGGGTAATTCACGGTGAGGGGGTGAATTCATCTTGGTAAAAATAGCTTTCGTTTGCACAGGGATCTCATAAAAATCATCATGATCCATGGTGCAGTAATTTTGCACATCAAAAACCATTTGCAAAAATCTAGGATAAGCCAAAGTCATCTTATTCCCTTTCTTTTTACACATGCCATCCAAAATCAGTTTTGAATAATTAAACTTTTTCCCATTTGCAATGCACACAATTTCACTAGCAATTGATCTATTAATTTCATTGTGTGCAGTACATTTGGGACTCAAACATTGTAGGATGACATGTATGAGGTACTTCCAGGCTGGGGGAAACTCTTGTTTATGATATTTGTTTAAAGTGCCGTCATCAGGGAAAGGATAACCCAAAGCCCTAAGTCCTTTTTCTATTTCATTTATGGGAAGGGTGGTTATACCATCTGCATCATCAAGATGAAAAGCCTGGCGAACCAAGGCTTCAGTAACCACCCATGTACGCCCATGAACAATAGCTGATAATATAGTCACATTATTAACTGTTGAGGAACTAACAGTGTTCCAAAACTGTTTAATATGAGTGACAGAGATGAGAGGAGCATGAGAAAGAGCATACCTAATAGGGGATGCATTCAAATACGCCACCATCTGGGTGTATTGTGGAAACAGAGTATCATCAGCGTCTAAATAAGCAATCATGTTGTGTTGACTCCTGAATCCCAATATTGTTGGGAATAAATTATAGCCAGTTCACTTGAGCGCTGACAAGAGTAAAACAAGCGTTGACAGGAGTAAAACAAATGCTGACAGCTCAAGCGTTGACAAGACAAAGTCAAGCGTTGATACATTGAAGACACACTGATGGGAAGATATACTCTACGCGTTTGAACATGCTCTTCTTCTTCTATCTCAGCAACCAAAGCTTTATCCTCTTCCTTATCCTTAGCCAAATAGCTCCAGTCCCATCCAATACCATCATTTTCTTGCACTGCCACCATGGCCTTAGGATCCTGAGCCTTAACAATTTGGCTTGAGGGTTTTCCAGCATCAAATCTTCTTGGGGATCTGTATTCTCTCATAAAGTGCCCCATACGATGACAATTGTAACACTCAACCTTGGATTTATCAAATCCAGCAGTGTCCTTTGCATTAAAAGTCATCTTCTTCTTGAACCTTCTATTCCATCTGTTTGCTCTTATACTTGTAAGAGCCATGTTCCACTTTATATCCATTTCCTCCAAATGCTCATCACTTATTTGCTCAAGGTCCTCATATGTAATCACTGAACCATTGGGCAATGAAGCAATGTATGCACACACAGTATCCAGATCCAATCCAGCAGGCTTAACTCTTGGTGAGTCAATTTTGTACGTGTCAGCGTCTGAATGTGAGGCGTTGACAGGATATGATCAAGCGTTGACACATGTTGATCCAGTAACTGGGTGCATGTATGAATCCTTCTGATCAAATTGGCCTTCACTATGTGAGAAGAAGGCCATGTTACTATTGGTAGACTTACTTCCATGATCCAAAAGAGTTTCGTTCTCCAACAGCCTTAGTTTGTTGTAAACAACATCAAAAGTAGAACTTTTGTGAGTGTTGTTGGGAATTATAGATCTTGCCTCAATCTTCCATGCATCACCAAGGCTTTTAAGAAAAGTGGCAATGATGTCAACATCACCAACTACTGTCCTCATGAAGGACAGCTTGCTTGTAATGTCAAGAAGTCTGCTTCTCACACTACTCAACTTCTCATTAGGTTGAGACTTAAAAACAACATACTCATGTAAGAGTTGCTTCCTTTTCTCTTCCACAGTATCAACATTACCACCATATGCAACTTCAAGGGCTGCCCAAAGGTCTTTTGCAGACTCATAACCTCTTTATTTGTGCTGATTTTCTTGTCCCAAAGAAAGTTTCAGAATGCTTAGGGTTTTCATATCAACCCTTTTCTTTGCTATGTCATCAGCAGACACAGCTCTACCATCTTCAGGTTTTTCTTTCTTATCTGCTTCAGAACATCCTTGAACAGCTGATCTTGTAGCAATGACATCTGCAATCTTTTGAGCTTTATTGAATGTGTTTTCATATTCAATAATCTCCCAGAGAGTGTAGTCATGGATTTGTAGATATTTCTCAAAGTTGAACTTCCACAGCTCAAAATTGTCTGCATCTAGCATGGAAATCTTGATGTTGTGGTTTGAGGAGGAGGAGGTTACTTCTGGAGTGGACATGATGTTTTTAGGGTTTTGTGAAAATTAGGGTTTTGTTGATTTAGGGTTCTTGTGTTCTTTTAGATCAAAGTTTCTCAACAAGCTCTGATACCACTTGTTGATCCCAAACTTAGATCGATTTAGCTTGTGTAAACGAGATTAGATCAAGTTATACACGTAGAGAAACTTTGTTTATGTATAAAGTAATTTAAGTGTTATGCGGAATTAACACTTAAACAAGAACACACAAAGGATGTAAAACAAACTTTCACTTGATTGATAATAACGAACTTGCTTACAATGAAAGTGTTTAACGTATGAAAAACTTATATGAAACATAACCTAAAGGTCTTCTTTTACAGACACAAGAAGCCTTGTACAAGAGTCTATGTATCAACTATTCTAGGTAAAGATAATTATAGAAAATACAATGTTGATCCTATCTTTACTAGAAACAAACTAAAAACAAAATACGCGTAGACCATATCTTTCTATCAGTGCTTGTCTTCAACCTATCAACACTTGACTTCTTCCTGTCAATGCTTGATCTGTCAGCGTTTGTTTTCTTCTTATCAAAGCTTGTTTTCCTCTTGTCAGCACTCAAGTGGACTGGCTACATTTTATTCCCAACACTCAAATTCAATGGGCAAATGACAATTCTTCCCATAGACTAACTTATAAGGAGTGCAACCGATAGGTGTCTTATAAGCGGTCCTAAAGGCCAATAAAGCATCATCGAGTTTGTCGGACCATGAAGCACGGTTTTCTCCAATCGACCTCTCTAAAATCCTCTTCAAAGCTCGGTTCGAAACCTCGACTTGCTCACTCGTTTGCGGGTGATAAGCCGTAGAAAGACGATGAGTAACTCCATATTTCTTTAAGACCTTCTCGAATTGGTCATTACAAAAATGGGTTCCACGATTGCTTATAATAGCACGAGGGGTTCCGAACCGAGAGAATAGTTGCTTCAAAAACTTCACTAACACATGAGCATCATTTGTAGGCAAAGCCTTAGCTTCCACCCACTTAGAAAGGTAGTCGACCGCGACGAGGATATACTTGTTACCATGAGACGATGGGAACGGCCCAATAAAGTCTATGCCCCAAATGTCGAAAATCTCACACACTTGAATTATGTTTTGCGGAATTTCATCACGTTGAGACGATTTTCCTTGACGTTGGCACGAATCACACGACTTCACAAGTGCGTGTGCATCACGATAGATAGAAGGCCAAAAGAAGCCGGCATCGAACACTTTCTTAGCCGTGAGATTAGCACCGTGGTGACCACCCGTGGGTCCCTCGTGACAAGCTCTAAGGATGTTAGAAGCTTCGGCACCAAAAACACAACGTCGAACGAGTTGATCCGCACAAACCCGAAAGAGATAAGGGTCGTCCCAAAAATAGAACTTGACGTCACGAAAGAATTTTCGCTTTTGTTGTGTCTTCAACCCCTTGATTATGAAGTTGTCCGCATAGTAATTTGCAATGTCGGCAAACCATGGGGTGGTGTCTTTAGAATTCACTACACCGAGTGTCTCGAGAGGAAATGTTTCGGTGATTTCCTTGTTCTCGAAAACTTCTTTGTGAGGATCTTCTAGACGAGAGAGATGATCGGCCGCTAGATTCTCGGCTCCTTTTTTGTCAAGCACGGTGACATCAAATCCTTGGAGGAGGAGCATCCAACGAAGCAATCTCGGCTTAGCATCTTGCTTAGCTAAGAGATACTTGATAGCCGAATGGTCGGTATACACGATGCTTTTAGTCAAGACGAGATAAGGTCGGAATTTCTCAAAAGCATAGACCACGGCAAGGAATTCCTTTTCCGTTGTGGTGTACTTTAATTGAGCCTCGGTCATCGTCTTACTAGCATAATGGATAGGACGGAAATGCTTTTCATAACGTTGCCCTAAGACGGGCCCTATAGCATAATCACTTGCATCGCACATGATTTCAAAAGGTAATTTCCAATTAGGAGCAACAAGAATGGGAGCTTCGGTAAGTTTCCTTTTAAGCGTTTCGAAAGCTCTAACACAATCCTCATTGAAGTTAAAAGGAACATCCTTCTCGAGAAGGTGTGTCATAGGTCGAGAGATTTTCAAAAAGTCTTTGATGAAATGACGATAAAAGCCCGCGTGGCCTAGGAAACTCCTAACTCCCTTAACGGTTTTGGGATGAGGTAACTCGGCGATGACGTCTACCTTAGCTTTATCGACCTCAATCCCCGCTTTCGAGACCTTATGTCCTAAGAAGATTCCTTGTTTACATATAAAATGACATTTTTCCCAATTAAGCACAAGATTGGTTTCTTCCCAACGTTTTAACATTTGCTCGTGATTAGATAAACACGACGTGAACGAATTACCAAAAACCGAAAAGTCATCCATAAACACTTCCATCGACTTCTCGATCATATCGTGAAAAATAGCCATCATACACCGTTGAAACGTACCCGGTGCCTTACAATGTCCGAAAGGCATCCTACGATAAGCAAACGTTCTATAAGGACACGTAAATGTAGTCTTCTCTTGATCACGAGGGTCGATAGGGATTTAAAAGTAACCGGAAAAACCATCTAAAAAGCAATAGAATTCATTTCCACCGAGGGTCGCTCCAACATTTGATCCATGAAGGGCAAAGGAAAGTGGTCTTTACGAGTGGCTTCATTTAACTTTCGGTAGTCAATACACACCCTCCAACCGGTCACAACACGAGTGGGAATTAACTCGTTGTTTTCATTTGGCACAACGGTCATTCCTCCCTTTTTAGGGACACAATGGATTGGGCTCACCCATGGGCTATCGGAGATAGGATAAATCATTCCCGCGTCAAGGAGTTTAAGAACTTCTTTTTTTATGACATCGTGAATTTTGGGGTTTACCCTTCTTTGACTTTGAATTGCGGGTTTGTAGTCCTCCTCCATTAAAATCTTGTGAGTACAAAATTTTGGGTCAATACCCTTAATGTCGGAAATTTTCCACGCAATTGCCCCTTTATGAGCTTTAAGAACTTTCAAGAGCTCGGTTTTTTCATCATTAGCAAGAAATTTTGCAATAATAACCGGCAACTTGTCATCACCTTCCAAGAATGCGTATTCAAGGTGAAATGGAAGATCTTTCAATTCAAGGGTAGGTGGTTCCTCGATTGAAGATTTTTGCTCAACACTCATAACTTCCATCGGCGGAAGAAATGGTGGAATAGAAGTATCATCACTAATAATCACCTCATCTTCATTGTCGATTTCATTTGAAGTAAAATCGCCTCCTTAGAATGGAGTGAGATTTGGTGTAGAATTAGCAAGACTCAGATCCAAAATAGTGGGATTTCCACTTGACGAGCTATCGGAAAAACCTAACATGAGAACGTTTTGAGTTTTGAGTAGCGTTTATAACAAGTTCCTCTTCGTTGAATCTCAAAGTGATAGTTCTTGCATGAACATCGATAAGCGATCTCGAGGTGTCTAAAAATGGACGACCTAAAATTAGAGGAACTTGAGGACCTGCGGGGATGTCAACTACTATAAAATCAACGGGATAGTAGAACTTCCCCACTTTCACGAAAACATCCTCGCCTACTCCACATGCTAAAATCGTAGAATGATCGACCATCTCGATAGACATGTTCGAAGGAGTAAGAGCCGGAAGCGAAAGCGATTTCCAAATGGAAAATGGCATCAAATTAATGCTCGCACCAAGATCGGCCAAGGCGAGGCATTCTTTCATATCTTGTATGTCACAAGGAATGAGAAACTTTCCGGGGTCACCAACTTTTTCCGGTATGTGGTTAAGATAAACCAAAGAACAATTAGCAAGCTTTGAAATCTTTTCCTTATCGCTCATCATACTTTTAAAAGTGGAAGCGAAACAAGGCATATATAACAACGCGTCGGCTAAACTTACATCAAAATGAACTTGTTGAAACATTTTTATAAAAAGCTCGATTTGTTGTTTGTTACGTTCTTGCAATTTCTATTTGTTTCGTCTCGAAGGGTAAGGTAAGGGTGGTGTGGGTTGGACATTAGGTAACGGCCTTGGAAACTCGGGTTCCATGATTGGTATTGGTTCAACCGTAGGTGTGGTATGAGCGGTACTTCGTGGGCTTGTAATATGCTCCTTTTCAACCATAACCTCGGGCTCTTTCTCGATTTCCTTCTCCGTAGAAGTACTTGGACGAGAGATTGGTTCCTTGAAAGTTTTACCACTTCGTGTAGTAATAACCTTCATTTCTCCCCTCGGGTTGTTAATGGTATCACTAGGAAGACCACCCGAGGAAGAGGGTTTACACATGATTTCTTCAAACATTTTTGCCATTCGGTCTTCAAATTTTGATTGCCTTAAATCCGCTTTTAAAAATTCTTGCTTAATCTCATGTTGTCCTTGTTCCATCTTTTGTTGATTTTGTTTAAGACGTTGAACATTTCCTTCCATTTTATTTGCATGAGTTTTAAGTTCATTAGCAAGTTCGCTTTTAAGCTCGTTTTTCAACTCGGGTCTTAAGCTAATCATTTCCCGTTGCATGTTATCAAATTTAGAATCATTTGCTTTAGCATAATCCAAAAATTCTCCTTGAAGATTTTTAGTGTGAGCATTTTGAAAACCTTGTGTAGTGTTTTGAAAATCACGGTTTTGGTTTTGATTAGCAACTTGTCCATTCCCACTTTGATAATTCCCTTTGTTGTAGTTACGTGAATTGCCTTGATAACCACCATTTTGGTTCTTGTTTCGATAGTTATTAACATTTTGATTTAGTGGAGCTTGATTTGGGCGGGAACCTTGGCCGTTTTGGTTATAAGTTCCCGTTGCTACGTAAGCACTCGAAGTGTTACCACCGGCGGTAATGCACTCGGAAAGATCATGAGCTCCACCACAAGACAAACCACTCTTATCAACCGCTTTAACTGAAGCGGAGGTCAAAGAATCTTGTGCTTTCCAATGAGTCATAAGATTTGAAAACCTATCGAAAAACCGATTTTCTTCATTAGCTTCATCATGTAAGGCATTAATGCTACGAGACGATGACGACGATGACGAACCCATATTGGCAACACTCGGTGTGTTACGAGGGTTATAAACCTTAGATCTATTCCCCGATAATCTTTAAAGCTTCATCGGTCGTTTTGCTCAAAAAATTACCACCCGCGGCGGCATTCAAATAATCTCGTTCATGATCATTAAGCCCATTATAAAAAGTATCAACTTGATGTAATTCCGAAAAATCATGGTGAGGACATTCATGTAACATTTCCTTAAATCCTTCCCATGCCATTGAAAAACTTTCATTATTTCGTTGTACAAATCTTGAAATCTCATTTTTCAAATGTGTTGTTTTAGATGGTGCAAAAATTTTGTTCACAAACTTAGAAACGAGATCACCCCATGTCAAAATTGAATTTGGCGGTTCTTTCTCAAGCCAAATTTTAGCGGGTCCATCTAACGAGTATGGAAACAACATCATCTTAATGGCGTCATGTGGAACATCCTTAAACTTCCTAGTTACGGTGAGATGATAAAAATTCCTTATGTGGTAATGCGGGTTGTCTTTCTCATGACCTCTAAACTTATTTGCTTGCAACATCGACATTAAACCCGTCTTAATCTCGAAATTCTCCGCAAGGATAGCGGGAATCACAATGGCCTCTCCAAAACCCTTGGTGGGTGCTTGAAGCAACTCCATCATGGTACGATTAGCCATGACGACTTCTTGTTCTACAATAGGTTCAACAATTGGAGTTTGTTCTTCAATCAATGTCTCTTGATTTCCTTGATTTTGACGACATTTACGAGCTCGTTTAGCTTGACTACGAGTTAGCATAAACTTCACGTAGAATGGGAGGTGAGCAAAGAAGATTCTTTTTGGGTGTTTTGTGAATTTTCAATTTTTTTTTATTTTGATTGTTTTTAATTTTTTTGGATTTAGTGTATCTTCGTAGACAACAATCTACCAAATCTCTCCTCGAATCAAACTCTTGATTAAAGAAGCCTCAAAAGAATGAAAACGATCACGTGGAGTGAACGCCTTCGAATGATTTTAGAACTTTGGTGAAAACCAAATTGTTCAAGAGGGTTTAATCACAAAGAAAACCAAGCAAATATATATGATATGTAATAATACTTTGGGCGGCAAAACCCTCGATTAGCCTTCAATCTCAAAGTACTCACAAGCAAGCGGGGAAACGAGGCGGCGCGAAGCACTTAAGAGCCTTTTTCCTTAGGGTATATTTTATAATACCGGCCTTATACCCACCTTATAGTTTGTATTTTTCAAAATCGAGCTTCAGGAAAGTATTTATCTATTTTTGCCTTTTTCTTTTGTTTGAGATTCGAATACAATAATTAGGAGATCAAATCCCAATTAAGGTTGTGTTTCACACTTTTAGATATATTTTGTATTGATTGTGATACCTAATACAATATAGTAATAATAATGTCACAATAAAAAACAAAAAAAAACCGATAATACGTATTAGTAGATTTCTACTAATACAAATACTATTTATGGTTAATATTAAAAACAACAAGACAAATTAATCACGACACACCTCCCCGGCAGCGGCGCCAAATTGATTGCAGTGTTTTACCACTCCTTTAGGAAAAGGGGGTAAATAGGGAAAGTATTAAATACGACGGTTTAGGAAAACCGTGTACAAATGACCCAAGGTGAAAGTTCGTTTCCCAAGGAGGTATATGTGTGTGAATAATTCGTAATTGGTTTGAGATTAATATTTGAAAGAAGGGGATGAGAAAATAGAAGGGCGAAGACGTGAAATTAATTACTACGACGACTAAACGTAAAACCGTAAAAATAGCTAAAATAAAATTTAATTCTAAAAATTCCCAAAATTTTACCAAAAATCAATTTAAATAAACTAAGAGTTTACAAATGATCAAAACCTTATCAAACCTTTTAATTAATTAAATATCAATTTTTAAATGCTAATTAAAGCCCTAAAAATCAAATTAATTATCAAAAATCCCAAATAAAGATTTTTCAATTGGTAAACCTCTAAAATGACCTAAAAGATTAAAAACTATTTTTATAAAATTTTAAACTAAGAAAAGCTATTTAAAATGATTTAAAAACTATTAAAACTTACAATAATTATAAAAATTAATCTAAAGATGATAAAGTTAATATAAGAGTTTCAAAAATCCTATTTTAATGTATTAAAGCTAAGAAAAATATAAAAAGTGTAAAAATGTGAAATTTGAAAAATAATAATAAAATAATATTAAAAATCCGAAAATTATAAAAAATTCTAAAAACTTGAAAACTAGTTTATTTTAACCTAAATAATCAGAAAATGAAAGTGAAATTACCAAATTACCCCTAATGGGCTAAAACAAAAAACAGTCAACATTAATGGGCGTTTGGGCCCAAAAAGTCAAACTAGGCCAAAATGACCTGAAAAAGCCCTATCTGACTCAAAATTTAATTCTAAGCACAAAAGTCTGAAGGCCCAAATGTTGATTTTGAGCTTATCAAAGTTTAAATAGCTAACAGCTTATTCTTATTGGGCCAACAAGCCCATTAAGCAGTAAGCCAATGCCATAAGCTCTGCTTAAACACACAACCTTCTTTTGAGATGCCTAAGAGAACTGTGAAAAGAAATTTTGAAAAAGCACACTCAATAAGCCATAAATAAGCAAAGAACAATTTCACTAAAATACAAAATAGTCGGGTTAGAGTTCTAGACCACCTAAGGAACTGATTCAACTTGCAATAGTCTCTAAACAACTTAATTAAGCCAAAACAATCAAGAAAAGTTCAATAAGCAAAGCCAAATAAGCTGGATAAGCCAATAAGCACTTATGAAAAAGTCAAATGAGTTGGTTTTCTAGTCAAAGCTTAAAGTCAACCCTCCAAATGCTCCAGTATGATCAAATGGGTCAAATAATGAGCACCTATTACAAAATTGAAGTTGTTGCACGTTTGAATAAGCTGGGATAGCTTATTGATAAGCTGAATACCAAATTACACTAGCAATGGCTAGCAGTAGGGGAAAGGAGTTCCCACTGCTTTGACTTTTTAACTTGTGATTTGTGAGAGATCTAGTTGGATTCAAGTGGAAACAAGGGCACCCTTGTGATCAGTGAATCACAAGGAGTCACAATCAATCAAATAATCACACTTCCAATAAGCCAATAAGCACAGAAAAAGCCAACAATGCCCAGATATTGCACAGACCTAGCAAATAAGCAGTTAAGCACTATTAAGTAGTTTTAGCATGAATAAGCAAACCAGAATGAACCAAAAGCATACACAAGCTATAACAACTATTAATAAGCACAAACAAACTTATTTTAATCACTGAATCAAAGATAAAAAAACAAATCAAAGCATATGCAGGTTTCTGATTATGAAATTCAAGAACACAAATGCCTTATCTGATATAGATGACCAAAAATCCAATTTTAGCACTCAAATCCTACTTCCCTGGTTGTATTAACTTAGATTTAACACTTGTTAACCCTAGTCTATGATTAGATCTAGGTGTCCTCTAAACTTCAGCCAATTTAACCAAGTAGTCAAGATTTTATAGCCTATTTTAGGATCTAGGTGTTAATAGCCACAAAACTTGCAGATAACAAACACTTAACAATAGATAAGCATGCACAAACTCAATAGAACCAAGAACAATAACAAAGGAAGGCTTGAACCCCTTTGAATCAGTTAACCCAAACACCCCTTTGGAATCTAATTTTGCAATCTTCCAAAGGACTGTTGTGTTTTAACCTATCAAACAAGATCCAATCCACCCTAACAACTCCTAAACAACCTCAGAAACTTAAATCAAGCCCCAAAACACCAATCTATAACAAATCATGCAAAATCACCAAAAATACAATAAAATTCAGAAAAATTGAAAAGGGAGAGAGATGCAAACCTCCAAGACTTACTTCCAAGCCTTGGAATGTTTGAGCTGAGGTGCTAGCAAAACAAGCACCAGCTTCCTTGTACCTGCTAAGATCAACAAACCACAATGATGAACATAAACTATGAAACTTCTGATTTTTGAAAAACAAGCTTTATTGCTTAAAACCTTGCCTCAAAAACCATCAAACATGAATATGGAACTCAGATCTTAGCTTATCAAATACCAAACTTTTATAAAACACAAAGGGAAATCACAATTTTTCAGAAAATCCAACTTTTATTTAATAAAAAGGAATTACAAAGACTTAAGCTAAAATCTGGAACAAGGTACTCTCACAAGTTGAGGTCTCCTTATATAGGACTAGTAGACAATTCTAGAATGCTTGAAATACAACAAAACCCTAGCTATGAAATTCCAGGAATTCCCTTGAATGCTTGATGGTGTTTGATGTTTGTGAGCTGTCCAAATGCATCAAAACCGTTCATTTTAGCTTTAGGGTTAAGCATTGAGTCTTGGCTGTTGATTTGGACACGTGTATTACCTTGGAGAGTAAGTTGTGATGTGATAGGTGGACGAGGTTGAGTGTGGGGCCCTTTTATGAGTGGGGGTGAGGGTTTTGGGTGTGGGATAGGTTTCTGCATGTGTGAATCAAGCGTGGGTAGGGTTAATTGCAATTTACCATTTGTTTAAGTGAAGGTAAATCTTGGGTTCATGTGGGTGAATCGTAGTAACTTTGATCCGGTTTTGGTGGATTATTTAGTTGTTTGGTGCATTTTTGGTTTTGAATGTTTCAAATGCCCATGTTTGGCCCTTGTGTTTTGGGAAAGATGGTAAAACAAGTTTTCAGCCAACAAAACCTGTTTTCCTTTGTTAGTAAACTTTCCAAGTTTATAGTTTTGCCACAAAACTTTGAAATAAAGGTTTCAAGGGTTATTTTTGCCATGTTTGAATATTTGAGGGACTGATCTTGGACATTCTTGATCTTCAAAGGTCTTCATTGTATCTTTGACTTCATGAGGGACCATAATTGGCAATTTAGAATAGATGAGGGACTAAACTTGCCAATTCTTCAAAGTTGAAGGACCATTTTGTACTTTTGACAAACTTAAGTGACCAAACTTGCAATTATGAATATACAAGGGTTTTAAGTGTCATTTCTTCATATTTTGAGGATCAATCTTGTATATCTTCAAGTCTTCAAGGGTTAATCTTGGATAATTCATGAACTAGGGCCCGGTTCTTTGCACAACTTCGTTTCTCGTGTCCGTTTTTCCTTGTTTCTTGTGATCTTTTGTCTTTTTCACGATATCCATACCTAAAACACACAAGTAAACAAATACAAGCATATATATGGTATTTTATGACTTTTTAATGCATTTAAAGCCCGAAAAGAACGGTGAGATCATGTACAAATGCCATCTCATCAATGGAAAATGTAAAACTTGCTTTGTAATTAATGCATTGCATGAGGGCATTGCAATGGTCAAGTGTAGGGGATTTGATAGGTGTGAAAACACCCATCCTTTTACCACTTAACTATAATAATAATCAAGCCAAAACGTGTATTTAATGTCGTAAAAGTCAGAATTATGCATGGTTTGTGTTTTTATTGTGTTTTAGGACCAAAAGATGAAAAAAAAGAAAACACAGGCTTTCACGGGCTTTTATCGAAGAAAACGAGAAAAGACGAAGTCAAAAGATCAAGAGTGAAAAAAGAACGGAAGTCCAAGACCTATTCTGAAGATTTATCGAAGAAAAAGTCTAAAGACGAAAGTTTAATGAAGTCGAAGAACCAAGTCTAATTAAAGAATAAAATTATAAGACGAGTTCAATTTATATCGACAAATCCCGAGACGACGTGGAGAAAGACAAAGAATTTAAATCGAGTCGAGACAAGAAGAAAGAATGAAGAAAGCATCAACATTTTACTCCTCCTATAATTACCCTCCTAATGTGTCATTAGGAGTTGGTTAGTCATTTTTAGGAGTAGATTAGATTAGAAGTAGTGTAGTTTATTTTCTCTCTCTAGTTTTTCACTTTCTCTCTCTAGTTTTTCTTTAAAGTTTTAAGCTTTTCACTTTAATCTTATATTTGAATCTTTAATCTTCATCTTATTTCAAGCTTTTTACAATCATTCTCATTCTACATTTCTTGATCTTTTTAATTATGTTTGATTCGAAATAATCTTTGATTTTGTTTAATCTTGATGTTTGATTGATTAAAAAGTTTATCTTTTTATCAATCTTTAAGTTTTTATACAACTTAAGCTTTGAGCTTATCATGCATATTGGCTTATTTTGTGTTTCGCTTATTAGTTTTAAAGTTTTCTTAAAAGTTTTGTCTTTTTAAAGTTTGCTTAAAAATTTTAATTATTTCGTATTTTAAAAGTTTTTAAATTTGTGCTTATTGAGTTGGTTGAGTTTTTGTGTTCTTTTTAGAAGTGCTTATTGGTTTACTAGCTTATGCTCATCCATCCGAATATTGTGATTTTTCCATCACAATATTAGGGTTTCTACATTGTGACAGCTTATTGTGATAGTTTTTCCGATCACTTATTCCGATCGTAGGTTGCGATTGCCCCTGGCATCGTACTTTGCGATCGGGTATAAGGATTATTGTGACGAAATGCTGCCCAAATTTTGACTTACATATTGCGATAGTTTATACCTTTTGTTTTTCCGATAGAATTTTTGTTTGATATTCCGATAGTTTTTGTTCCATATTACGACAGTTTCTTTTTTATTTCAACATTCCGATACTTTCTTTATAATAACACATTCCGACACTTTCTTTATGAATACATTGTGACACATTTCAACATTCCGATACTTTTCAACATGAATATTCCAATAGTTCTGTTTCATATTACATTACGATGGAATGTCCTACTTGCTTGCTAGCTTAAGAATTATTTTGGCCCCATTTTCACCTACTAGCTTGCTTGCTAGCTTGTTTATTATTTAGTATTGTTCCGTAATCGTTTAGTTTTATCTAAAAGTTGTTCCGATTTTAATTCTGAAAGTTACGTATTTTTAGTTATATTTTTCGTCTAATTTTAAAATTAATATTTTTTCGTAAATTTCAAGTTTTATCTTTTATTTAGTACCCGCTTTATGTTTTGCCCCGTTTAACTTTAAAGTAGCCACTTAGTTTTATTTTCTCTTTTTTAATTAAGTAAATTTTATTTTCAAGTCAGAAGTTAATTTCCTCTTTTAGTTTTGTTTTTATTAATTGTTTTGTTTTAATTCACGTTTTATTATTTGTTTTATTAATTGTTTTTATACAAGTATTTTTATTATTTCTTTTATTTTATTAGCTTTAGGCTTGCATTTACTTTTTACTTAAAAATAGATAACCAAATCTTCTTTTATTAACCAAAAACAACTGAGTTGCACTTTTAACCAGAAATCAGTTAGATTAGACACCGAGAAAAACAAACTTTTTAACTGACTAAGATCAAGTTATTACCTTCCAAACTAGATCTTCTTCATCTGGTGCACACATTCTCTTCAATGTTGACCAAATCTTTATTCCATTGACTGAAGTAGGTGCTTCAGTCTCATACTTAGCCTGCATCAACCTCTAAAGGTCTGCCAAGTCTTCCCTATCCAGGCTTGCAAACAAAGACATAAGATTAGTGAAAGTATGTACCTTCTTCGCATATCTGCCAATCATCCAAAACCCACTTGCATCTTCCTCATAGCTAACTATAGGGTTTCTGGAATTATGAGGTAACACTTCTACCATATGTGAAACTTCCAAGGGTGTGAGCTTAATACTCTTCCTAATAACAACTTCACTAGGATTCACTCTATCTAAATTTTCTGGAAACTCAAGAGGAACTCCCTTCTTCAATGGTCTTGGTGTAACCAAAGCCTTTTGGATCTCCATTTCTTCTGCAAGTTCTTCCTTTCTTTCATCTGAAAGAAGTCTAATAGTATTCTGCTCTTGCACACTTTCCCATATTGGATAAGCCTTATACACCAATTCATCAAAGGACAATCCTTACAACTTTCTAAAAGTCCAACCTGTTTGATGACATCTAAGCAGCATGTAATAGAGCTCCCTTCTTTCTGTCTTGGTCTATGAAAGAACTTTGCTAGCTTTATATTTTAGAATCACCTTCTAATCCCTTTGAACTCTTAGTATAATCTCCAAACCCCAAATTTGATCTGATAAAGTCATGTCTGGATTCTCCATCACCTTATTCTCCCATGCAAAGTACATCGGAGCAACTTCAGGCATCTCATAATCTACCTGATTCTTCAACTCTGCAAGCTTTTCCCTTGCCAACTCATCACCATATTCAAGCCTTTCTGGTTCTTCAATAATCATTACACTTGAATCTGTGCTCTCATCACCACTGCTTTCCTTACTCTCAATAGCAATCTCCTTCATCTTATCTTCTTTCTCAAGTTGTGCAGCCAACATGGAATCAAATTTTACTTGGGTTGCATCCTTGGGAACCACTGTTTCTACCATAATCCCTTTACCCTTATCTAATATATCAATGATGGGTAAAGATGATGATGGTACCTGTGTAGACACATCTTTGATGATAGCTGATGACTGGGATACATCAACCATACCTGTAGGTCTATTAACGTCCAAAACTTGTATGTTAACGCCTAACTTACTCATATCAGCGCTTGGCTTGTCAGCGTAAAAAAAACTTGTCAACGCTCACCTTACTCCTATCAGCGCTTGGCTTTGTGAACTGCTCCAACATCTCAGTAAAAGATAAATTCAAATTTGTAGGGGTAACCAATGAAACATTAAAACCTGGTTGCCTCTTCAAACCTGTTAGAGCTTCAGCTATACCCAAATATTCTCCTTCATGTCAGCCTTTGTCACTCACATGTATCTGCTCATCCTCCCCTTTGGAAGAATCCTCCACTCCACGCCTAGGGTTAGCACCTTCTAAAATAACAATCCTCTCCCTCAATTGCTTAAGTTCAAGGCCTTGTGTAGAGACAGTATGTACAAGGTCTGCATTTTGCTTTTGCAAGCTAATGCAGACAGCCATCAATTCCAACAATGTATAGGGTTCCAATATGCCCTCCTCTAGAATGGGAATTTGGCCTCCCAAAGTAGAGTCATGGGGCATGGATGGGGTCTTAATGATGTTAGGACTGGCTTGGCCTGCATCTAAGCTAGTACCAATAGTCCTAGCCCCACCCATGTTACCAACCACACTTGTGGTGGTGGTTCTCTCTGCAACATGGCTAGGACCACTAGAGGAGAACACTCTAGTAATCCTTTGGCGTTTTTCCATCCTAAAGTCTGGGGGTGAAGAGGATGATGTGGATTGGGTTTCATTTTGGAGGTTAAGGGGTGTTTGGGTTTGTTGTAAGAGGATGTCAGCGTTTGGATTTGGAATGTCAACGCCAACATTTAACGTGTCAGCGTTGAAGGAATCTTGGTCAATTTCCATATGCTGGGGTGATGGTGATGGTTCACGTAATGGGTCTGGTTGTGGTTGTGGGTTTGGTTGAGGTTGTGCTGCTGCAATAACAGCAAGCATGGCTTGGGTAAGGGGTAAGTCTCTGTATGGGGGTGAATTCATCTTTCCAAAAATTGCTTTCTTTTGCACATGGATCATATAAAAATCATCATGATCCCTGGTGCAATATCTTTGTGCATCAAAAACCATTTGCAAAAACTTGGGTAAGCAAGAGTCATCTTTCTACCCTTGTTTTTACACATGCCATCAAAAATCATTTTAGAAAAATTATATTTTTGCCCAGTAGCAATACACACAATGGCACTCCCAATTGACCTGTTAATTTCATTGTGTGCAATACATTTGGGAATCAAGCACTGAATAATGACATGTATTAAGTACTTCCAATGTGACAATCCGTCAATTTATGATTGATATTTTATTCTCAATATTTATTTGAAAATATTATTTTAGGAACTCACTTATTTTTGGGAAGAAATTTGGATTTACGTCTTGAAGTAGCATCGACTACGTCTAAACTGGAGGATTCAACGTTACGTGCTTAAGTTTACATACACCGTTTTGGTGACAGTCCGACATTTCAGTAAATAAATTTATCCGTGAATATTATTTTGAGATTTTAAATTTGTGTTGGTTCATAGACTCACAAATTTACGAGAAGAGATTAGGACTTACAATTTTATTTTAACGTCCTTTACGACTAAACCGGAAACCTTAGGATTACGTATTTACGTTTTTGAACTCCGTTTTTGATGAGACAATTTTTATTAGATTCGTTTTGTGTCGTTGTTTCATAATTTATAAAAACGTTTTTCGTAAAACGACCCGAGGGCACGCAAATCGAGGAAACTAGAATCGAGGAGTACTGATAGGTGTGAAAACACTCATCCTTTTACCACTTATTTCTGGCTAAAACAAGACAAAAACACGTATTTAATATCATTTGTTTGGAATTATGCGTGGTTTTTGTGTTTATTGTGTTTTCAGAGTCAACCGGGTGAATATTGAAGAAAACATGCGATTGCACGGGTTTTATCGAAGAAAAAGACTCAAGATGAAGTCATTGTGCCTATTTGAAGATTTATCGAAGAATAGAGCCAAAGATGGAAGATTCATATATGTCAAAGAACTCGAGTCTATTAAACAAAAGATTATAAGACGAGTTGGAATTATTCACCGACACTTCTCAAAATCCAAAGTCGGAAACGTTTATTTAAAGAAACGTAAAGACTAAAGAAGAAAGAAGAAAAGAAGCCCAAAAACAAAGCCCATTCACAAAGCCCACAAGAGACGCCTATATATAGGATTTCACTTCACAATTTTGAGGAGTTTTTAGTTAGTTTTAGTTTTTCATTTTCTCTAGTTTTAGAGAGAGAAAGTTCTCAACTTTCTCTCACTATTTTTCATCTCTCTTTCTTTTAATCTTTCAAAGATTTAACTTTTGTATTGTTGATTTCATTAATCAAGTTTTAAGTTTAAGCTTTTAATCTTTTATCTCTTTCTACCTTTCTTTGATTATTGGTTCACTTTTGATGCGAATTACTTATGATCCGTGTTGTTTATCTATGTTTTCGTGCTTAAAAAGTTAATCTTTTTATGTTATTTTAGTTCTCATATGAATAAGCTTTAAGATCTTTGTGCTTATTGGCTTATTTATTTGTTTAGCTTATTTACCTTTTTAAAAGTTTTCTTAAAAAGTTCACCTTTTTATTGTTTGATTTAAAAGTTGTTTATTTGAAGTTTAGATAGGTTGTTATTTGAGCTTATTTGATCCGATTCATTTTAAATTCGTGCTAGTTTTGGTGTTGGCTTATTCCCATAGCTTATCACCTAGCTTTTGTCTCGAATCCCACTTAAATCGGAAAAGGGATAAACCCTTTTCCGATCTGCTTATTCCGATTGCATCCCCCTCTTTCCGATCATCAAATCGGAAAAGGGTTTTGGTGGATTCTGATTGGGGGCTTATTGCCTTTATTCCGATTGGTTTGGTTTTTATGTATTCCGATTTGACTCATCTTAAGATATTCCGATTGAGGGTTTTAGCACATTCCGATTAGAGTTATAATCAAATATTCCGACCAGCTCCTTTGGCCATATTCCGATTGCACAAGTATTCCGACCAGGGGTGTTATTGACATTCCGATCAGCCTATTCAGACTACATATTCCGATCAATGCACTTCAGATATTCCGATTTGGTCGTTTTCCAATTGTTTAATCTCTTGTTTTTGCAAAGTTTTCTAGTGTTAGTTTTATTAAGTGTTCAAGCAATTTCCCTAATCTTGTCTTTAAATTTTCAATCATTTATTTTTAACTTGTCAATTTAGTTTAAACTTTTAAAGCTTTAATTTTACTCTTCGACACTTACTTATTTGTCATTAGTTTAATATAGATAAACAAACCAACACATTTTTATTAACCAAGAACAAATCATTCCACTTGGAACCGTGATCAATTCGAGGAGATTCCGAGAACAAATCTTGAACCCATAACAAAACACTTGTATCAAATGGCGCCGCTGCCGGCTCTTCTCGTTAAGATCAACATTTTTTTGTGAGAACTTGGATTTTGGGATCCGTTCACCGTGAACGTTACTTGTTCATAAAAATTTTCAAAAATCCTAAAAAATATAAAATTTTCAAAAATACAAAAAAATTAAAAAACCATAAAAACCAAAAATATTTCTTGTTTGCTTTGTTAGTTCTTTTGCAGATGCATGCGTACACGATCAATGTCTTATCAAGAGCCCGAGCCTCTCGAAGACTTAGACATGGCCGGTGTACAAAAAAACAACAATAACCCACCTCAAAACAATAACAATCCACCTCTCAACAACAATAATAACAACAACAATGAGCCTCTACCAGACAATCGCCCGATGATTGAACTTCTGCAAGCACATGTAGACGGCAACAATGATCTAATTGTCATACCCGCGATTGCAGCCAACAACTTTAAGCTCAAATCCGGCTTTATCCAGATGGTCTCTGCTCAACCATTCTTGGGGCGTACCATTGATGATCCTCATGACCACATCAAGAGATTCTTGCAACTCACGAATACGGTCAAATTCAATGGTGTTCCAAAAGAGGTAATCCGTTTACAACCTTGTCTTGCAAAGTAACCGCCACAAAGTATTCTGACGTGGACGGATTTGGAGACCAAATTTATCAACTACTTTTTCCCACCCTCTCGTACTACCACTTTGCGGAATGAAATTATCAATTTTGAACAAAAGTACGATGAGTCTTTTAGTGAATCTTGGGACCGTTTTAAAGATCTTTTAAGAAAGTGCCCACAACATGGTTTTACCAAAGTGCACCAAATTAATACTTTTTACAATGGTTTAAGCATGAATGACCAAGATTCACTAAACAGTGCCTCGGGGGGTAATATTTTGGTTAAGACTTCCAATGCCGCTTGGGATATCATTGAGAATAAGTCTCGTGTGCAAACCAAGAGTGTTCGGACCAATGCCGCTAGTGCTAGTACTAGTGACAGCGACAAGCGACTTGACAAAATTACTACGCTTCTTGAATCCCTTGTTACCCACACCGCTAACAACACCAACAGCATCAACGCTAAAAACGCTCAATACGCTCAAGTCAATGCTGTTAGCCAACCTTGTGAAATATGCGGGTGTCCTCATTCTTACACCACCTGTACCGCCACCCAAGACTACCCTTCTGAGAATGTGAATGCAGCATACGGTACCTATCCTCCGGCCGCTTATCAAGATCGTCCTTAAGGTGACCACAACTTGCTTAGCTACCGCTCTAACAACTATCTCTCACCACCCGGTTTTCCTCCTAACAACCAAAACTAAGAACAAAACCTCAATCGCCCTCCTCAACAACAACAACAACCTCGTGCACCATACATACCACCTCACAAACAACCATATCCACCTCAAAGAAACAACCAAGTTTACCAACAACCTGCTTATCAACCACCCACATACAATGCTCCTCCCAACCCACCCACCGCATTACACCAAGATATTGGAACCTACATGAGGACTAATGATGTGATCGTGGACAATCTCCAGCGGGAAGTGCTCAACTTGAAAGCAGACATGGTGAAACAAGGAAATGAACTGAGAGCTGACATGAGAAACACTTTGGCAAGTCAAACGAATGACTTAAGGAACATGATGGCTAGTTTCTTCCAAGGTAATCAACCCTCTTCTTCGGGTACTCTTCCGAGTAACACCGTTGCGAATCCAAGAGGGGAGATGAAAGCAATCACCACTCGCAGTGGTAAAGGTACCAAGGAACCCGAGCTTCCTATACCTCCACCGGTGATTGTGACTAAGGAAAACGAGTCACCTGCTCCTATTCCTCATCCTTCTACTTCCTCAATTTCTCCACCTCTTACTTCTACCCCTCCTCCACCCAAGGATGTGAGTGATCCTATTCTTCCAAAGCCTTCCTCTTCTTCCGATATACCTTATCCATCAAGGTTAAGGAAAGAGAAACTCAAAAGAAAGGATGATATTCAGGTTTCGAACTTTCTCAAAATGTTTAAAAAACTGAATTTCAACATCTCCTTCGCTGAGGCTCTCGCTCACATGCCAAAATATGAGAAAATGTTCAAAGATCTTCTTAGCGACAAGGAGAAGCTTCTTGATATTGCTAACACCCAACTTAATGAGAATTGCTCTGTAGTGCTCTTAAGGAAGTTTTCAACCAAGCTTGGTGATCCGAGTCGTTTCTTAATCCCTTGCAACTTCCCAGGAGTAGAGAATTGCATGGCCCTAGCCGATCTAGGTGCCAGTATTAACTTAATGCCTTTAAGTGTCTGGAAGCAATTATCTCTCCCTGAGCTAGTCCCCACCAAAATGACTTTGGAATTAGCTAACCGTACGGTTGCTTATCCAGTGGGGATAGCCGAAGACGTTTTTGTAGGAGTCGACAAATTCACTTTTCCTGCCGATTTCATCGTCGTCGACTACGAGATGGACCCTCGTGTGTCATTAATTGTTGGTCGTCCATTCCTAAGGACCGGTCGCACTCTTATCGATGTTGAAGCGGGTGAGCTTATCATGAGAGTGGGTGACGATAAAATTGTCTTCAACATGGGAAAGCTTTCTAAACAGCCTTATTCATACGAGAGTGTTAATTGTATTGACGTTCTTGATGAGGCTTGTGAAGAACACTTCAAAGATGCTTGTAAAAGTATTCCTACCTCTCTTCCCAATGTTGAGACCGTTTCCTCTATAGATTCATCACTATCTCTATTTTGAGAAAGTGATTTCCTTTGGAAAGATTTGGAAGCCACCATGGGAGATGTGAACTTAGACCATGACGATTCTCCCACCGATTGGGATGAAGATCTTCGCCTCATTGAGAACATTCTTAAAGAAGACAATATTTCTCCACCATCTCCCACGGTTATTGCTATCGATGCTCTGACTTTGAAAACGCCTCCCATCGAAAATCCTCCGGATTTAGAACTTAAGGAGTTGCCGCCCCATCTCGAGTATGTGTTCCTTGAAGATAAGAAGAAGTCACCCGTCATCATTGCGAAGGAATTGAAAGAAGAAGAGAAATCTCGCCTCATCGCCGTGCTTAAAGATCATAAGAAGGCAATTGCTTGGAAAATTTCTGATATCCGCGGAATTGATCCGAACTTTTGTACTCACAAGATTCTCATGGAAGATGACTTTAAACCCGCAATCCAGAGCCGAAGAAGGGTTATTCCTCGCATTTATGACGTCATCAAACAAGAGGTTATCAAACTTCTAGATGTCGGCTTGATTTACCCTATTTCGGATTCGCCATGGGTAAGTCCCGTCCATTGTGTGCCCAAGAAGGACGGAATAACCGTTGTTCCCAATGAACACAACGAGTTGATTTCCACTCGTCTCGTTACTGGGTGGAGAGTTTCTATTGACTATCGCAAGCTCAATGATGCAACGAGAAAAGATCACTTTCCTCTTCCTTTCATGGATCAAATGCTCGAGCGTCTAGCGGGTAATGACTATTACTGCTTCTTAGACGGTTTCTTCGGGTATTTTCAAATTCCCATCGATCCCAAAGACCAAGAAAAGACCACATTCACTTGTCCCTACGGAACATTCGCTTACAAACGCATGCCTTTTGGTTTATGCAATGCTCCTGGGACATTCCAAAGGTGTATGATGTCTATATTCCATGACATGGTTAAAGAAACTATGGAAGTATTCATGGATGATTTCTCGGTTTATGGCGATTGTTTCTCTGCTTGCCTTGCCAATTTAGAACGTATGCTTAAGCGGTGTGAAGACACTCGCCTTGTTCTTAATTGGGAAAAATGCCATTTCATGGTAAAAGAGGGCATCGTGCTAGGACACAAGATCTCCAAAGCCGGTCTTGAAGTGGACCGTGCTAAAGTCGATGTTATTTCTAAGTTGCCTCTACCTTCAACCATGAAGGGTGTGAGAAGTTTCATGGGTCATGCGGGCTTCTACCATCGATTCATCAAAGATTTTTCTAAAATCGCTCGCCCGATGACCCACCTCTTGGAAAAAGATACTCCTTTTATCTTTTCCAACGAGTGTATTGAAGCCTTCAACTTGCTTAAGGATAAGCTAACTAAGGCACCCGTCTTGGTTACCCCTAATTGGGAGCTGCCTTTCGAATTGATGTGCGATGCTAGCGACTATGCTATTGGAGCGGTTTTGGGCCAAAGAGTGAATAAACACTTCCAACCAATCCATTACGCTAGCAAGACAATGAGTGGGGCTCAATTGCATTACACGACAACCGAGAAAGAGCTTTTAGCTGTTGTCTATGCTTTTGAAAAATTCCGCCCCTATCTTGTCCTTTCCACCACAATCATTTACACCGATCATTCCGCGTTGAATTACTTGTTAACTAAACAAGATTCCAAACCAAGACTTTTTCGCTGGGTTTTGCTACTTCAAGAATTTAAAATCGAAATTCGTGATAAGAAGGGAGCTGAAAACCTAGCCGCGGATCATCTCAGTAGACTTGAGGATCCTTACCAAGGGGAACATCCGAACAAAGAGATCAATGACTCTTTTCCCCTGGAGACCTTAATGTCTATCAACTCGACTTCTGATGAAACCCTGTGGTTTGCGGACATTGCAAACTACTTAGCGGGTGGAATTCTCGTTGACGGGTTAACATCCCAGCAAAAGAAAAAGTTCTTCAAAGACATTAAGACTTACTTTTGGGATGACCCGTACCTATTCAAACAATGTGCTGATTTGATTATTCGCCGATGTGTTGATGGACCGGCAGCTTTCGAAATCCTTGATGCTTGCCACAAAGGACCTACCGATGGTCACTTTGGTCCCAACTACACCGCCAAAAAAGTGTTTGACTCAGGATTTTATTGGTCCACCATTTACCGTGATGCTCACGAGATGGTTAAACGTTGTGATGCTTGCCAAAACAAGGCAAGATCACACATAAAGACGAGATGCCTCAGAATTTCATTCAGGAATGTGAAATCTTTGATGTTTGGGGTATCGACTTTATGGGGCCATTACCTTCATCTAAAGGAAACAAATACATCCTTGTAGCCATTGACTACGTCTCCAAATGGGTTGAAGCCAAAGCTTTACCAACTAATGACGCAAGGGTGGTTTGTAACTTTTTGAAATCGTTGTTCGCTAGATTCGGTGTGCCTCGTGCCATTATTAGTGATCACGGGACTCATTTTTGCAATGATCAATTTGCTAGAGTCATGGCTAAGTATGGCGTAAATCATCGTCTTTCCACCGCCTACCACCCACAAACTAATGGCCAGGCTGAAATATCCAACCAAGGATTAAAGCGAATTCTTGAAAGAACCGTGGGAGAGCATCGTGCCTCATGGGCTGATAAACTTGATGATGCTTTGTGGGCTTTTCGTATCGCATACAAGACTCCGATTGGTTGTACACCATATCGTCTCGTGTACGGGAAAGCATGCCACCTCCCCATTGAGTTGGAGCACAAGGCTTACTGGGCCTTGAAGTGGACTAATTTTGATATCAACAAAGCCGGTGACCTACGCAAGATCCAACTCAATGAGCTGAATGAACTCCGGAATGAGACTTATGAAAATTCTTTGATCTATAAGGAGAAGACTAAGCTCATTCACGACTCTAAGATTAAAAACCGAGAGTTCCAAGTTGGAGACAAAGTTTTACTCTTTAACTCTCGGTTGACAATCTTTTCGGGCAAGCTGAAATCTCGTTGGTCCGGCCCATTCACCATTGCCCAAATTTTTCCATATGGTACTCTCGAGCTCGCTCAACCTAATGGACCTAATTTTAAGGTGAATGGCCAACAAGTGAAGTTGTACTTTGGTGAGGACATCTCTCATGAGATGATTCCATCCCTCACCACGTTTCCCATGAACTAAGTTTGGGTCGAGTCAGGCTCGTGACTCGGTTATCAAAAACAAGCGCTCCTCGGGAGGCAACCCGAGTATCTATCCTTTTCTGTTTTAACCTCCTAAGTGTAGGGGGACCTCTATAGGTTCTTTGTGTTTGTGTGGTGATGTGATTACAGGGATGAATGCACTTTTGGAACCTTTGAAGAACCGTGCTCCCGTGTTATCCGAAATCCGGTTCTATCTCTCAACTATCATGATTCAGTTTTCTTCATACTCACATTTTAAATTGATCACGTTAGTCGTCTCTTTCTTAACTTGAGTTAACCAACATGCACAATGTCATAAGTGTAGGAGAGACTTTTCCCACATGCTTAAACATTGAGTACAATGTTTATCTAAAGTGTAGGGGGGGACTTCTATCGAAGTTTTAAGTGGACTTTTCCATGAAAAGGCCTTCATTTAACAAGAAAATCATCTTTTTCAACATTTTTCAAATTTTTAATTAACTTTGGCCATGTAGTCGTAATTTTTAAATTTTTATCGTTGCTTTCATATGTATATATCCCACAATAATATTCATAAAGTGGTGTAGCTAGTTTTGAAGTCTTTGACATATTAGGCCCGTTGCGATTATTTTGACTCAACCCTAATAGACTTGTCCAAGTTTGTTCTAGCTAGTATCCTTAACCATGTAGACCTTAATTAGTTTATTAGGCCAAGCATCCACGAGTCTCATTACTTGAGATTTTAAATTGTGGAGGACGAGAAATGATAGAGTCAATTATAAGTCGGTATTCTTGCACAAGCTCACTTGGTGTAATTATTTGCCTATTCTCCCATCACTTGCTAATAATTTATCTGCAATAAGTAAGGTCGTACGATTTGAAAAGTTACTTAGCTTCTAGCCCAAGATCGTTTAAAAGTTGCTCGGTAATGATAAGAGTTCATAGCCAAGGCATAACTTATGAAGCGGGGCGCGAAGATTGGCGAGTCCGAAAAGGCCCTAACAAGGCATGAGGATTCAATCTTATTGCTAATCCAAGGTGATGTAAAAAGCATTATTCCCCAAATCAATATGAAGGATCAAGACTCACGACGAAAAACAATCAACTCTCGTAAAGATCATGGAGAAGTCTATCCGAAAAGACCCTAACAAGGTATGAGGATAAATAGATCCAAGTCCGAAAAGGAGGCGGATCGTTGTATCTCAAAATCCCAATTAGAGATTGAATAAATAATCATGAAGTCGTGGTCAACAAAGTTGGGGTACCCCTCAAAAGTCTCCAAGTGAAGAAACTCTATTAACGAAGAGAAGACCATAATCTGAAGAACGTCTCTCGAAGATATGAAGTATGAAGTACATGCCAAATATCGGCCCGAGAAAGGTCTCAAATCATGAACCGAGTTATGCCAAGATATGAACTTTTTGATATCTCGAGAAGCAGTTTTAAGAGATTTTGTCCTTTAGCTAACTATTGATCAAATCGTTCTACTTTGCTTTCAGCCTAAATAAACTATCGAAAGAAGTCCAAAAATGCATCTTCATTCTAAGACAAAAATAAAATATAAGAGATACACCTAGGAATAAGGGAGTTTAAGCATTTAATTAAGCCATGTGTGTAAGTGTTTGATTTGCTAACTTATAATAACAATAATCACGTTTTTAAGCTTAGTTTGGGGAACGTGAAACTTGAGGGTGATAAATCTTCGCAGCACCAAAGCCCTAATGTAAGCCCTTGATCTCTTTGCAGGTTATTTCCACATAGCTATTTTCTATCCTTTTGTTTCCTTTAAAGTTGTAATCTCTCGTAGTACTTTAATTTTTGTTTAGTAGAATGTTAATAAGGCCAAGGTTGATTAATTATGAGAAAAGTGGAAAATTGCTTTATCACTAAGCATTGCATGAGGGCATGGCAATGGTTAAGTGTAGGGGATTTGATAGGTGTGAAAACACCCATCCTTTTACCACTTATTTTTGGCTAAAACAAGACCAAAACACGTATTTAATATCATTTGTTTGGAATTATGCGTGGTTTTTGTGTTTATTGTGTTTTCAGAGTCAACCTGGTGAATATTGAAGAAAAAATGGGATTGCACGGGTTTTATCGAAGAAAAAGACTCAAGACGAAGTCATTGTGCCTATTTGAAGATTTATCGAAGAATATAGCCAAAGATGGAAGATTCATATATGTCAAAGAACTCGAGTCTATTAAACAAAAGATTATAAGACGAGTTGGAATTATTCACCGACACTTCTCAAAATCCAAAGTCGGAAACGTTTATTCAAAGAAACGTAAAGACTAAAGAAGAAAAAAGCCCAAAAACAAAGCCCATTCACAAAGCCCACAAGAGACGCCTATATATAGGATTTCACTTCACAATTTTGAGGAGTTTTTAGTTAGTTTTAGTTTTTCATTTTCTCTAGTTTTAGAGAGAGAAAGTTCTCAACTTTCTCTCACTAGTTTTAATCTCTCTTTCTTTTAATCTTTCAAAGATTTAACTTTTGTATTGTTGATTTCATTAATAAAGTTTGAAGTTTAAGCTTTTAATCTTTTATCTCTTTCTACCTTTCTTTGATTATTGGTTCACTTTTGGTGCGAATTACTTATGATCCGTGTTGTTCATCTATGTTTTCGTGCTTAAAAAGTTAATCTTTTTATGTTATTTTAGTTCTCATATTAATAAGCTTTAAGATCTTTGTGCTTATTG
This sequence comes from Glebionis coronaria, assembly GCA_025667525.1. NCBI lineage: Eukaryota > Viridiplantae > Streptophyta > Magnoliopsida > Asterales > Asteraceae > Glebionis > Glebionis coronaria. The sequence goes on along the minus strand of CM046874.1, from coordinate 523,206,975 downwards.
GCTTATTTATTTGTTTAGCTTATTTACCTTTTTAAAGTTTTCTTAAAAATTTCACCTTTTTATTGTTTGATTTAAAAGTTGTTTATTTGTAGTTTAGATAGGTTGTTATTTGAGCTTATTTGATCCGATTCATTTTAAATTCGTGCTAGTTTTTGTGTTAGCTTATTCCCATAGCTTATCACCTAGCTTTTGTCTCGAATCCCACTTAAATCGGAAAAGGGATAAACCCTTTTCCGATCTGCTTATTCCGATTGCATCCCCCTCTTTCCGATCATCAAATCGGAAAAGGGTTTTGGTGGATTCCGATTGGGGGCTTATTGCCTTTATTCCGATTGGTTTGGTTTTTATGTATTCTGATTTGACTCATCTTAAGATATTCCGATTGAGGGTTTTAGCACATTCCGATTAGAGTTATAATCAAATATTCCGACCAGCTCCTTTGGCCATATTCCGATTGCACAAGTATTCCGACCAGGGGTGTTATTGACATTCCGATCAGCCTTATTCCGACTACATATTCCGATCAATGCACTTCAGATATTCCGATTTGGTTGTTTTCCAATTGTTTAATCTCTTGTTTTTGCAAAGTTTTCTAGTGTTAGTTTTATTAAGTGTTCAAGCAATTTCCCTAATCTTGTCTTTAAATTTTCAATCATTTATTTTTAACTTGTCAATTTAGTTTAAACTTTTAAAGCTTTAATTTTACTCTTCGACACTTACTTATTTGTCATTAGTTTAAAATAGATAAACAAACCAACACATTTTTATTAACCAAGAACAAATCATTCCACTTGGAACCGTGATCAATTCGAGGAGATTCCGAGAACAAATATTGAACCCATAACAAAACACTTGTATCAAGTACCCGTAAATAAATGGGGATGAGGCAAAATGGCTTTTGCCCCACCCCCACTCATAACCGGCCACAATCTTACACCACACCAATTTGGTGGCAAGTTTTCAACTAGTAGCTTAACACATGTCCTAAGCTTACAAAGTAAAATAAGCTTACCTCAAAACCAACAAGCAAAACCATTTGCATCCATTTCCTCCATGCAAACAACTTCCATTCTCTCATCTCTCTCTCAAATGTGCCGTCCCATTTATCATCACCATCACCATTCATCCAAAAATTTCTACCACAAATCATATGTATAACTTGCATATGATGGAAACCCATTGAAGATATATTGATTGGAGGTGATTATAACAACCAAGGAGGAGTTTCTATGGAGTCAAGGGCTGATTTTCCACAAGGTGTTCATGAAGAATGGTGGTCTTGAAGATGGTCTTGGTTTATCACAAGTTTCTCCATCAAAATCCATGTCCAAATCACAACCTACATCAACTTGGTGGTATAAAGATTGTCCTCCTCATCCTCTTGTTATTTTTGATTATGTAATCTTGTATTTCTTTTACTTATGTATATGTATATGATGATGAATGATGATTAAAAATATTGTGTGGGGATTTGGTATTGATAAACATGCTTAAAAAGATGAAAAACTATAAGAAACAAGGCTAAAATCTTGTTTAGATTGTTGGCTGTATAAAACAGTAAAGAACCACATGTTAGACTGACAAAATGGCAAAGTCTTGTACACATGTGAGAGTTGACCATGCAATGGAATCATTGTAATGAGTGAGATAGATCAAAACAAGTTTAAAGTACAAATCTGAGTTCACTGTTTTGGACGATTTTTAGAAATTACTTAGAAGCTGATTCAACAGTAGCTATACTAGAGTTAAATGGAGCACATATCATGTAGTTTATGTCATAAAAATTTGAGCTTCTATCTCCATATAGAACTCTAGATATGAAAGTTTTGGTGAACATGAAAATAAAAATCATAGTTTGGAAATAAAAGTATAATAGTATTATATAAGCACTCAAATAAAAATAGTATAAAATGTGATTTAAAACCCACTAACTCATATAATACATTTATATAAATATGTATAAGGATAAATAAATGGACATTTTATAAAAATGGTAGTTTGATTTGTTTTATAAGTTATAAAATTATAAACATGATTTTTACGACTTTTTCGGCTATTACCGTAAAATTAACGTTTTTGTTAAATAAAACGTAGACGGTTGGACCCGTCTAATGTAAACTTTTATAAACTCATATACTGATATATAAACATATATAACAAGTAAAAACCGATAAAACTCGAACTATATAACATACGGACATTAACGGGCTAAGTTAACGTTATTGGACTAATAATACAACAAAATGGACTAAAACACTTATAAACTTATTTATTGGGCTTAACCCATTTAGGCCCAACATATAAAGTATAAATACTGATAATACAAGTATTAAATGGATTAATACAAGTTAATGAACTTATAATAGGCTTATTGGACCTAAAACACGTAAATAGGTAAAACTAGTAAACTAGTATAAAAGTTATCGACACATAACACTAAAACGAGTAAATGAGAATATGTAAACCCACTTGATCATCATATATATATATAATCATCATATGTATACATAATTGTTATTTTTATAAAGTCATTGGACAAGAGTCTAAGACGAGTATTATTTGTCTAGGTTTCCGTGATTGAAGCACGTACCGTACGTCCGAATTGCCGATAACCCGCCTTCCCACATCAACGTGAGTTCATAGCCTCGCACTCTTTTAAATGTTTTTATGGAATGTTTTATAAACCCGCGAGGGAGATAACATGTTAGTTTTTATAAAATAGGACACCATTTGTCGCGATTGTTTGTTTATTGATTTGGACCCGAATGATTGTATGACCCGATTGTATGACCCGATAAATGATTAAAGGACCCGACAGATGAAATAAAATGGATTATTAAAGTTAGGTTATGTCACTAAAAGTCCCATTAGCATGAATTGTGAACTACCGAGATTTGGTAGACGCTTGTGCATATAATAGTACTATTTGGGGACGATCACCCCAGTTCGCGCCTTGACAGTTGATCCCCGTCGTGCCACATTGATTGGTAAGCGAATTTATGTATGAGAAGATTTCCATAGCGTGACCTTTGTGACGACACACTAATTTAGATGGGCAAATTGAGTATCGGGTTAGCTACCCGTTGTTTGGTTTAGTAAAGTAACAATGTCATGCGGCTTATAATAATCCGATTAACGAAATACTACTAGACGCACCGAATTACGATGTATTGCCTGACTAGCAATACAGGGTCATACTATTGATATTATGTACTTGTTTTGGTTTTCATAGCCATATTCATATAACGGTTTTATTTTCATACAACGTCATAAGACGTATTGTATGATGTTTTTACGACATTGGCTCGTATAATGATTTTTAAGGCAAATGCCTATATTATGATTTTCGATAAGGATTTCTATAAAAATGACTTTGGCTATTTTATGGCCTATTACAATGATTTGTACGAAATGATTTTTGGTAATAATTTTATGCCAAAGTTATATTGATGGAATTTATTAAACTCTATGAATTCACTCGGCGTTATCGCTGACCTTTTCTTTTAACATGTTTTATCTCAGGTACTTGAAGGTAATTCTCGGGAAGACAACAAGAATTCATGGCCCGCACTTAAATTATAATTTCTATTCAAACACTTTGTAAAACTTTGTATGAAATAATATGACTTGGGACCTATGTAACTTTGATATTTATGAATGGAAATGCTTTTATTATTAAACGACGCGATTTTATGCGTTGTCTATGATGTGAGTAATGTGCTATCCCGTAACACCAACTAGTCTTCCGCTGTATTGAGTTGTATAAATTTGGGGGTTTTACAGTTTGGTATCAGAGCTCTCGTTATAGAGAACGAAAGATTTTTAAAACTAAGGTTTTGAATAAAATATTTCAAAATCTTTTAACTATAAACATTTTCCTAAAAATGTCTAAAAATCTTTTGACTATAACGGTGCCGAAGAATTCCCGAGTTACCGACTAGGCCAGACTGAGAAGTGTTATTTTAATATATATATATAACTTGGATTATATATATATATATATATATATATATATATATATATATATATATATATATATATATATATATATATATATATATATATATATATATATATATATATATATATATATATATATATATATATATATATATATATATATATATATATATATATATATATATATATATATATATATATATATATATATATATATATATATATATATATATATATATATATATATATATATATATATATATATATATATATATATATATATATATATATATATATATATATATATATATATATATATATATATATATATATATATATTTATGATGTAATTTGATTACATGATTGTTTGATAATTATTATGATATTTATACGAGGTATTTATACGACGAAGATTGTCACAAGGAACCCTAAATCCCCTAGTAAATTAATCAAATCTATTGTCGTAGGAATTCTAGCTATCCTAGATTTAAACCAAGTTGTGGATATTTATGATCCCAACAAATGGTTGATATTCATAGAAATGTAGATATTAGTTGATTGTGATATTGAAAAAGAATTGGCGAGATTAAATCTGATATCAATGTCATGACGATCTTTCCATATAGAGTGGAGTTTGACAAAACGATACCACCTAGAAAGATGTCATCTGATTTGTTGTCACCCAATTCTTAAATTTAAAATCGAAAGGGTGAATGTTGCACTTGAGGCTGTCATTGGAACCATTACCCAAAAGCCTCATGCCACTAGTACCTTTCCGAGAAATCTGATTGAATGTGTGAGTCATCTCATGCTAGTGAGTCATTTGATAACTGTTGTTGTAAGAGCTATAGGATTGGAATTCAGTGTTGATCATATCGAGCTTTTATTTCCCTTTTAAGATCTAAGAATAAGATTGAAAGTATTGGAATATGAGGTAGGATATCGAATTGAGTATAAGTTGATTGAAACTTGAATAAAGTAAAATTTAACCCGAATGGAATAAGAAATTGTTAAGAAGAATTCGTTATGTTCTGTGATTGAATTGTAAGGTTTTAATTGATTATAGGTTTGTGTTAAGGGTTGTTCCTAGGCCATTGTCCACTAATGAGGATGCCTAGTGTCCAAGAAATAAATTGAAGAAATCTTCTTCTGAATTGGGACCAATGGATCTTCCGGGACATATGGAACACCTAATGACTCTTGTAGGTTAGTATTCATTGTGTTATCTTTTAAAAATCCCTAACTTAACTGAGATATCAGTTGGTAGGATGAGTTCTGAGAATTGTATGACATAGTGACACGTAATGTGTTACGGTACAATTTTGACTTGTTTGTGATTAATGAAAAGGACTACCTTTGATTGCTAAATCCTACATGTATCAATGTTATCTATCTTTTCGTGCTTCTTCCTAATGCTCGCATTAGTGATGCAGCCATTGAACGAGTACTCATCTCGATTTGAGTTACGTTGTGGATTATTCTTTTTGAGTGCCATCGAGATCATGAACCTCATGATTGATTGGCTAAGCTCATTTCCTCTCATATTGTAGTTAGTTCTTGGTGAACAACTTTAAATCACTCTTTTGCAGATCACTCATTGTTTTTATAAGATAAAACAGTATCATTTGAGGAAATTGAATTTTCATCACTATAAGGATTATTCAAAGTGAGATTTGTAAGTGATTGTTATCGAAATGAAGTTGTTTATAAAACACCTTAGAAAACTTAATTGTTTTCACAACAAAGAAAATCTTTGTAAATTTTTTTTGATTCTTATATAAGAATTAAGCATGAAAGTGTTTTTATTATAAACATTATGATAAAATTTTGACGAACTGAGTATTGCATCGTTAATCTTGAAATTGTATATAGTTGGCGCCTACATACAATTTGGAATGGACCATGCAAGACTGATTAGTAGTCACCATAAAACTAATGAATAAACACTAATTTTCTTTGAAGATTGTGAAAGATTAAATTTTATGAGATCTGCAAGAGGTGAAAAATAAGGACATAGTGTTAGGGACACCTACATATGTGCCTGTAGCATCTATTCTTCTGAGTCGAATTTACTCATCTGTGGAAATTGTCTTATTTGACAATTGACAATTCTTTCTTGTCCAATTCTCCCGTAGTGAGATTCTTAGAAAAAGTATCTGATTACCGAGTGTTGATATCCGACTGGATGTATTGACGTTCTTATCATTCTTATGATTTGATTTCATTTGAATGACCTGGGTAACGATCCGAGGAGCTTTCGAATGCGTACTCAAATTATGAAAACATGGAATATAATCATATTCATTAAATGTTTTCGTCTGTACCTGATTAAAAATTCTCTCGCATAGATTATGCGTTAACCTTACTCTTTTAACTTTAGTTATGTATCCAGATATCCTTGAACTGTGAAGGATTATGAGTTATTATTAGTCTTTTGAGAAGTTCACATCTTATCGACGGCAATAAAACTTAAAAGTTGATAGTGCCAGTAGAATGGATTGATTGATTATGACACAACGACATTGTCTTAATTAATAGGAACTCGAGTAGAATTCCCCTAAATGATAAGATGTTGATTATCAAAAGTGATCTAAATGATTCTTGATGGGTGACCTTATCCTGTATTTAGACTTAAAATTATACCATGAATGGTTGTGAATTAGTCATAAATATTATAATCTAAGAAAGAACTTAAAAGTGAATGTATTAAAGGATGTTTCCGTTATCTGAAACTTTAGGAGGTATTTGTTGGTGAATTACCTAGACTTTTGTCATTAAGGCAAGTTGAAATTGGTATTGATTATATTTCCGGTGCTGCACCTGTGGCTTGTGCATTGTACGTCAGCACCATCTGAATTAAAGGAATTACCGTACAACTGAGAGAGTTGTCGGAGAAAGATTTTATTCTACCAAGCTCATCATCATGAAGAGCTATGGTGTTATTATTCCTTATATTTATAAGATTACCGTAGACTGAGTAAATTGACAATCGAAAACGATATCCATAACTCGAAATGGAAGATTTGTTCGATCATTTACAAGGTTCTAGCAATTTGATCCACGGCATGGTTATCATCAACTTCGCGTCCGCGAAAGAGATTATCTATTCCAATCACTACATCCGGTACTTGTAATGAACATTATGAGTTTCACGTGATGTCGTTTGGATTGACTAATACACATGTAGCATTCATAAATTTGGTGAATCACGTGTGTAGGCTGTAACTTGATAAATTCATGCTTGTGATCATTAAGGACCATTTGTTTGTATAATAATGAGTTAATAATTAGTTATAGATTGCCCTAAATTGACCAAACAACGAAAACCTGTACCTTGAATATTTAACATGTGATTAACGGCTTAATACTTTACATGATTTGACCGTGTGATTAATAAGATAATGGGATCTATATTGACATTTCAAAAATTAGAGCCATTAAGGATTTGGGTTTTACTAAAAAGAAAAGTGCAAATATGTTTTGACAGATACTTTATCAAAGAAATTTTTAAGGGATTATTTCCTTATACACAAATCATTTAAATAAACTCCTGTTTAGGGGTAAATGTTTGTGTAAACCTCAAAAAAACCTAAGAGGGATTGAGGAAACCATTTAAACCATAACTTGAGTTTTAAACGACAATTTTTGCTTTTCAACTAAGAAAATTTTGACCAAAGTATAACCAAAGATCTTTCAAACATTTACGAATCTTATTAATTATTTTCGATAAATCAGCAAAAATCGTGTTAATTAAATTTAAAATTATTTTGAACATTTTTATATAATTGGATGGACTAAGAAATTTAAAATCTTTACGTTTACGTTTCATAAAAATTGAATATTTAATATTTAATTAGTTGTAATAATTATCAACGCTTTAGACGTCGGATTGAGTAAAACAGATAAAAATAATAGTTGAGATGAAACTAAAACTTAGAAAATATGAAGAAAGAAATTATGAGTGAATTTTAGACATGATAATTATTTCATCAGGAAAGATGAATGTAAATACTAACGCATTATATAGAAAGGATAAAGAATCAATTAGGACGTGTTCCTTAATAATGATTGTGCAAAATAAATTGCCGAACAATTTAAAAATAGCTGATGATTGTAAAAAGGATAATATAGATAATAAAAAGGGGTTCGCGGCTAATATGAACCATTAGAATTGAGAAGCCAATGGTGTTAAATGTTTTTAAAAGGCTACTTGTGATTGTCTAAATATGGAGGATTATGAGATATAGTTATATTGGAATCTTGTAAGTATAAGTATTCTATTCTTGTCATTTCTGATTTAATGTATCATTATCAGAAGAAGTTGTACTGATTGCAATTATGAAGGCAGACATCGCCTCATACATTAGTAAACGTCTAACTATTGCAAGGGTCATCATCAGAATTTGATTCGATTTGGGTCATCGTCGACAGACTGACCAAATCTACTAATATCATTCCTGTTAATGATAGATTCTTGATGAAGAAATTGACTCTTTTGTATTTAAAGAAGTTGCGTAAACATTGTGTTCCTGTATCGATCATCTCTATCAAGATCATCGCTTCACATCGAATTTCTAGAGATTTGCTCAGGAGTCATTGAGAACGAATCTTGAAGAGAGTACTGTTTACCACCCCAAATCGATGGGACGAGGTAAAGTAATGATACAAAACACTAGAATCTCTGTTCTATGTTTGAATGATTGACCTTTGGTAATAGACCGTATAATCGTTTTCCTTTAGAGAAATTATCATTGATAATTATCGTATTAGGATCGAGATCGAATCTTGTTAGGACCTAAATATTAGAGCATCTGTAAGCAGGAGTTGAGATAAAGACACCCGACATACACCCACTGTGAGTTGGACATGTCTTTTAGGTTTAAGGTTTCCTATGATGGCGAACCTAACCTTACAAAATACTCGACCCGCGAGACCTGAAATGATTGTTGAAATTAGGACTTGATTATTGACTGCCAGTAGTGAGCAGGAGGTTATGTGAATATGAAATGTAGATCTTGAAGTGCCAGATGGGTAGCGAAGTTATGCCAATATTTTAACCATGAAAAATGAACTGATGATCTGGAAGATCATGGGATATAAGTCCCCGTTGTATGGGACCATTGAAATAATGTAAAAGATTGGTTTGAAAGGCATATAAGCTGGATCTACCCTAGGACTTCAAGAGCTGCGTGAATTATGTTTCGTATATCGAACTTGATAAAATGTTTATCAAGTGAGAATCTAATCACTTCTTGATAAAGCTTAGATCGGCAAAAAGTTGCATTCATCAGAAACCCGTGAACATCATGGATAGAGAAAGTAAGTCAACATTTAGCCTAATCTTATTCCCGTAGTTATGTTTGATGAAACTCGCGTATTGTAATGAATTGCACTTGTGAGAAAAGACCGAATGTGGAGGAAATACCCACATGGCTTTAACTCTATAAGAAGCAAGTAGTAAGATGATCTTTGAGGACAAAGATCCTGTTTAGGGGTAAATGCTGTGACAATTCGTCAATTTATGATTGATATTTTATTCTCAATATTTATTTGAAAATATTATTTTAGGAACTCACTTATTTTTGGGAAGAAATTTGGATTTACGTCTTGAATTAGCATCGACTACGTCTAAACCGGAGGATTCAATGTTACGTGCTTACGTTTACATACACCGTTTTGGTGACAGTCCGACATTTCAGGAAATAAATTTATCCCTGAATATTATTTTGAGATTTTAAATTTGTGTTGGTTCATAAACTCACAAATTTACGAGAAGAGATTAGGACTTACGATTTTATTTTAATGTCCTTTACGACTAAACCGAAACCTTAGGATTACGTATTTACATTTTCGAACTCCGTTTTTGATGAGACAATTTTTATTAGATTCGTTTTGTGCCGTTATTTCATAATTTATAAAAACGTTTTTTCATAAAACGACCCGAGGGCACGCAAAGCGAGGAAACTAGAATCGAGGAGTACCCGTAAATAAATGGGGATGAGACAAAATGGCTTTTGCCCCACCCCCACTCATAACCGGCCATAATCTTACACCACACCAATTTGGTGGCAAGTTTTCAACAAGTAGCTTAACACATGTCCTAAGCTTACAAAGTAAGCTAAGCTTACCTCAAAACCAACAAGCAAAACCATTTGCATCCATGCAAACAACTTCCATTCTCTCATCTCTCTCTCAAATGTGCCGTCCCATTTATCATCACCACCACCATTCATCCAAAAATTTCTACCACAAATCATTTGTATAACTTGCATATGATGGAAACCCATTGAAAATATATTGATTGGAGGTGATTATAACATCCAAGGAGGAGTTTCTATGGAGTCAAGGGCTGATTTTCCACAAGGTGTTTATGAATAATGGTGGTCTTGAAGATGGTCTTGGTTTATCACAAGTTTCTCCATCAAAATCCATGTCCAAATCATAACCTACATCAACTTGGTGGTATAAAGATTGTCCTCCTCATCCTCTTGTTATTTTTGATTATGTAATCTCGTATTTCTTTTAATTATGTATATGTATATGATGATGAATGATGATTAAAAATATTGTGTGGGGATTTGGTGTTGATAAACATGCTTAAAAAGATGAAAAACTATAAGAAACAAGGCTAAAATCTTGTTTAGATTGTTGGCTGTATAAAACAGTAAAGAACCACATGTTAGACTGATAAAATGGCAAAGTAGAAGCAATATACAGTAAGTAATATGTCTTGTACACATGTGAGAGTTGGCCATGCAATGGAATCATTGTAATGAGTGAGATATGATCAAAACAAGTTTAAAGTACAAATCTGAGTTCATTGTTTTGGACGATTTTTAAAAATTACGTAGAGGCTGATTCAACAGTAGCTATAAGAGAGTTAAATGGAGCACATATCATTTAGTTTATGTCATAAACATTTGAGCTTCTATCTACATATAGAACACTAGATATGGCAGTTTTGGTGAACATGAAAATAAAAATCAGATTTTGGAAATAAAAGTATAATAGTATTATATAAGCACTCAAATAAAAATAGTATAAAATGTGAATTAAAACCCACTAAATCATATAATACATTTATATAAATATGTATAAGGATAAATAAATGGACATTTTATAAAAATGGTAGTTTGATAAGTTTTATAAGTTATAAAACTATAAACATGATTTTTTATACTTTTTCGGCTATTACCGTAAAATTAACGTTTTTGTTAAATAAAACTTAGACGGTTGGACCCGTCTAATGTAAACTTTTATAAACTCATATACTGATATATAAACATATATAACAAGTAAAAACCGATAAAACTCGAACTATATAACATACGGACATTAACGGGCTAAGTTAACGTTATTGGACTAATAATACAACAAAATGGACTAAAACACTTATAAACTTATTTATTGGGCTTAACCCATTTAGGCCCAACATATAAAGTATAAATACTGATAATACAAGTATGAAATGGATTAATACAAGTTAATGAATTTATAATAGGCTTATTGGACCTAAAACACGTAAATAGGTAAAACTAGTAAACTAGTATAAAAGTTATCGACACATAACACTAAAACGAGTAAATGAGAATATGTAAACCCACTTGATCATCATATATATATAATCATCATATGTATACATAATTGTTATTTTTATAAAGTCATTGGACAAGAGTCTAAGACGAGTATTATTTGTCTAGGTTTCCGTGATTGAAGCACGTACCGTACGTCCGAATTGCCGATAACCCGCCTTCCCACATCAACGTGAGTTCATAGCCTCGCACTCTTTTAAATGTTTTTATGAAATGTTTTATAAACCCGCGAGGGAGATAACATGTTAGTTTTTATAAAATAGGACACCATTTGTCCCGATTGTTTGTTTATTGATTTGGACCCGAATGATTGTATGACCCGATTGTATGACCCGATAAATGATTAAAGGACCTGATAGATGAAATAAAATGGATTATTAAAGTTAGGTTATGTCACTGAAAGTCCCATTAGCATGAATTGTGAACTACCGAGATTTGGTAGACGCTTGTTCATATAATAGTACTATTTGGGGACGATCACCCTAGTTCGCGTCTTGACGGTTGATCCCCGTCGTGCCACATTGATTGGTAAGCGAATTTATGTATGAGAAGATTTCCATAGCGTGACCTTTGTGACGACACACTAATTTAGATGGGCAAATTGAGTATCGGGTTAGCTACCCGTTGTTTGGTTTAGTAAGGTAACAATGTCATGCGGCTTATAATAATCCGATTAACGAAATACTACTAGACGCACCGAATTACGATGTATTTCCTGACTAGCAATACGGGGTCATACTATTGATATTATGTACTTGTTTTGGTTTTCATAGCCATATTCATATAACGGTTTTTATTTTCATACAACGACATAAGACGTATTGTATGATGTTTTTACGACATTGGCTCGTATAATGATTTTTAAGGCAAATGCCTATATTATGATTTTCGATAAGGATTTGTATAAAAATGACCTTGGCTTTTTTATGGCCTATTACAATGATTTGTACGAAATGATTTTTGGTAATAATTTTATGCCAAAGTTATATTGATGGAATTTATTAAACTCTATGAATTCACTCGGCGTTATCGCTGACCTTTTCTTTTAACATGTTTTATCTCAGGTACTTGAAGGTAATTCTCGGGAAGACAACAAGAATTCATGGCCCGCACTTAAATTAAAATTTCCATTCAAACACTTTGTAAAACTTTGTATGAAATAATATGACTTAGGACCTATGTAACTTTGATATTTATGAATGGAAATGCTTTTATTATTAAACGACGCGATTTTTATGCGTTGCCTATGATGTGAGTAATGTGCTATCCCGTAACACCAACTAGTCTTCCGCTGTATTGAGTTGTATAAATTTGTGGGTGTTACATCCAAGCTGGGGGAAATTCTTGTTTTGAATATTTGTTTAAAGTTCCCTCTCCAGGGAAAGGATAACCCAAAGCTTAAAGTCCTTGTTCTAGATCACCAATGGGTAGGGTGGTTATACCATCTGCATCATTAAGATGCAAAGCCTGGCGAACCAAGGCATCAGTAACCACCCATGGAAGCCCATGGACTGTAGCAGTCAATGTAGTCACATTATTAACCGTTGAGGAAGTGACAGTATTCCAAAACTGCTTAATATGAGTGACAGGGATAAGAGGAGCATGAGAAAGTGCATACCTTAAAGGATATGCATTTAAATACTCCACCATCTGAGAATATTGAGGAAACAGAGTGTTGTCAGCCTCTAAATAGGCAGCCATGTTGTGCTGACTTCGGAACCCCAATACCAAATCACTCGGTTTAAACTTAGGCGCTATTGATGTAGAAAGCTGTGATAAATGTTATGAAAGATGAAAGTGTATAAAAATTTAGTTAGAAAAGAATAAGGAGTTACACTGTTTCAAAATAATGAGCCAAATATATAGGAGAGGTAGGCACATGTGATTGGTCAAAAATGAGGCAGTTATTTTTCAAAATATAATGATTAAAATCTTGAAAAGATATAACTTATCTTGTGCATTAATAAAAAGTTACCAACTCCTAAAATTACGGCCCAAATTTTCGTCAAAAATAACAACTGGATAGGACCCAATGTTTGACAATGGTAAAAAATAACCTATCAACGCTCAACGGCTATATTCTTGTCAACGTTGGAAATTGCTATGTCAACGTCAAAATTGGTCCTAACAACGTTTGAAAATAAAACTGTCAACGTCCAAAAATAAAAATAATAAAAATGAAAAAGGACCTTAACAAAGTAATTTATCCTAGTGAAGATAACCTATAGACTGAAAATTACCATAGAGTGGCAAGCACTGTCCAATCATGCACACTTGCTTAAGCAAGATAGACATAATTGTCCTCAAATGTCCCTTGCTAACCAAAGTTCTTAACAGTGAAGTTATCTCATAAAATCCTTTGTAACTTCCCAGGTAAGCCCAATAAAAATCATACCCAAGTCTCCCAACAGACCACATCCAATTCTAGGCCAAAAAGTCTTGGCAACGTACATAGTATATCAACTTTGCATGCTACAGTGCCTCACGATTTAGTAAACTAATTCGTACTCACCAGTAGACACAATCTAGAATCGTGATAAGAGTATTATATGAATACCCAAAAAGTCCTAAAGGTTTCCTAAACCTCCCCTTAAAATAAGATATACAAGTTGCTAAATAAAATGTATGCAAATAAAAATTTATGTCAAGATAGGAATATAAATATTCCAACCATCATCCATAAGCTTGAACATGCTCCAATAATGCTCCAAGAATCCATAAGCAACTCTGTATCCATTTGTACAATGCTAACAACGCCTACATAATTAGATCAAAAACCACAAAACTAACATGTTGCTGACAACGTCAATTTAACACTTGTCAACATTAAAATAACCTTTGTCAGCGTTAGACAAATAAAGTGGAAAATCTAATTTTGTACAAAGACTAATAACAATTCATATCATGTACATACTTTTACAAAGAGTTCAAAAACACATATTAGGTAAGATTGATCATTCCAATACTTGTTACCAAGTATTGAAATCTCCCAGTATCAAAAGGTTTAGTTAATAAATCAGCCATATTTTCCTCTGTGTCAACCCTATCTGGTTGTATTAAACCTTTTTCAAAACAATCTCTTATAAAATGATGTCTAATTTCTATAGTTTTGTTTTAGAGTGATGTACAGGATTTTTAATAATGCATAAAGTACTGTTATTGTCTACAAAAATCTTGGTATGCATGAAATTATACCCATAATCCAACAGCTGGTTCTGAATCCATAAGACTTGTCCACAACAAGCAGCTGCAGCTACATACTCTGCTTCAGTTGTAGAATTGGCCACCACTATTTGTTTCTTGCATTGCCAAGATATCAACCTACTCCCAAGAAATTGGCATCCACCGGTTGTGGATTTTCTATCAAATTTGTCACCACCATAATCACTGTTTGAATATGCAATAAGCTCCAATGGAGAATCTTTTGGATACCATAATCCCAAGGTGGGATAGCACCTAAGATACCTAAAAATCCTCTTGACAGCATGAAGATGACACTCTTTGGGAGTCACTTGATGGCGTGCACATGCACACACATCAAACATAATGTCAGGTCTTGAAGTTGTGAGATACATCAATGAACCAATCATTGACCTATAATGCCTGACATCCACCTCTTTTCCATCTCCCACCTTTCCCCAAGGGTGTTCCTTATCCATGGGTGTGCTAGCCCGTTTCTCATGTGGAGAAAAGCCAAAATTCTTCAAGATTTCTGCTACATATTTGACTTGAGATATGAAGATACCATCTTCTTTCTGCTAAACTTGTAACCCTAGAAAAAAGTTCATCTCTCCCATTGCACTCATCTTGAAATTGTCTGTCATGAGCTTGGAAAAGTCTTCGCTCATCTTTGGACTAGAAGAGCCAAAGATGATATCATCCACATAAACCTGAACAAGTAAGAAATCCTTACCAGTCTTCTTTGTAAACAAAGTCTGATCTATCGTGCCCCTTTTAAATCCATTTTCCACCAGATAAGTGGACAATGTGCCATACCATGCTCTTGGGGCTTGATGAAGTCCATACAAAGCTTTCTTCACACTATACACCTTGTCTGGATGTTCTGAATCTTCAAAACCAGGAGGCTGCATTACATAAACCTCCTCGGCAATTATGCCATAAAGAAAAGCACTCTTCACATCCATTTGATAAACTGTGAAGCCCATGCAAGAGGCATAGGCTAGGAAAATCTTTATTGCTTCAATCCTTGCAACAGGTGCAAAACCTCTTCATAGTCTATCCCTTCCTTTTGTGTATAGCCTTGAGCAACTAATCGTGCCTTGTTTCTGACCATAATTCCTCTCTCATCCTTTTTTTTCTAAGAACCCATCTTGTCCCAATAGGTCTGACATGTATGGGACAATCCACTAACTCCCAAACATCTTGAATAGCAAATTGGTGAAGCTCATCTTGCATTGCTTCCACCCAACTTGGTTCTTTGAGAGCATCAAAAATCTTCTTGGGTTCCTGTTGTGACAGAAAACAGGCAAACAAACATGCTTGAACAAGAGGGGTATCAACCTTCTTGTGAATATTGGCAATAAATCCTCCATGATTCTGATGAGACCTTCTAGTTTTACAGGAGTCATCACATCACCTATGATTAGAGAAGAAGGGTGATTCTTCATAGTAGATGTAAGTACTCCTCCTTTAAATATTGTGTTGTCATCAATTTTAGTCTCCAAGTTGCCAATATCTTCTTCAAATTCTCTTCCATCATCATCTGTATGAACCTCTCCATGTCTATTTGAAGGTTCACCTTGTTCAAAAACACTGTAAGAGAATAAATGGTAAAAAGAGTTGTCAACGCCTGAATTAGGGCTGTCAACGTTTGAGCCATCAACACCTGATATTGTCTTGTCAGTGCCAGATTTTCCTTTATCGGCGCTTGAAGATTCATGCATGTTTTCAACTGGTGATACTTGTGTACCACCTTCCTTTCCAGCAGCAGCAACAGCAGCAAATGCATCTGTCCATATAGGAATGGTAACATACTCAAGTATGGGTGCTGATTTGTCTGCTTGTGATCCAACCTTCTTATAAACTTGTATACCTGAAATTTCAATAACTGGTTCTTCCACAACATTTGAAGTCACCTTCACAATGTCTGGATTAGTAACAGGCATATATTTCAAGGTTCTAGATAGAGGTTCCAAGTCAAATAACCAATTTGGTCCATTCTCAGTATCACTGGGTTTACTTTTTAAAAACCTAACATGCACCTTTTCAAATATACGTTTTTCTTTCTTAAGGTAAACCCTATATCCTCTACTCTACACTGAATAACCCATAAAGTAGCTTTAATCACCTTTAGCACTAAACTTTCCTAAGGCATCACTAGTATCCAACACAACTACATGACAGCCAAAGGGTTTAAGAAAACAAATATTAGGTTTCCTACTCCAAAATAGTTCATATGGTGTCTTATTATGGATTTTGTTGATCAATGCCCTATTTTGAACATAACAAGCTGTATTCACAGCCTCAACCCAAAATGCAATGGGAAAGTGAGCATCAGCCAACATAGTCCTAGCTGCTTCTATGAGTGTTCTATTCTTCCTCTCAGCCACCCCATTTTGTTGTGGGGTTCTAGCTATACTAAAGTGTCTAGTAATCCCTTTCTTGGCACAAAAGTCATCTAACAACTTATTTCTAAACTCACCACCATTATCACTTCTAAGTATTTTAACCTCATTCCCAGTCTTTTTCTCTAATCGAGTAATAAAGTTAATCAAAACTTCAGCAGTTTCACTTTTCATAGCCAAAAAGAAAGTCCAAGTAAATCTATAAAAATCATCAGTGATGACAAAACAGTAGGATTTACCATTTATGCTTTCTATATTAGTTGGACCAAACAAGTCCATATGTAGCAAGTGAAGTGGTTTAGAACTAGAATGCACAGGTTTAGACTTAAAGGATACTTTGTGCTGCTTGCCTTTAAGACATGCAACACAAGAATGGTCATTGTGGAAAGCCTTTTCAGGCAAACCATCAACTAAACCATGTCTCACAAGTCTATATATGTTCTTAAAATTAATGTGCCCTAACCTTCTGTGCCAAAGATTACTCTCATCAACTGAAGCCTTAGCATATAGACATGACAGATTATTCATCCTAATTCCATTAAGATTCACATTATAAATGTCCTTATGCCTAGGTGTTCTATAATCAATGAATTTCTCATCAGGTATTTTAAAATCTTTGCTTAACACCAAGCATTCAATATTAGTGAAAAGAACCTTATTTTTGTTATCACAAACTTGTGATACACTAAATAGATTATAGTCAAGTTCTTTTACCAAAAATACGTTCTCAAAACGCAAATTGTTGGTGATAAGAGTGCCTTTGCCAGTGATAGTTCCATATCCGCCTCCAAAGTACACTTTGTCACCATCTTTAATGGGGTAAAGTTTGTCAAGTAATCTTCCTTCCCCGTCATGTGCCTAGAGCATCCACTATCCCAATATCCATAATCATTAACCTGCTTTTGAATGATCTGCACATAAAGAAAACAAATTAGTTTTCTTTGGGAACCCAAGCCTGAGAAGACTTGGATTCATTTGGTTGTTCAACAAGAACAGACTTAGTCCTTATGACAACCCCTTATTCATCCTTTTTTGGATTAAACACCCAGTTAACCCCAATTGGTTTAGTTATGACCTTTGAACTATAATGAAATCTGTTACAGGTCATAGAAATCCCATCTGAATTAGGGTTTTGGTCTTGTTTAGGTCTCCAAGATAAGCTTGAAGAAGCTTTAGACCCTTTTCCCTTTGGTTGCAAGTATTTGGCATTACTTGGTCTAGCAGCTTTGAAACATTCTTGTCAGCGTTAAAATTGTTCTTGACAACGTTGAAATTATCTTTATCACCGTTGAACCTAGGGTTTGCTACAGGAACCCATTGTCTGTTAGACCATGTATTGGTCTTCTGAAAAGGCCTTTGCCCATAAGTATGATGCGTGGTGTTGGTAACAAGTTTTAAATTTATAAACACGAATTACCGGATTGACTAAAAACGCACGGGAAAGTATAACCCTTTCGTTTGTCTATAGCTTTTATGTGGTAATACCGAGATCGTTCACGGGGATTTGGAAAACCTATGATTATTCTAAAATGAAACTATAATCGTTTATTGTAGCAATTGTTGCCAAACAAATAACAAGTAAAAATGATGAGATAAATAATATGATTAAAGGTACACTTGGTAAAGACTAGTTTGAGCATTCGTAATGGTATGATTGTGATGACACGTTAACATATATGATTATGATAATTAGATGGATAATCCAATCTATTTTTTTCAAAAGCTTTAATCTTCGTCAAGACCTTGGTTAAAGAAAACAAGCATTAGACTCAATCAATCAATTCAATACTTAATCCAATTTCAACACATTCGATTCACGGTCGTTTCACGAATTTGCTAACACTTATAATTATGTTTCTTGATAATCAAAACTTCTTAAGAAATGATCAATACAAAAGATAGCCAATCATAGACAAACCGGCTATGCCTTGTTGATAGCAAATAACCCTTTCGACCTATGAAATCTTTACCAACAAATTAAGTTTTGATAGCAATTGTCACATGAAAAATAAATATCAATGGATCATAGGAAAGCTTGACATGGAATTAAACATAAATCACAATCACAACCATCACTTCATACTACAAACATCATCCTACCAAGTGTAGAATGAAACTTAGCTACTCATAACAAATGATGAAATAAACTCAGAAATAAAAGTATTATAAGTCATAATCAAGAGTCTTACAAAGAGGAAAATGTTACTAATGATTAGGGTAATGATCCCTAAGAGTTTCGTGATGATAACTTTACTTATCGGACTCAAAAACTGACTTTTCTAGCACCACCTTGTTCAAATCCGGGAATGAGAGTTTGGACAAGGATGAGAGAGTTTATTTGATGTAATAATGCGGAGATACTTGAGTTGTGAAAAGATATATTGTTACATGACCCCAAGGGTCTTATTTATAAGCTAGTTAATCGCATGGAGTGAATGCATGTCTTGGAGCCAAAGACAAATACTTGGAGCCAAAGCATGTCTAAAAACTTCTTGTGTGGTCTTGCATGAATGTGGACATATTTTTGCCTAGACAAATGTTGGAGGCAACTTCACTCATGATGGAGGCAAATCAACTCCCATTAGATGGTGGAGGCAAATCAACTCCCATGTGATGGTGGCAACTTCACTCTTGCCAGCGGGAAGTTGGATGTATGTTGATGGTGGCAACTTTCATGCTGAATATCTTTATTTGCTCCTTGGAAATACTTGTTCTTGCACCCGAAATTAATCTTCAAAGGCTTGTAACTTGTACACGGGTATTGAACTTGACTAGGATTCTTCGTACTCGTACAATTCTCCAATTTATGTTGTTTTATACTTCATTCCTGCAATTGGCTACACAAAGACTTGCAAACACTATTAGGCACAAATATGCACAAAAGTATCATGTAATTAACTAATATACATGTACAAAAGTACGGATAACGCTCCTAAAAACATGTTGAATTTAGGCGTTATCAAATCCCCTCACACTTAAGTTTTGATTGCCCTCAAGCAAGAAGAAAAGAAAATTAAATCCAAAGGTACATGTATCTTTACAAAAATTCAATGCAAGTCTACCAAGTACAAGTACAAGATAAAACTCATCGGCTTAAGTTTTTAAGGTTGAAAAATTGAGATATGAAGTCAATACCCATACAAATCTAGAAAGTCTTTTATTTCTAACTATACTACACTAATAACATATGAATTGAAGCAACATGTATCACGACTTAGCACATTGGCTAATCGATACCTTTTATTTCTTCTTCTTCCTTCAACTTCATAACATTATAGCTCATTGGCTATTTATTTGTCTTTTTGACTTTTTTTTTCTTTTTCTATTTTTTTGTTTCTTTTTCTTAGCTAAAACTCCTAGCCATTGATCAACATACTTGCAAAGTTCATTTTGTATTGACAAACATGGAACTTGTAACTTTCTCCTATTTTTTTGGATTTTCTTCTACTATTATATGAGACTTTGACTTGGGTAATTTTGACACAAAAATACATCTCAAATTTTCAAAAATTACCGATTGGATAGTTTCTTAATTATTTATATACATTGCTTGAAACTTTTTATTTACGAGGGCAAAACAAGAACAAAAGTTTTAAAATAGCCCAAAAATATGGCAATTAAGCATCTTTTTCTCGATTTCCCTACAACCCCCTCACACTTAAGTTTAGCATTGTCCTCAATGTGATAAAACTGAACAAAAGCAAGGGAATTAGAGAAAAACCAGAATCACGGGCATATCATGCATCATACAAGAGTTTTGTCTTCGCCTTCAACTTGCGGTACCTACAAAAAAGATAAAATACGGAAAACACTCTATTTTTGGGTCTTTATAGGTTTTCATAAAAGCGAACATGCTACACCCCTCACACTTAAGCAAAACATTGGTTAAAAAATGTAGGGTGTAAGCATGAATTTATTAAAAAGGAAAATCACACTTAAAAATTTAAAACACACGGGTTGCCTCCCGAGAAGCGCTTATTTTATTATTGAGTCATCAGCCGGACTCGTATTTCTTTTTAGTTTTCTTTATTTTCTTTGAGCGGAAAATGTTCACTCCACTCCTCATGGTATAGTTTAACACGGTGTCCATTAACAATGAAGCTTCCTCATATTCACTAATTTGTAGAAAAAAAAAGATTATCCAAAAAACCCAATGACGTCCTGAATTCCGGCGGCGCCCAACCCAAATCACCGTCAAACACAAGACATCTCATCTACTATTTACATCTCGAACATCCCAAAAACAACCGAAACAGAAGATCTATGGAATTTATGTAATCAACATGGGCTTGTAGCAGATGTGTATATTGCTCGCAAGCTCTCAAAAATCGGACAACGATTTGGTTTTGTCCGGTTCATCCGTGTCACCAACCAATCAAAACTTATCGAAGATCTCAAGAAATTATGGATCGGGAATCACCATCTTTTTACGGTGAAGGAAAGGTTCGACCGTAAACCTGATATTGGTGTACGACAACCATTGAAACCGGTCACCCAACCTATTCATCAAGGTAAACATGCAACTTTTGTGAAGTCTGGGAAATCATATGCAGGCGTTTTGTATGGGAAAGAGGACCAAACAGCTCAATCCGCAACAATCATGAAAAAGGTAACTCTTGACGAAATCGATCTATTAGATTGCTCTGAACTGTCAAATGTTATTTTGGTTAAGGTTCGCGACGTACATCTTATTCCAAACATCAATAACGTCTTATGCAAAGAGGGGTTTACAGAATTCAAGTGCAGATACGTGGGGGGGGGGGTTGTGGATTTGGATTGAGTTCGACAATCAATTATCTGCTCATGTGCTCAAACAAAACAAAGAAATATCGTGGTATTTTACGCAAATCCGTTCTGTTTCTTAGAATTTTAACGTTGATGAAAAGATTATATGGATTGAAATAATAGGGCTCCCTCTTCGGGCATGGACAAACAATGCTTTCAAGAAGATAGCTGGTGCTTGGGGGTAACCATTGTTCGTCGATGATGACCCAAATGAGTGTATGGCCATAGGCAAGGTATGTATAAAAACAAAAGTGCAGGGGAATATCTCGGACAATTGTTTGGTAACTATTCAAGATAGCCCTCATCTGATACGTATTAAGGAATTTGCTGGATGGTGTCCGGATATGACTCCCACATCAGACGCTTCGCAAAACAATGAAAAACTTGATGATTTTGAGAACGAATTGGATGACAACAGGAACAAATGTAGCCAAGATGAGGAAGAAGGAGAAATTAAAGAACCTGGTATTTCTATTAACACTTGTCCTAAAGATTGTAGTGATCAAAATATAAATAATCAAGTCGTCGGGCAACCATCAGAAGAAATAAAATCACCTGGGGCCGAGGAAACACCAGAAGAAGTTAAATCACCATGGGCTGAAGTGACACCAGAAGAAGATGAACCACATTTTCTACCTCACCAGGAGGAGTCTAACGATGCTAAAATGAGTGGCAAAGTTCAAACTTCAAGCTCCGATTCTCTATCTAAGCCGTCTGGTTTTGAAAAGATTATTAACCATTCATCTAAGAATACGTTTAGCAAAGGTAGATCTACTTCGAGACAATCGTCATCTGCTTTCTCTTTTATAGATGAAAAGACTATGGGAGAGGGTAAATCTAATATGTCTTCCAAATTGAATTCTAACGGATCCCTTATCGAAACGTTCATCTCGCACATAGAAATGGGGAATGTTCTTGGTTATGATATGGCGGGAAGTAAAGAGGACTTGAAGAAATACATCGATAGTATTGGAGAAAACAGAACCAATAAATGAATCTAATGTCATTTAACTCGTGTGGTATTGGGGTGAATAAATGCAAAGTGATTTCTAGGCTTTGTAATAAACACGGAATCAACTTCCTCGGCATCCAAGAAACTCACGTTAGTTCCATGGATTTATTTAAAGTTAAAAGCTTATGGGGTAATCACCAATTCAGTTACGCGTTTAAACCATCTGATGGAAGATCAGGGGGAATTCTTTCAGTTTGGGACCCCTCCGTTTTTCATCAAACTTGTTGCCTTCAATCAGAAGGTATGTTAATCATTGGAGGGTAATGGATTGGGACTCGGTTTAAATGCTTTATGGTTAATGTATATGCCCCTCAGGACGATCGGAGAAAATTTGACCTATGGCAATCGATTCTTGGTTTCATGAATGTTAATCCTGGACATTATGTCATTTTTGGTGATTTTAACGCGGTTCGTTTTGAGTCGAAGCAAATTGGCTCACAATTTAACTCTGTTGCAGCCGAATCCTTTAACCAATTCATTCATGATGGGGGCTTGTGGGAGATTCCTCTCGATGGACATTCTTTTACGAGGCTGAGTACAAGTGGAGATAAGTTAAGTAAATTAGATCGTTTTCTTATTTCTAACGAGTCTTTGACGCACTTCCAGCATTACCAAGCTCTGGCCGTCGACTGTTCAATATCAGATCATCGTCCGATTATCCTTAAACGCGTATTGCTGATTTTGGCCCTATTCCATTCAAGCTCTATAACTCATTGGTTAACCAACCTCCTGTTATGGACCTTGTTGTTACGGTATGGAAACAGTTTCAGTCCTCTAATGGTGCTAGCTCGTTTGTTATCTTCAAAAACTTCCTGAAAAGGCTTAAAGACGACATTCGTGCGTGGCAGAAACAATTTTTCACTCACCAAAATTCTGTTAAAAATGACCTCCTAATGAAACTCAAGGATATTGATGATATTCCAGAGGCCGGAAGTGGTTGTCCATGTGTCTACCAACAACGTCTTCCTCTCTTGCAACAAATCCGAGAAATAGAGCACCAAGAAAATATTAATGCATTACAAAAGGCCAAGATCAAATGGAGTGTTGAAGTTGACGAAAATACTAAATTTTTCCACGGGATCATCAATCAAAAGAGAAAATTACTTTCTATTACAGGCCTTATGAAGAATGGGATGTGGATTAATAATCCGGATGACATTAAATCTACTTTCCTTCAATTTTTTGAGGATAAATTCAGCCACTTTGAATATTCTAGGGTTATCAGAGGAAGTGATCATTATAAGTCCTTAAATTTGGAACAAGTGGCTTCTCTGGATGGAATGGTTTCTGAGCAACTGGTGCATGATGCTATATGGGATTGTGGGTCTGACAAATCCCCGGGCCCGGACGGATTTACTTTTACTTTTTTCAAAAAGTTTTGGGAAACTCTCAAACATGGGATAGTGTCTTTTGTTAACGAATTTTTCGAAAATGGAATAATTCCAAAAGGCTGCAACTCTTTTTTTATCACGTTGATTCCCAAGGTTAATAATCCTTCTCTTGTAACCGATTACCGCCCCATTAGCCTTATCGGTTCTCAATATAAGATCATTGCTAAAATATTAGCAAATAGATTAGCTCGGGTTATTGGTTCAGTTATTAGTTGCGAGCAATCTGCCTTCTTGAAATCAAGGCAAATTCTTGATGGTCTGCTTATGGTGAATGAGATTGTTGATTGGTTTAAAAGGAAGAAGCAAACCCTTTTGATTTTTAAAGTTGACTTTTAAAAGGATTTTGACTCGGTTTCGTGGGGTTTTTTATTCGTTGTCATGAATTTCACCGGCTTTAGCCAAAAGTGGATAACATGGATCCGTGGGTGTTTATCTTCTGCCCGCACCTCTATCCTTGTTAATGGAAGTCCCACGAAAGAATTTTCATTGCAACGTGGCCTAAGACAAGGGGACCCTCTATCCCCATTCTTGTTTTTATTAATTATGGAGGGATTACATGTAGCTGTTAATGACACGACCTCAACGGGAATGTTTAGAGGTGCTAAGGTTGGACCTCTGGAAATATCACGTCTTCTTTTTGCTGATGACGCCATCTTTCTTGGCGAATGGTCTAAGGGAAATGTTATTTGTATTGTTCACGTTCTTTAATGTTTCTATCGTGTCTCGGGTTTAAGACTTAATCTTCACAAGTCGAATTTATACGGTATCGGCGTAGATTATTCAGAGGTTCAACGTCTTGCTCTGCATACTGGGTGTAAACCTAATACCATTACCTTCTTATATTTAGGCTTGCCGATTGCTGATTCCATGTCTAAGAAAAAAGGATGGGATACTCTTGTTGAAAGGTTCAATATTAGGATGTCTAAATGGAAAGCTTCCTCGCTTTCCATTGGTGGTCGTTCTACTCTTCTTACATCCATCCTTGGTGCTTTAGGTACTTATTACTTCTCTTTATTTCCTATGCCTAAATGCATTAATAACCTCCTGGAGTCTATTAGAGCTCGTTTTTTGGGGCAAGGATGGGTCGAATGCAAAAATTCCATGGGTCGCTTGGAAGGTAGTTATGGCAGCAAAGGATAAAGGTGGTCTCGGTTTAGGGAGTCTTATCTCTTTAAATCATGCTCTAATTCAAAAATGGCGGTGGCGTTTCTTTACCAACCCGAATGCCCTATGGACCCGTCTCATTACTGAAATTCATGGTCGTAATAGGGGGGTTTTCAGAATCTAGTCGAGTAGCTAGAGGGAATGGAGTTTGGGTTAGAATCATCAAAGACATTCAAAGCTTACACGAACAAAATGTCATTCCTTATAACTCCCTGAAGAAGAAAGTTCAGGATGGAAGATCAACCAAATTTTGGTTGGACAATTGGATTGGTGATCAAGCTTTTTGTATTAAGTTTCAAAGATTGTTTCGTCTTGAAGAAAACAAAGATTGTCTTGTCCGAGATCGTTGGAATAATGGTTGGATGTGGAGCTGGTCTCGTCCGATTGGTGGAGGTATCACTTCCTCCCAACTCAACAATCTTCTTAATATTATTGTCAATGTGCAGCTCACCGAGGATAAAGATGAATGGATTTGGACTATTGATAAATCAAACACTTTTGTGGTCAAATCTACACGTCAACATATTGATTCCCTTCTTTTTCCGGATTCTCAGCCCCATACAAGATGGTGTCGGTTCATCCTGAAAAAAGTCAATATCTTTCTTTGGCGTGCTTTCCGCAACAGGTTACCCACTAGATGGAACTTAAGCCATAAGGGTATCGAGATCGAATCAATTCTTTGTCCTGTTTGTACGTCTTCTCCTGAAACGGTTGATCACATTTTATCGAATTGCCCCATTACTACTTCCGTTTGGTTAAAGACTTTCCAGTGGCTCGATCTAGTTTTTCCTTCATGTTTGTCGATCTCTGGAGTTATTGAAGAATTGGATCATAGGCATATCTCTAAAGAAATCAAAGAGATTGTTGCTGCTGTCATTGGAGTTGCTTTCTGGTCTCTTTGGAAATTCAGGAATGACTTAATTTTCTCTTGGCATCCCCCTAAACAATCAGAAATTATGGACAAGATTCTGGAGTCTTCATTATTTTGGTTTACGAGTAGGCACAAAAAATGTAATATCTCTTGGAACAATTGGCTTCATAATCCTTTATTATTATCTGTCATGTAATCGTTCTCTAGCTTCTTGCTAGTTGTTAATAAAAATTTGCAGTTCAAAAAAAAAACAATGAAGCTTCATCCATTCTTGTCATACAATTCAACATAACCGAACGGGTATCCATGTTTTACTATAAACGGGCCGTACCACTTTTTTTAAGCTTGGGGGCTTTGAATTTATAGCGCATATTAAACAAGAGAACTTTATCTCCTTTCTTGAATTCTTTTCGGATTTGAAGTTTCTTGTCGTGATAAGCTTTGGTACGTGCTTTGTACAATTTCGAATTCTCATAAGCTTGGAGTCTTAATTCATCGAGTTCATGCAGTTGCAAGAATCGGTTTTCTCCAGCGATTTTGAGATCGGGATTACAGCTTCTCAATGCCCAATAAGCACGGTGCTCGATTTCGAAGGGCAAATGGCACATTTTACCGTACAATAAACGATAAGGTGTTGTGCCAATTGGTGTCTTATAAGCTGTTCGGAAAGCCCACAGAGCGTCGTCAAGTTTTCTAGACCAAATGGAAGGATTGTCCTTAACCGTTTTTTCGAGTATTCGTTTTATGGCTCTATTGGTATTTTCAACTTGTCCACTCGTTTGTGGATGATATGCGGTTGCAAAGCGACGGGTGACTCCATAACGTTTTAAGATTTTCTCCATTTGTTTGTTGCAAAAATGGGAACCTCGATCACTAATTAAAGCTTTTGGCATTCCATAGCGAGAGAAAAGCTTTTTCCGAAAGTTGATTACGGCTCGTGAATCGTTCGTGGGTAAAGCTTCGGCTTCGGCTTCGGCCCATTTGAACACGTAATCAATAGCGACTAAGATATATTCTAACTTATGGGATTTGGGAAAGGGTCCCATGAAATCAATTCCCCATACGTCAAATATTTTGCTAACTTGGATGCTGTTTTGAGGCATTTCGTCTCTTCGTGAGAGGCTACCATAACGTTAGCAAGCATCACAATTTTCGACTAGAGTATAGGCCTCTTTAAAAATTGTTGGCCAATAAAAACCAGCATCGAAGACTTTTCTCGCGGTGGTGGAAGGACCATAATGTCCCCCAGTAGGGCCATGATGACATTCATCAAGGATCTTCCTTGTTTCCATGCCGTAAACACATCTCCTAATCATGCCATCGGGGCATACTTTGAAAAGATAGGGGTCTTCCCAGAAATAGTGTTTTAGGTCGAAAAACAATTTACATCGTTGTTGATAGGTTAAACTTTTCTTAGAATTCTTCCAACAAGGTAATTTGCAAAATCTGCAAACCACGGAGATTCATCCGTAGATATTTTCATAAGAGTTTCATCAGGAAAGTAATCGTCAATATCTTCATCCCTTAACTCTTCTATGTTTGGATTTTCAAGTCGCGACAAATGATCGGCTGCGACGTTTTCAGCTCCTTTCTTGTTTTGGATTTTGATGTCAAATTCTTGGAGTAGTAAAATCCATCTAATAAGACGTGGCTTAGCATCTTGTTTTGAGAATAGATATTTCAACGCGGAATGATCGATGAATACAATCGTTTTCGGCAACACGAGATAGGATCGGAATTTGTCGAAAGCAAATACTACGACAAGTAGTTCTTTATCGGTGATTGTGTAGTTGAGCTGCGCGCTATTTAGAGTTTTGTTCGCAAAGTGTATAGGACGGAAATGTTTTCCTTCACGTTTTCCTAATATGGATCCTACAGCGAAATCGCTTGCATCACACATAAGTTCAAACGGTCGCGACCAATCCGGCGAAACCATGATCCGTGCATTCGTTAACTTGTCTTTAAGCTTGTCAAATGCCTTTATGCATTCTTCATTGAAATCAAAGACTATGTCTTTTTCAAGGAGTTTGGTCATTGGTCTAGCGATTTTGGAAAAGTCTTTTATGAATCGGCGGTAGAATCCCGCATGACCTAGAAAACTTCTAACAGCTTTAACGTTAGTGGGTGGTGGTAATTTGGATATCACTTCGATCTTGGCCTTGTCCACTTCCAATCCAGATCCGGAGACTTTGTGTCCAAGCACAATTCCTTCAGTCACCATGAAGTGACATTTCTCCCAATTGAGCACGAGATGAGCTTGTTTGCATCGGATGAGCATGCGCTCTAGATTAAAAAGGCAAGACTCGAATGAGTTTCCGAAGACTGAGAAGTCATCCATGAAAACTTCCATGGATACTTCGATCATGTCTCGAAAGACTGCGATCATACACCTTTGAAAAGTCGCAGGTGCATTGCAAAGACCAAAAGGCATACACTTATAAGCGAACGTTCCAAAAGGACACGTAAAAGTGGTCTTGTCTTGATCGGATGGTTGGATAGGTATTTGAAAATATCCCGAAAATCCATCGAGAAAACAAAAGAATTTGTTCCCTGCTAGTCTTTCCAACATTTGGTCCATGAATGGTAGAGGAAAATGATCTTTTCGTGTGGCATCGTTCAATTTGCGGTAATCAATACACACACGCCAACCGGTAACGGTTCTTGTAGGAACAAGTTCGTTATTTTCGTTGGTCACAACAGTCATTCCTCCTTTTTTGGAACGCAAAGAATAGGACTAACCCAAGGACTATCCTCTATGGCATAGATGATTCCTGCCTCAAGGAGTTTGATGATTTCGGCTTTCACTATCTCCTTCCTGTTTGGGTTAAGTCAGTGTTGCCTCTCAATAATGGGTTTGGCATCGTCTTCGAGATTGATCTTGTGTTTGCAAGAATTTGGGCTAATACCCGGTATATCGGATGTTTTCCAAGCAAATGCTTCTTTGTGGTTTTTGAGCATAGAAACAAGACGTTTCTTTTGATCTTCCTCGAGCTTGGCTGAGATAATCACTGGAAGGAGTGAATCCTTCTCTAGATAAGCGTACTCGAGATGTTCGGGAAGAGGTTTCAACTCAAGATCCGTCGGTGGATCATGAATAGATTTGTGAATTATAAAGTTCGATTTCGAAGGCAAAACTTCAAACGGCTTGTTTTCCTCTTCATCGAGAGTTACTTCAGAATCAAGGGCCATGAATTCTTCGAATTCACGATCACGATCGATATCGCTAATATTTTCCGAAGTTGTTTGGAATGATGCGTTGTCATCAAGCGATGCGTCCAACTCTTCTTCCGTTACTTCATCGATAACATCCACGCGGAAGCATTTGTCATCATTCGAATGGGAGTGTTGCATAGCTTTATCTACTAAGAATGTGACTCGATCGTCACCAACTCCAAGGTTGAGCTCTTTATTCTTCACACGAATGATAGCATCAGCGGTGTGCAAGAATTGTCGTCCTAAAATGACAGGGACTTGATGGTCTTCCTCCATCTCAAGGATTACGAAGTCGGCGGGAAATATGAATTTTCCAACTTGAACAAGCATGTTCTCGGATATCCAAATCGGATATTGGTAGGTGTGGTTAGCCAAACGTATACTCATACTCGTAGGTTTCAAAGTATTGTTTGAAAGATTCTTGTATAATGAGTATGGCATAGAATTGATACTTGCGCCTAGATCAGCCAAGGCGTGACATTCGATAATTTTGTTTAGGGTGCATGGTATGAGAAAGCTTCCCGGATCTCCGAGCTTTGGTGGAAGTTTGCTTTGCAAGGCTGGAGAACATTCTTCATTTAGAAACGCAGCAGAGATTTGCTCCATCTTACTATGGTTGCTCACAAGATCTTTGAGGAATTTCCCATAGTTGGGCATGCCGGTTAAGATATCAACAAGTGGAACGTTGATCTTAACTTCCTTGATCATCTTAAGGAATTTGGCATTACGAGACTCCATCTTTTCTTTTCGTAGGCGTTGAGGATACGGAATTCTTGGTTCATACGCCTTTGGTGTTGGTGCTGGAATGGGCGTTGTTTGTTTTGGTTTGGGGTTGGAAGGAGGAACGGTTTCTCCCTTCTCGGGCTCATCGGCCTCGTCTTCACTTTCATCGGAGAAAGTGGGAGCTTTGGTGTTCGGGTTTTGTGGTGGATCATAACTCATCCCACTTCTTGTTAATACGACATTCACATGTTCATTACGGGCGGGTGGTGGGCGGTACAGTTTATCCGTTGATAGTTTTGGGTTTGTTTGAGTGTTGCTTGGTAGCGAACCACTTGGTCGATTGGCTAATTGATCGGTGATTCGGCCGATTTTGGTTTCGAGATCATTAATGGTTGCGGTGTGGTGTCTTTGTCCTCTTTCAACGTTGGCTTTGAGATCAAAGAATTGATTCTTAATGTACGTGTTTATCGATTTTTGAGATTCTATGAAAGCTAAAAAAGTTTTCTCTAGGGTCGACTCTTCGGGTTTCTTTCTGTTTGATGGACCAGAATTATCGTTCTCACGAGGTTGTGAGTTACGATTTTCGTTTTTGGGATACTCAGGCCATATGCCAGGATTTCTACCGTAGTAGTTACCTCGATAACCACTTCCTTGGTATCCTCCTTGGGCGTAGTTTGCTTCTTGTGGCGGTTCTCTTATTGGTGTATCATCACACGCCGTGGATGGGTGTGGTCCTCCGCAAAGAGTACATTCGCCTCGCATCTCCTTCGTTTCGTCTTTAATGATTTTGAATTCCGAGTCGAATTTAGATGTGAGAGCGTCCATCTTTTCCATGAGTTTGGAATTTTCGTCACTTTCAAAGAAAGCAACGGTTTTCTTGAAAGGTTTGGTTCGATTATCTTTGGACCAATCGAGTTTTAAGAGAACTCGGTCCTCGAGCAATTGATATGCTTCATTGGGAGTCTTATAGAGAAAGAGTCCACCGGCGTCAAGGATTGCTTGCGTTAGTTCATTGAGACCATGATAAAAGATTTGGATGATGGTTCCTTTTAGTAAAGCATGTTCATGACAACTACGAAGTAGGTCTTTCATTCGGTTCCACGCATCAGTGAGTGTTTCTTGTGGAAGTTGGGCGAAACCTCGAATTTCTCCCATGAGTCTTTCGTACATGGCGGGTGGAAAGAAACGGCTAACAAAAGCGGTTCTCATTTGTTCCCATGTTTCAATGGTACCGGGCATCAATTCATTGTACCAAACTCTTGCATCTCTGGATAGAGATGATGGGAAGAGTTTGAGTTTTATGGCGTCACCATCGACGTCGGCTCCATAATGGAACATGCCACATATTTCTATGAATTCAGATATGTGCTTATGTGGATCGGCTCGTGTACGGCCGTCAAATTGGTTGTCTTTGATCATTGAAAGGTGATGACCTTTCCCGGTAAAGTTTTCTCCAAGCTCAACTTGAACAATAGCAGCCTCGGGGGTAGGTGCTACTACTCGGTTGGCTTCCCACATTGATTGATCGTCGGCCATTGGAAATGGTAGATCGTTAAATGGGTTATAGACGACAAAGGCGTCTAAGAGATTATCAAATGGTGGGTTTTTGGTTTTTGAGATTTGGTTTTCAAAAGAAACAAAGGGATGTTTCTTGCGGTTTTTCTTTCGAGATCGATGAATATAACGTTTGGGATCGGTGTATGGACTAAGCAATTCTTGACCGGAAGAACGTGTGTTCATTCAAGTCTTGAACGACTTTTGAAAAGGATTACAAGAAATGAAAACAAAATCAAACAAAATATAACTAATAAGAAAATAAGTAAATAGGAAATAAAATAAACCAAACAAATTAAAAACATAAAATTTTTTAATTTTTTAATTTATTTTATTTTATTTTATTTTTATCTGGGAACCTTGGCGGCGACAGGAGGGTATTGTCGGACGACAAATCTCCTTCGGTTTGTCGTTGCCGGAGGCAGAGCTAGCTTGCCGGACAGGAAGTTGGCTTCTGTTTGTTGGTTGCCTGCGGCAAACTCTCCTGTCAGAATTGTTTTTTATTTTTTTTATTTTTTTTTATTTTTTTTATTTTTTTTATTATTTTTTATTTTTTTATTTTATATTTTATATTTTTGGGTTTGTTTACAATGAGGACACTACAATGGGTTTGATTATAGGATGATTTTGGAACTAAGAACACAATCAGAATCCCGGCAGCGGCGCCAAAAACTTGATGCGTGGTGTTGTTAACAAGTTT
Organism: Glebionis coronaria; assembly: GCA_025667525.1. Taxonomy (NCBI): domain Eukaryota; kingdom Viridiplantae; phylum Streptophyta; class Magnoliopsida; order Asterales; family Asteraceae; genus Glebionis; species Glebionis coronaria. The sequence goes on along the minus strand of CM046874.1, from coordinate 523,174,425 downwards.
TAAATTTATAAACACGAATTACCGGATTGACTAAAAACGCACAGGCAAGTATAACCCTTCGTTTGTGTATAGCTTTTATGTGGTAATACCGAGATCGTTCACGGGGATTTGGAAAACCTATGATTATTCTAAAATGAAACTATAATCGTTTATCGTAGCAATTGTTGCCAAACAAATAACAAGTAAAAATGATGAGATAAATAATATGATTAAAGGTACACTTGGTAAAGACTAGTTTGAGCATTCGTAATGGTATGATTGTGATGACACGTTAACATATATGATTATGATAATTAGATGGATAATCCAATCTATTGTTTTCAAAAGCTTTAATCTTCGTCAAGACCTTGGTTAAAGAAAACAAGCATTAGACTCAATCAATCAATTCAAGACTTAATCCAATTTCAACACATTCGATTCACGGTCGTTTCACGAATTTGCTAACACTTATAATTATGTTTCTTGATAATCAAAACTTCTTAAGAAATGATCAATACAAAAGATAGCCAATCATAGACAAACCGGCTACGACTTGTTGATAGAAAATAACCCTTTCGACCTATGAAATCTTTACCAACAAATTAAGTTTTGATAGCAATTTTCACATGAAACATAATATCAATGGATCATAGGAAAGCTTGACATTGAATTAAACATAAATCACAATCACAACCATCACTTCATACTACAAACATCATCCTACCAAGTGTAGAATGAACTTAGCTACTCATAACAAATGATGAAATAAACTCAGAAATAAAAGTATTATAAGTCATAATCAAGAGTCTTACAAAGTGGAAAAATGTTACTAATGATTAGGGTAATGATCCCTAAGAGTTTCATGATGATAACTTTGCTTATCGGACTCAAAAACTGATTTTTCTAGCACCACCTTGTTCAAATCCGGGAATGGGAGTTTGGACAAGGATGAGAGAGTTTATTTGATATAATAATGAGGAGATACTTGAGTTGTGAAAAGATATATTGTTACATGACCCCAAGGGTCTTATTTATAAGCTAGTTGATGGCATGGAGTGAATGCATGGCTTGGAGCCAAAGACAAATACTTGGAGCCAAAGCATGTCTAGAAACTTCTTGTGTGGTCTTGCATGAATGTGGACATATTTTTGCCTAGACAAATGTTAGAGGAAACTTCACTCATGATGGAGGCAAATCAACTCCCATTTGATGGTGGAGGCAAATCAACTCCCATGTGATGGTGGCAACTTCACTCTTGCCAGTGGCAAGTTGGATGTATGTTGATGGTGGCAACTTTCATGCTGAATATCTTTATTTGCTCCTTGGAAATACTTGTTCTTGCACCCGAAATTAATCTTCAAAGGCTTGTAACTTGTACACTGGTCTTGAACTTTACTACGATTCTTCGTACTCGTACAATTCTTCATTTTTATGTTGTTTTATACTTCATTCCTGCAATTGGCTACACAAAGACTTGCAAACACTATTGAGCACAAATATGCACAAAAGTATCATATAATTAACCAATATACATGTACAAAAGTACGGATAACGCTCCTAAAAACATGTTGGATTTAGGCGTTATCAAAGTATTAGACCCTTTAGTAAAGAATGGGGCTGGTCTAATGACTTGTGGACTTTGCTGGACAAAAGGTTTGGGTTTGACCATGGTTGACTTTCTATCAGCGTTGACCTTTGAAACATTGACACATTTATAAGCCAAATGTGAAAAACTTCCACAAGTATAACAGGCTTTTCTAGACATAACTCTAGGTCTAGATGAAAAGAAACCTGTCCCATTATCACTAACTTGACTTTTTAGTGACCTAGGTTTTCTATACATTTCTGCATATTTAATACTAGGTTTTCTATCAATGTTTAAGCCAAGGTCAACAGTCTTTCCTGTAGTAGGATTGGTCACTTTTATGGGTGTGGAGTCATTTGGGCTGTCACTAAGCATGCCACCCTTAACAAACAAGGTAGAGTTGGCTTTCTTCCATTGCTCAAAACCAGTCAATTTCTACTTGTATTCCTCTATTCGAGTAAGAACTCTTGGTGGAGGAATGAATTCCTCTTCTTGGAGTTCTTGTATACCAGTCCAAGACAAATCCTTTCTAAGGACACCATAAAAGTTCCCAGCAGGTGGTGGAACACCAGCATACTCTTTCATCCCAATCCCACTCATGTCCCTAGAATCCCTTTGTTCACTGATACATTTTTCTAGGGTTTGAGAAGCTTTATCAAATTTTTGAATTTTAAGATCTACATTATCTTTGTTTTTTATAGCCTCATCTAACTTAGCTTGTATAACACCATTAGATCTCTCCAAGATGTTCCCAACCTCAACACTAGCATTTAGATCATGAATCAAAATATTGATTTGATCTTTTAGGTCAAGCTCCATTTTCTTATATTCAGCCAAAGTCTTTTCAGTTCTAGTAAGAGCTAGTTGATAATTAGATAACTTGCATTTTTCATCAAAAACATCAGATTTTAATTTTAAAACTTCTTTGTTAAGCTTTTCAGTGTTTAGACGACAGCCCATACTACAAAATGCATCATCATATACCTCATTGTCTGATGAAGATGAAGAATGTGCCATGAGAGCATAGTGAACATGCTCCTCTTCTTTTTTTTCTGCAACCAAGGCTTTGTTCTCTTCCACATCCTTGGCCAAAAAGCTCCAATCCCAACCTACACCATCAATTTCTTGCATGGCAACCATAGCTTTTGCATCTTCAACCTTGACGATTTGGCTTGAAGGCTTTCCAGCATCAGATCTTCTTGGAGATCTACACTCACTCATAAAGTAACCCATTCTATGGCAATTGTAACACTCAACCTTGGATTTATCAAACCCAGCAGTGTCTTTAGCATTAAAAGTCATCGTCTACCTGATTCTTCTATTCCATCTATTGGCCCTTATGCTAGCAAGTGCTATATTCCACTTTTTATCCATCTCCTCCAAGTTCTCATCACTAATTTGCTCAAGGTCCTCATATGTGATCACTGAACCATTGGGCAATGAAGCAATGTATGCACACACTGTATCTAGATCAATACCAGCAGGCTTAACTCTTGGTGAGTCAACATTGTATGTGTCAGCGTCTGAATGTGAGGCGTTGACAAAGCTTGATCCAATGTTGACACAAGGTGATCCAGTAACGGGGTGCATGTATGACTCCCTTTGATCAAATTGACCTTCACTATGTGAGAAGAAGGCCATATTTCCATTTTTAGCCTTGCTTCCTTGATCTGAAAGGATTTCACTTTCTACAATCCTCAATTTATTATAGACGTCATCAAAGGTGGAACTTTTGTGAGTATTATTAGGAATCATAGACCTTGCTTCAATCTTACATGCATGACCAAGACTTTTAAGGAAAATGGTGATGATATCAGCATCATCATGCACTGTTCCCATAAATGACAACTTGCTTGTAATGTCAAGAAGTCTGCTTCTCACTCCACTTAGCTTTTCATTGGGAAGTGCTTTGAACACAGCATACTCATGCAAGAGTTGCTTCTTTTTCTCTGAGGCAGTATCATTATTACCACCATAAGTAACTTGAAGGGCTGCCCAAAGTTCTTTGGCAGACTCATAGCCTCTATACTTGTGCTGATTTGCTTGTCCCAAGGTAAGTTTGAGGATGCTTAGAGTTTTATGTCATTCCTTCTCTTTGCAATTTCCTCAACTGAGATAACTCTTCCATCTTTAGGTTTTTCTTTTCCATCCTCCGCACTTGAGCATGGAGTTGATCTTAGAGTGATAGCATCTTGGATCTTGGCAGCCTTATTGAATGTGTTTCCATATTCAATAATTTCCCATAGGGTGTGGTCATGGATTTGAAGATACTGCTCAAAATTGAACTTCCACATCTCAAAGTTGTCTGGTTCTAGCATGGGAATCTTAATGTTATGGCTTGAGGAGGAGGTTAACTCTGGAGTAGACATGTTGTTTGAATTTTATGGTTTCTTGAAAATTATGGTTTTTGGCGATTTAGGGTTTTTGTGTTCTTTAGATCAAAGTTTCTCAACAAGCTCTTATACCACTTGTTGATTCCAAACTTAGATCGATTTAGCTTTGTGTAAACGAGATTAAATCAAGTTAAACACTTAGATAAAATTTGTTGTATAAACAGTTTAAGTACTATGCGGAATTAATGCTAGAATGAAGAACAAACAAAACAGATAAACCAAACTTTCAATTTGATTGAATAATTGAACTTGCGTATAATGAAAGTATGAAAAACATATATTGAACTAAACCTAAAGGCCTCCTTTTATAGATTAAGGAACCTTGTACAAGAGTCTACGTATCAGCTATTTTAGGTAAAGATAAACATAAGAAATACATTGTTGAACATATCTTTACTAGAAACATACTAGAAACATAAAACGTGTAGACTAAGTATCCTGTCAGTGCTTGACTTCTTCTTATCAACGCTTGACTTCTTCCTGTCAACGCTTGTCTTGTCAACGCTTGATTTCTTCTTATCAACGTCCTATTTCCTCTTGTCAGCGTCCAAGTGTCTTGGCTACATTTTATTCCCAACATCAATGGAATGTGAACGATTTAAGGAAATGTTACATGAATGTCCTCACCATGATTTTTCCGAATTACATCAAATTGATACTTTTTATAATGGGCTTAACGATCATGAACGAGATTATTAGAATGCCGTCGGGGTGGTAATTTTTTGTGCAAAACGACCGATGAAGCTTTAAAGATTATCGAGAATAGATCTAAGGTTTATAACCCTCGTAACACATCGAGTGTTGCCACTATGGGTTCATCGTCACCGTCTCGTAACATGAATGCCTTACATGATGAAGCAAATTAGGAGAATTGGTTTTTCGATAGATTTTCGACGCTTATGACTCATTGGAAAGCACAAGATGCTTTGAATTTCGCATTGGTTAAAGCGGTTGAAAAAGTTGTATATCTTGTGGTGGAGCTCATGATTTTTCCGAGTGCATTATCGCTGGGGGTAACACTTTGAGTGCTTACGTATCAACGGGAACTTACAACCAAAATGGCCAAGGTCCCGCCCAAATCAAGCTCCCCAAAATCAAAATGCTAATAACTATCGAAACAACAATCAAAGTGGTGGTTATCAAGGAAATCAACGTAACTATAACAAGGGTAATTACCAAAGTGGGAACAATGGTCAAGTGCAAAATCAAAATCAAAACCGTGATTTTCAAAATACTACACAAGGTTTTCAAAATGCTCACACTAAAAATCATCAAGGAGAATTTTTGGATTATGCTAAGGCAAATGATGCTAAGTTTGATAACATGCAACGATAAATGATTAGCTTAAGATCCGAATTGAAAAACGAGCTTAAAAATGAACTTGCTAATGAATTGAAAACTCGTGATAATAAAATGGAAGGAAACGTTCAACGTCTTCAACAAAATCAACAAAAAATGGAACAAGGTCAACATGAGATTAAGCAAGAATTGTTAAAACCGGATAAAAGGCAATCAAAATTTGAAGATCGAATGGCTAGTATGTTTGAAGCTATCATGTGTAAACCCTCTTCCTCGGATAGTCTTCCTAGTGATACCATTGCAAACCCGAAGGGAGAAATGAAGCTTATTACTACTCGTAGTGGTAAAACTTTCAAAGAACCAATCTCTCGTCCAAGTACTTATAAGGAGAAGGAAATTGAAAATGAAACCGAGGTGATGGTAGAAAAGGAGCATATTACAAGCCCACGAAGTACCTCCCAAACCACACCTACTGTGATAACCTGAAACAGAGGTCATTGCTTAATCTTACTTTACGAATATTTTTGAAAATTTTTGATGAGTTTGAATGATTTTTATTTTTGGAGGTTTAAGTTTAAACTGATGTTAGGAGACTTGTATTATATATTTAATATGTATAAGGAGTATTAGCAAGCGTGATGTCGATGGATTCCTAATATTTTACGTTTTATTGTCGATTGTTCGATGTTTGTCATTTTTGATGTTTTCTTTTAAATGACGTGTTAAGTCGAGTCGGGAGACGATATTATTATATTTGAGTTACGTTTTAACTTTTGAAAAGTATTTTTATGAAACCTGAGCCTCGTGAATATTTTCAAAATTGACTAATAGTCATTTCCCGCTTTTGATTTTTTGTTAAAAACTTGATTCTGATTTTGGGTTTTTTATTTTGATGATGGTACAAGTGTTATGGTTGAGATATGTTAGTATTAGGGTTATGGGATGATCATAACTATGGTTGGTTTTTAGCTAAAAACATGATTTCATGCAAGTTTTAGACGGGTAATTTAGATCAGTGGGACAAAGTGTATTTTTGGGTACCTTATGATTTAATTTAGGCTTAACTAATAACATAGGGTTGTACAAAATTCGATTAGCTGCGATTTGATATAAATTAGAGCTTCTAGCTCCAAACGATCGAGAAGTTATGATGTTTTGATTATTCGTGTACCGGGAGACGAGTATCGGCACGACATATAGTTGTTGTCGATATTTGGATCGAATCTTGGGGACTATAGATTGAGTTTTGAAATGATTCATATACTGATGAATAAGTTTAAATCCTAGAGGGTGAGTCTAATTTCAAACCTAAGTGTCGGTTTTGTAAATGGAGTCGTTTATAGAAGTTAAAACGGTTGAGTCGATGACGTATAGCTGTCCGATTTTTGTAATTCAAAGATGAGTCGGGTAAGGAACTTTAAAAGTAAAGTCATTTGATAAACTTGTTAGAGTACTTTCTATAAATAGTAAGTTAGTTCCTCGAGTCGTTTCATTAACGTTTGACGAGTCTAAATAGGGTAGATGAGCTAGTACATTTGGTATGTGCCAGCAGATTTTGTTGAGAGTATAGAATGATAAAGTAGATGTGTAGAAGAGTATGATAGTGTTACTTGTATCGTTTTATCTCGAGTTTGTCGTGATTTTATGAGTTTGAGTTTGATGTTATTATGTATGATTTATTTCTCGAGTCATTATTAATGAACGCACCTTATTTGATAGGTAGCGGTTCTCGTGTTTGAAAGGCATCCTCTATCATCGACGATCATCTCGCTAGGTCTCGTATACTAAGGTGAGTTTGTAGTCTCGATTTTCATGCTATCTACTAAATGTTTTAATACCCGCGAGGGGGATACATGCTATTTGAAAATAAATGAACACAAGTCATGAGTTATTGTTGGACCCGAATGTTGCCTATGTTGTTTTACATTGTATTGAGTACCTTGTTGCTAAAGACCCTAAATTCATGAACCGTTAACTATGTTCTGACTTGATGTTGTGAGTTGGGAATAGCCGCTTATTCAAATGATAGTACTATTGGGTTGACCACCCTATCTGAGACCAGGGCATTACGTTAAGTAACCTCTAGGAAGGATAATTTACGAGAATGAGATTTGGGTTTATCTAGCAACTAATACCCTAGAGGGGCATTGGTTTTTATCTAGTCATGCTGGCATTTGGCGTGCGTGACTAATTGGTTTAGGGGTCGGTGTCATGAGCTTAAATACAATATGTTGCCATGAAATAGATTATGTGTACGATAATTCTATAAATGATTATGATTCATTTTCTTCTTGTGTTCAAATGTGATTTGATAAACCTATGGACTCGCTCAACATTATTGTTGACTTGTTTAAGCATGTGTTTAAGATAATCGAAGGTGATTGATGGCGGAGCTTTGCTATGGATGTTGTGGGTTGGCTTTTGAATTTTGTTGGTCTAAAATAATTTCTATCCTTTTTACTGTTGAACAATTTGTTAAATGTTGTGTACTGTACTGAAACTTGTTGGTTTGCTGATCGAGATCCGTGGGGACTAAACGCTTTACTCTGGTGTCGTCTTAGTACATTATGGGTTGAAATTATGTTTTAGACAATGTGTGAAATCTTATTTATATTTTATGTGTAAACGTCTCTATTTTTAGTCGTTCAATATACCTTGTGTGATGATGCTTGTGTCTAGCACCCAATTGTGTATTTCCGCTACGCAATGTAAATTGGGGGTGTTAGAGATTGGTAATCAGAGCCACAAGTTATAGAGAACTAGGTCGATTTTGAAAATTGTCCTAAACTATAACTTTGGTGTCGAAAGTATTTATTTTTCAAAAGCACACAACTTCTCTGCAACGCTCCGGTAAGATCGCTTTTAGTTTTGTTTTGTATTATAGATGTATCCCTCAGAACTTAAATGATTTCCTGAGTATTTATAAAGTAAATACTATGATATTGTATCAAGGTTACTGAAAGTGCGTTGAGTGCTTGTCATTATCATATTTTATTTTTGCGAGCATTGCATAAACATCATTTGCGTTGCATTGCATATCATGGGTTACGTATAACATTTGCGATGCATGAGTATTGCATATTTATTTTTAACAATGACCTTAAGTACCCTTGAACCCTTATAATTGTAGAAAATGGCTAATTACCTCGTGAAGATGATTGGATTGAAATGAATGATATGTTAGAAGGTGAGGAAGTAGATAACTTTCGTGCTAGTGACGATGAGGATCCCTATGAATATCTGAATGATGGGATTGCTCCTACTACAGTTGGACAGACTGAGCCCGAGGTAATTCAGGGTAGTTATGTTCCGAGAGCTAATGTGGTGCCACCGACTGTTCAGGAATGTCAGCGACCTGTTGTACGTTCTTCTTTGCCTACTTGTGATAGTTATTTGAGTGGTTTGCCTAGAGTTGGCCGTGTTAGGAATGATTTCTCTGTTGAGTCCTGTAATGCTGCTAGTGCCCGATCTATTCACGATGATATTGCTAAAGTGTACTGTCCAGGTCCTAGATCATATGAAGATATTTTCTGGTTTCTTAAAAAGTTTGATAGGTCTTTATTTGAAAGGTATGTAGTTAAAAATCGAGTAGTCAAAAGCTTTGAGTAGAATGAAAGACAGTTTGACAGGTCTGTTACTAGTGTGAAAAGGTCAGAGTATGTGCGGGCAAGGGAAATGGATGAAGTTGCTAGTCTGCGAGCGATGGTGTTGAATTTGAGTGAGCAATTTGAAAGGTTTCATGAGGAACAAGAAAGGAATGTAAGGTTGAATGCATGGGACATACCAATGAGGTCTTTTCCTAGTCAAGGTGTGGTGATTACTGATGTGCCAAGTCAGGTTGAAGCTCGGGTGTTGGTGAAATCAGGTGAAGGAGGAAGTCGAAAAGGAAATGAGAAAGTGGAAGAAGACTCCGAGGAGGAGGATAGCAGTAGTGATGACGAAGCAATGTACAAGAAGCTGCGGGGATCAAATGTTTAGTGTTTTCTTTATGTTGTTTTTATTAGCCTGGTTGTAATAGAACTTATGTAAACTAGTACTGTAGTGTATGATGAAACTTAATGACTTTTAAGTTTGCCATCATGAAGGGTTGTAGTGACATTACTTGTCATAATTTTGTGGAAATTTTCCAAGTGCAATCCAAATTACCTTCATGATCTATGATTTGTCTTTTAGTTCTTTTGTGATTTGGTTGATGATTCAGTGTGGATTGTGTTGTTTGTGCATGTAGTATCCATGACATGTCTTGATAAAGAAATCCTTTTTCTTATCTTGATATGAATACTTACTTGTCCTTTTTCTTCTGTGATGACATAGGAAGGAGTTGGGAGGCATTTTTCTGCCATTACTGAAGTTGTTGTTTGATTAATTGTCACACCCCACCATGGCGGAATATGGGGCACGACGTATGTATATCATCACAACAATAGCGTGTCTATAGAGATAACTAAATGATATAAGAAATGTCATAAAATGGTGACACAAATGTCATGACAATATCTCAACAATGCAGGAGTCTAGGTAAGTAGGTAACAGTCCTACCTCTTACCCAAGACAAACAAATAACACAAACAAACAAACATATAGGTGCCAACAGTATCACTAGATAAATGAACAAACAAAGCTAAGAAGGAACGGGGATCTCCTTCTATATGCAATCCTAAGGCATCCAAGTCTAGCCACTTCTATCCTCAAGCTTAACCACATTCTCACCTGAAAGAGACACTAAAACACATCAACATAAAGTTGGTGAGAGTCATAGGTTTAGACTCCAATGCTAAAATCAGTTACAAGCTGTGAATAACAACCATCAACACAATAACATATGGACAATGCGCTACAATTATGTATTAACACTAGCATTCAAGTTCAATCAATCATCACAATTCCAAGGCATCACGCCTTACCAACAACCACAATTACCAAGGCATCATGCCTTACCAACAACCATAATTTCCAAGGCATCACGCCTTACCAACAACCATGGTACCATAGGCGCCTATACACCTATGTACCTATCCCAAGGCTACTACCTTGTCATTAACCATTGGTCCCATAGACGATCACGCTATGTACCTATCCCAATCCAAATCATACACAAACAAGAACCACATAGCAGTTAATCACATAATGTACACATAAGTCCATCTCAAATCACAAAAATATTCACAGCATCAATTTAGAAAATAAATCAACACAGTGTCTCTTCCATCCCATCTGGAAGTCAAAATCAATAGTAAACATGGGACTATGAAACTCACCTGATTGCTTCTCCAAAAGTCCTCGCACTAGCTACAAGCTAACAAACCAAAAACACGCAATCAATACATAAACCAACCACTAAGATGGCTCATCAACCTATGATGGACATCTAGCCTACTCACATATAAATACCTCGTTGATAAGCTCTAAACACCCCATTACCCTTCCCTAACAAGTCCTTAACTTGGTTAAGTTTAATAACTATCCCGTTCATATTTTACACAAAACAGTCCCAATTTTAGGTCTCCAAACTTCAAGTCAAACGTCCACTTAAACATACCCATGGTTTCTGTAAAAGGAAAATTCATACCCTTACATATCTTAGCTAACACCTCCCACTTGCCCCAACCTTAAAGTTACTATTAAGGCCCCGATATATATATATATATATATATATATATATATATATATATATATACTTTTGTCACTCCAGTTTTACTGATTTTAAACATACAAAAATTTTGTTACAATTAGGGGGTCTTACCCTAAACCACAACCTTATCCCAAGTGCAGGTACTTACTACAATATATAAAACATCTCTCATGTTCGTTAGAAGATTCCAATGCAACCCTAAGTACCACAAACAACCCAAAACTTAAAAAGAAAACAGGCTGACTTCAAAACTGTTTTGACCTCCGACTGTTGTAACCTGTTTTTGACCCACTTCCCGACCTCCGATTTAGCTCTCGTTTCTTGAATTGGAAAGCCACTTCAATTACCTTTTCAGGGAAACTTGGATCGTAAAATAAGAGTTTGTATAACTCCCTATATGATCAAAACAACGACCCAAAAATTCTGCCCAGTTTTAAAAAACGGGTTTAACAAAATCAACCTCATTAATTAACCCCAATCCCTTTAATTACAAGCCCTAATTTATGTAATCATTATAACACCATTAATATAACCTTAATTTACTGTTTTTAAATTAAACCCTAACCTAATTCCATCATAAGATGATTAAACAAAACATAAAAACAATTAAATTAAAAAGGGTTAAGAAGATTTACCTTTGATTTATGAAAACCCCAAAACTTTATGAAGAACCCTAATTTTTATATTAATCACGAATTTTCTTAACCTCCAGGAGAAAAATAATGAAATTGTGATTAAAACAATATATAGGGTGTACATAAAATCCTAGTCCAAGAATAAGCCTACTTTCCTTTTTTCCCTCTTTTTCCTTTTTTTCCTTCTTTTCTGCGTTCAAAACCGACCTAAACCCCTTCAAATTCGTTTTTTTATTTTTATTATTTAATATTATGTTATTAATATTACCTTAATTTACCTTAATTTATTTCAGCTCCTAAAGCCTCCAAAACCTCAAAACCGTAAAACTAGTCAAATTTACGCGTTTTAACGTAAAAGTCGTAAAATATACACTTTTATAAAAAATCTCAAATTTTGAAATAAACTTTATACTTAAGTCCTAAATGACTTAAAACCATCCCGAAAAATATTCATATGACCAATTACTTCATCCGAGACCTCTAAATGCTAAACCGTAAATCGTAAAAGATACGATTTTCTATAATACATATACGTATACTTAAAACCACCAAATAACCCATCTCACTTCATAGTCACTACCATGTGAACTCATGAACATGAAATCATCACACATCGTTTCATTCACAAGGTACCCCGTACCGGAAACAATATCCAAACCACAATCTATACACACCAATAAGCACATAAACACGTAAAGACACGCAACTAGCACAAAATAAAACTAAGTGACGAACCTCAAAACCAGGGTTGTCACATCACTCCCTCCTAATAGAAATCTCGTCCCGAGATTTACTCCTTAGGATCAAACACACAAACAACAAATCACATGAGGATACTTGTTCTAAACGAACTCCCCTCATTCCCACGTGAACTTTAATCCAAGTTTCAAAATACCATATATACAAACCAAAATAATTAAACTCATTGCCAGACTCTTGACCTCATAGTCAATAAACCTCACAGATGTCTCTTTGATAAAACAAAGACTTTTATCAACACAAGTCCCGAATAACCGTACAGGCAAAATGCATTCTCAAACAACCTATACCAATCCCAATACATGAAATGTATCATGTATACAACTCATTTCCCCCCGGTAATTCTATGCTCATAAGCAAATGGTCTGATCTTTCCAAAGATCATAAATGGACCTACAAAACTCTACATCAACTCTTCCATTTTACCAAAACATACCACCCGTTACTATGGGTGAAACTTCATACATAACTCTGTCACTAACTCTAGTGGTTTCCTCCTTTCTATATAGCATCTCTTGTTGCACTCATCCTTTCCACAAACATCACTACCACATTAGTAGCCTCTTTTACCAATTCTAGTCCATAATGGGGACATCTCACCCTATCCTTTCACATAGTGCCTCAAATGGCATTTATCGACTTCTAGTATGATAACTATCATTATATGAAAACTCAGCCATCGCTAAAGAGTTTTCTAACTCCCTCTAAATCAATCACCCATGCCCTCAGTGTAACTCCTAAGGTTGTACAAATATCTCACTTGTCCATCCTTTTCCCAGTTAGCTGGATATACTCATATCCAATCATGTTCATCAACTCCCTTCAGTCCGTACTCCAAACTACTTAAAAATATAAATTTCCTTACAAAGTGACCTACGACGGTCTTTCACATATCCATTAGTTCTTCCAACTTCCCAACTACGTGACTTCTCATTCCTCTTGAAATAGGTGATGAATTAGTCAGTCTATCGACTATCACCCAACTCTCATCGTACTTAATTCTCCAACGCATTATGTATCCCTTCCACCAACTTCGTCCTTACATCGCCCCTTTCTAAGCTACTCCTATCTATGTAGGAAGTATAGTCTACGTCCCTTTCTCCATATGATTGTCCAAGCCACGCAACATACATGTTAACGCGTTCTCTGCTTTAGACAACTCAACTCGTGCAACCTACATCTTTCATCCAAACCATCCTAATACGTCATCCATATAGTTCAAGTTCTTCTCATCTTCACTTCATTCTTCTTATTCTATGTCTCATCTACCATGCTTGCCTTTCCCAGATGGTACTTGGCCATGCAATTTTCTTTCGTCACTCAACTCCACCCACCACCTTTGCCAAATGTTCAATCAAGGTGATTGAATATGTGTTGGAGACGTTCATGATCCGTATATCTCATTCTCTACGTCTCGTACCCCAAATGCCTCTAGCATTCTAGGCAGATATAACAATCCAGCTCCACTAACTAAGTCTATCCAGTTCTTCGAAATCTTCAGTTCCTGCAACGTATAAGCAATTGCCTTTCTTTGTCGTCCTCGTACGCGTCCAAATCCTTGCTCCACGTATCGTCATGCTTCGCGAATTCATCCAGTCCTTCCGATAATGCCAAGATCGGCTCATTATCCAATCCACTTATTCAGCCTCCAAAATGCTTCCTCATCCTTCTTCAATTTGCCCCTTGTTGGTTCCATGATATGCCATCATCTCTAACTACTCATCATGGTAAACTTAATACTAAAACTCACACTCAAAAATCTCACGTATAACTCCACTCTGAAACCAACACATAATTCGCCTCACTCTCCTTCTCAGATTTGAGTAGATCAAGATGTCGTTGATGCTCCCGATGACAACTCGTTTATACAACTTCATGCACACCTGGTTCATTGACACCATGAAAACCGCTAGTGCTTTGACGAAGCCAAATGCATAATCGTAAACCCAAAGCGTTCATACAACATCCTTAGCAGTTTCAACTATGTCCTCCTTCCACCCTCTCTTAGCGGCAATACGAATAAATTCCTACCCCGTTCTACTTGCAAAATTCTACACGCATTTTAAAATACCAATGCTTCCTTTCATCAGCCCACTCAACCGCTTTCCACATCCAATCTACAACTAAGCAACTCAAATTTTACCTTGCATCCGTTGCAATTTCTAACAGCTCTTGTTTTTAAATCACCCCATCAACGATTTGCCTTGGAAAGACACTAACTGCAACTCCTCTCACTTCTCCTACTTGCTCTATTTATGGTTTTACCTCAAAATAATAGGCAAATCTACTAAATTTCAGGAAATTTTTAGAAAACATACATGCCTTACGAACAATATCCCCTTTCAACACTCTCTATGGCACGTTACTTGTGCCAATTTCCATACCTTTCACAAATCTCTATTCATCTCCCTTGGCACTCCTAATAGACCTCATACCCACATTAGTTCGTTTACGAACCTCTTTCCTCCCCACTAGGGTATTCCGACCGTTCTCTCATGGTCACCTACTTACGCGTGTAGGCGCTACCAAGTCTTCATATGACTACCTCAACGCTCCCGAACAATACGAAACCAAAACTACATCCTGAATCCATCAGATACGATCAACGAATCAACCCACGGATAACTAACGACATTTCACGTGCACCAGTTAAAATAACCACGAGACTCAAAAGAAAGCTCAAACCCAAAACGTGTATCATTTCAAAATGACCCATGACAACGAAAAATAATCCAAGAAACACCCAATGGCAACCAAAACATATTACGCCCCGCGACATATTATTTAAACCGTGCAAAAGATCGACATTTTCCAAAAGAATACATATCTTTTTTTATCCATTTATTATTACCCCCCACATCTATGTGACTCAAACCATCTACAAACAACCTTCTAGGCAATCTAAAAAGTCAACCCAAAGACTAGGTATCCCGTGCACCCCAAATAAAATAAACTACTATTCACAACTCAACCTTGAACCCGATACTTGTACAACAATTCCGACCAGTCCACTGACCTCCCATGACTATACTTTCTTAATATTTGAAAGGTACGTTCCGAGTACATAATTTTTGGCTTTTGAATCACTCATAAAGCTCTTAAAACGAACAAGTTATGACCAAAACAATTTTATACTAGTTGTTTTAAAAAAAACTAAAGAATAGACTTAGTGATTAATGTACCTCTTTTAAATGACAGATATAATTGTATGTGAAATCTTCATAAACTCAATTTAACCTTGTATTAATAATTATAAATGACGTGAATCGGTTAAACCCAATTATATAAACTATGTAAGTAGAAAGAAATTTTACTTCGCTTTATTTTAAAGAAAGTCTCTTAGAATTTGAAATAAATAAGTGTTGATTAAAAGAAATCTTATGTTACATCTTGTTTCAAACACGACTCCAACACCTTACCCTTATTTTACCGAATACAACCAACTATCTAACCCTATAATAGATTTCCAAGTCCCCCTTTTTCTCAATATATACTGACCAAAAGAAATGTAAGACCCAACACAAAAGATTTCATTATCTCAAAAGAAATCCCAAGTTATTCCAACAGACTTAAACCAAGAACACCATTTTAAAACGAACACGTGAAATACGAAACTCAAAGAATACGCTACAAGACACACTTCAAAACATTCAAAACTTCGTTAAAACTCCACCAAACTCGAGCTCTAATAAATTGTTTGAAACACAAGAGAGTACTAGGTACGTTCAACTTATCATAACTACTGAACGACCGTAAATCATAACATAACATCTATTAGTATATATACATCCGCATATGTATACCTATCGAATCTCCCAAACATACTCGTTATCATACTTGTCAAGTCAATCAATCGCTTTATACGCTCGTTTTTCCATACGAGTAATCACCATCTCACCGTGCCACAACAAGGCATAAAGCCCACCTCCAAAACCAAACCATATCGTGTGACCCCAAAATCACACAACACAACTATAACCCAAAACATATAACACCAAAAAGAATAATAGCCATATCATAGGCAGCCATTACATAAACCCATATAATATACGTACCCAAATTCTGCATCTCATCATATACAAGCATGTACTAACCTTCTTTCATGCAATCATACTTGAGAACCCATTGAAGTTGTGGTACTTGTATAACTATGTTGGCCACCATACTTATACAATTACCCTTTCCCCAATGCACTCCCTCCTATGATGACACTTATAAGAATCAATACAACATATAACACATAAATCCATCTACTCACATAAGTTCATAACCACATAACCAAATAGGTCCAAAACCCCATCTATTAAAATAACATAGTAAAACTCTTGGAATACCGAAATCCATAGTTTAGCTAAAACAACATAGACTAAATCCAAAACGAAAACATAATCATTTATAAGTCATATCGCCCATAAGAGTGGAAACAGCTTAAAATCCTTCATATCCACCTACTCCTACTAACTCGAACCACCACATGATTCTTAGGGAACATGACTTAAACATCAAAGGAAAAAACTATACCTCAGGTACATAAAATAACCCAACAAAAGGTAGAAACTACCATGTACCAAATTATGTACTATAATGTACAATATAAGCAAAATACAAAAATGACTAGCGTGGACGATTATGGTTCAACCCACACTAGTCACAAACCCGAAAAGAAAATAACATGTGACTAGGTATGAACATACTACAGTTCAATTCATACTAGTCAAAACATCGCAATAAATAACATCCAAACACATCAATTAATATAAAATGCATACATACTCCTATGACGCCTATATATACAGGGACCCTTAAGCTATATACTAGGCTACGCGACTAGGCAACCTAATTCTCTATAACCATTGTCTCTGATACCATTCTGTCACACCCCACCATGGCGGAATATGGGACACGACGTATGGATATCATCACAACAATAGCGTGTCTATAGAGATAACTAAATGATATAAGAAATGTCATAAAATGGTGACACAAATGTCATGACAATATCTCAACAATGCAGGAGTCTAGGTAAGTAGGTAACAGTCCTACCTCTTACCCAAGACAAACAAATAACACAAACAAACAAACATATAGGTTCCAACAGTATCACTAGAAAAATGAGCAAACAAAGCTAAGAAGGAACGGGGATCTCCTTCTATATGCAATCCTAAGGCATCCAAGTCTAGTCACTTCTATCCTCAAGCTTAACCACATTCTCACCTGAAAGAGACACTAAAACACGTCAACATAAAGTTGTTGAGAGTCATAGGTTTAGACTCCAATGCTAAAATCAGTTACAAGCTGTGAATAACAACCATCAACACAATAACATATGGACAATGCGCTACAAATATGTATTAACACTAGCATTCAAGTTCAATCAATCATCACAATTCCAAGGCATCACACCTTACCAACAACCACAATTACCAAGGCATCATGCCTTACCAACAACCATAATTTCCAAGGCATCACGCCTTACCAACAACCATGGTACCATAGGCGCCCATACACCTATGTACCTATCCCAAGGCCACTACCTTGTCATTAACCATTGGTCCCATAGACGATCACGCTATGTACCTATCCCAATCCAAATCATACACAAACAAGAACCACATAGCATTTAATCACATAATGTACACATAAGTCCATCTAAAATCATAAAAGCATTCACAGCATCAATTTAGAAAATAACTCAACACAGTGTCTCTTCCATCCCATCTGGAAGTCAAAATCAATAGTAAACATGGGACTATGAAACTCACCTGATTGCTTCTCCAAAAGTCCTCGCACTAGCAACACGCTAACAAACCAAAAATACGCAATCAATACATAAACTAACCACTAAGATGGCTCATCAACCTATGATGGAAATCTAGCCTACTCCCATATAAATACCTCGTTGATAAGCTCTAAACACCCCATTACCCTTCCCTAACAAGTCCTTAACTTGGTTAAGTTTAATAACTATCTTGTTCATATTTTACACAAAATAGTCCTAATTTTAGGTCTCCAAACGTTAAGTCAAACGTCCACTTAAACATACCCATGGTTTCTGTAAAAGGAATATTCATACCCTTACATATGTTAGCTAACACCTCCCACTTGCCTCAACCTTAAAGCTACTTTTAAGCCCCCGATATATATATATATATATATATATATATATATATATATATATATATATATATATATATATATATATATATATATATATATATATATATATATATATATATATATATATATATATATATATATATATATATATATATATATATATATATATACTTTTGTCACTCCAGTTTTACTGATTTTAAACATACAAAAAGTTTGTTACAATTAGGGGATCTTACCCTAAACAAAAACCTTAGCCCAAGTGCAGATACTTACTAAAATATATAAACCAAATCTCATGGTCGTTAGAAGATCCCAATGCAACCCTAAGTACCACAAACAACCCAAAACTTAAAAAGAAAACAGGCTGACTTCAAAACTGTTTTGACCTCCGACTGTTGTAAGTTGTTTTTGACCCACTTTCCGACCTCCAATTTAGTTCTCGTTTCTTGCATTGGAAAGCCACTTCAATTACCTTTTCATGGATACTTGGATCGTAAAATAAGAGTTTGTAGAACTTCTTATATGATCAAAACAATGACCCAAAAATTCTACCCAGTTTTTAAAAACGGGTTTATCAAAATCAACCTCATTAATTAACCCTAATCCCTCTAATTACAAGCCCTAATTTATGTAATCATTATAACACCATTAATATAACCTTAATTTACTGTTTTTAAATTAAAGCCTAACGTAATTCCATCATAAGATGATTAAACAAAACATAAAAACAATTAAATTAAAAAGGGTTAAGAAGATTTACCTTTGATTTATGAAAACCCCAAAATTTTATGGAGAACCCTAATTTTTATATAACTCACGAACTTTCTTAACTTCCAGGAGAAAAATAATGAATTTGGATTGTCACTAAAACAATATATATGGTGTACATAAAATCCTGGTCCAAGAATAAGCCCACTTTCCTTTTTGTCCCTCTTTTTCCTTTTTTTCCTTCTTTTCTGCGTCCAAAACCGATCTAAACCCTTTCAAATTCGTTTTTTTTTATTTTTATTATTTAATATTATGTTATTAATATTACCTTAATTTACCTTAATTTATTTCAGCTTCTAAAGCCTCCAAAACCTCAAAACCGTAAAACTAGTCAAATTTACGTGTTTTAACGTAAAAGTCGTAAAATATACACTTTTATAAAAAAATATCAAATTTTGAAATAAACTTTATATTTAAGTCCTAAATGACTTAAAACCATCCCGAAAAATATTCATATGATTAATTACCTCATCCGAGACCTCTAAATGCTAAACCGTAAATCGTAAAAAATACGATTTTCTATAATACATATACGTATACTTAAAACCACCAAATAACCCCATCTCACTTCATAGTCACTACCATGTGAACTCATGAACATGAAATCATCACACATCGTTTCATTCACAAGGTACCCCGTACCGGAAACGATATCCAAACCACAATCTATACACACCAATAAGCACATAAACACGTAAAGACACGCAACTAGCACAAAATAAAACTAAGTGACGAACCTCAAAACCAGGGTTGTCACATTAATACTCTAAATATGCCACCAAAGTTGACAACTGCTACTGTGAGTACCATGATTGAGCAAGCTATTGCTAGAGCGCTGGAAGCCGAACGTGCTGCGAGGAACCAGGAGACTGAGAATAGGAATGCTACGGGTCAAGTTGGAGGGAATGCTGCTAATCCGGTTGAAGGAAATGCTGATGAACCGGTTGGAGGAAATGTTGCTGGTCAAGCTGGAGATAATGTTGTTGCTCAGCAAGTTCAGAAGGAATGTTCATATAGTTTCATGAAATGTGGACCAACCCAATTTCGTGGTACTTTTGGTGCTTTGGAGATAAGAAGAAAAGATTGAAAGTACTTTTGAAATCAGTGGATGTTCAGAAGCTAGTAAGGTGAAGTTTGCTGCCGCTACTTTTCAAGATGATGCATTAAGCTGGTGGAATAATCAGGTAGCTAATGTAGGTTTGGTTGAGGCTAATGCTAGAACATGGACTATGACCAAAGGACTGTTAACTGCTAAGTTTTGTCCTGAGGAAGATTCAGGTCAGTTGGAGGATGAGTTGAGGCATTTGGTGCTACGGAATAATGACATTGTAGCTTAAACGAAGAGGTTTTCTGATTTGTGTTTGTTGTGTCCTGATGCTTTTGCTGATGACCGTAAGAAGATGAAGCAGTATATCAGAGGGTTATCTAGTAATAGAGACTACTTCGTCGAAACCCAAGACTTTTGATGAAGCTATTCAGATGGCTCATGCTTTGATGGACGTGAAGCTGCAGGATAGAAAGGATAGTATTGCTGAAGGGAATAAGAGAAAGTGGGAAGCTGCACACTCAAACCAAGGGCAGAATAGAGGAGGTTATCGTAACAATAATAACCAAGGACCAAATAGGAATCAACAATTCAACCTTAGGAGGAATGATGGTGTTCGTGCTGCTACTAGATACCAAGGAAACAAAGTGAACCCGAAGTGTGGTCGATATAGTCTGTATCATGTGGGGAATTGTCCACATGCTTGAAACAAGTGTGGGAAGGCCGAACATAAAGTGGCAGACTGTAGGAACAAGGGTGTGGTCACTAGAGCTAATGCAGTCAAGGTGGGTAATTGTTTTGGATGTGGAGGCCGTGGACATAAGCAAGGAAACTGTCCAAGGGTTGGCGCTCGATAGGGAGGCAATGTTGTTGCTGTTGCTGCTGGGACTGCTGCTCCAGCCTATGTCGTGGGAGATGATGACATACCACAAGGGCCAAATTTGGTGACTGGTACGTTCTTACTCGATGCTTGTTATGCTAGTGTGTTGTTTGATTCTGGATCCGATAGAAGTTTCGTAGATGTTAGATTCAGTCAACTATTGGATAGAGAACCAGTAAGATTGACAACTAGTTATAATGTAGAGTTAGTTGATGGTAAGTGATGTTGAAGTTTTACCACCCTTTAGGAAAAGAGCAATAAATAGGGCAAGTGAGCACGACGATTTAGGAAAACCGTGTGTAAATGACCCAAAGTGAGTTCGTTCTCAAGGAGGCTAGTGTGTTATGTGTGTAATGATATGGATTAATTTGTGATTATATTTGAGAAAGAAAAATAGAAAAAGGGATTAGAAGAGAATGACGGTTATCAAGACGGATTAAACTAATTCTAAAAAGGCGTACACGTAAAGTCGTAAAAACCACCAAAATTAAAATTTTAGCCTAAAAATTTCTAAAAATTACCAAAAATCCCTAATAATATTATAAGAGTTTACAAAAAATCAAAACTTGCAAAAACCTTTTAATTAATTAGATAATGACTTTTTAATGCTAATTAAAGCCCTAAAAATCAAAACTAATTATTAAAAAGCCCTAAACAAGATTTTAAAGTTTGTAAACCTCAAAATACTCTAATTAAGCTAAAAAATATTTTTCAAAATTTAAAAACTAATTAAAACTATTTTTAAACAATTAAAAACTCCTAAAATCAATTAAATCTTAAATTAATTCTAGAAAATAATTAAAGGACCTAAAAAATATTTGGAAAGTTGCAAAAATCCTAATTAAGTGTTTAGACCCTAGGAAAAATATAAAAACCTAGGAAATCAGACTTTTAATTTTTTCTAATAAAATAATATTAAAATAATATTAAAAATCCAAAAATTATAAAAAATTCTAAAAACTTGCAAACTAGCTTAATTTAACCTAAATAACTCAGAAATGAAGGTCAAATTACCTAAATACCCCTATTGGGCCTAGAAAATGGGCCAAACCCAAAACAGTCCCTTATTGGGCTTAATTAAGGCCCAATAAGAAAAAGTGTTCAAATTAAGCCCAAAAAGCACAGGTTGACTCAAAATTTGATTTTAAACAACTTTTTCCAAAGGCCCAAAAGCTGAAAATGTGAAATAAGCCAACTTATAATAAGCAGCTTATTCTTAATGGGCTTTTGAGCCCATTAAGCCATAAGCTGTTGTCATAAGCTAAAATTTTACACACAACCTTCTTTTGACCTAACAAAGACTTCTGCAAAAAGAATTTTCAAATAAGCCAGAAAAAGTTCACAAACTTATTCACAAAACGACAAAATAGTCGTTTTTATGATCTAGACCACCTCAGAAGCTGATTCAAGTTGCAAAATGTTTCTTTTGACAAAACTAAGCTTAAAAACCAAAGACCTTTCAACTAAGCACACTCAATAAGCTGTAAAATCAAATAAGCACTTATGTTAAAAGTCAAACAAGTTGGTTTTCTAGTAAAAGTGTCAAAGGCAAAGTCTCATAAGCTCCAGTTCACTTAAATGGGTCAAATAATGAAGATCTATCACAAAAAATAAGTTGTTGCAAGTCAGAATAAGCTAGAATAGCTTATTGATAAGCTGATGACAAAATTGCACTAGCAGGGGCTAGTTTTGGATGTTGAGCAGTGGAAACTTTTTCCATTGCTTGACTATTTTGACTTTTTGTCTTTAGTGACTTTTTTGGAGATTCAGATTTCACAAAGGCACCCAAATGATCTTTGGATCAAAAGGAGTCAATCACAATCAAAATAACACAATCTCTAACACCCAATTGATACAGTTTAATCAATCATTCATCAGACATGATACAGACATGAACAATAAGCAGTTTAGCACTTAAGAGCAGTTTTAGCACAAATCAGCCAGCCAAATTCAACCAAATGCACACAAAAGCTATAATAAACTCCAATAAGCAAGTCTAAACAGGTTTCATGCACTGGTTCAAAGAATTAAGCAAGATTCAAGCAATGAAAGTTACTGATGAGCACTAACACATGCAGTTTTCTACTTTTGCTGATGTATTTGACACACAAGCCAATTTCAACACCTCAAATCTTTCAAACAGGTTATATTAACTTTGTTTAAACCACTTTTATCCCTAAGCATGCATACACACTAAGTGTTCCCAAAATCCTAGGTCAAAACAAGCAGAAACAAGGTCTATATAGCGGATTGATTAATTCAAGTGTTCAAACCCAAAAACTTGCAGCAAAACACTCTCAAACAAAGGTATAGCAGATACAAAGAATAAACAACAACTTCCCTTAACACAAAAACAAATTACAAGCATAAACCAGTAGACCCAAACACCCCTTTAACTTTTTCAAATCAAAATTTTCAAAAGCACAATGAGATTTCAGGCCAACCAAGCATCAATTAACACTCAAACAAGTATAATAAACAGATTCAAGCAAGAACAAGCCACAAATTCACAAGAACAACAGTTTTATACAAATATCACCAAAAATCACAATTTAAGCAGATTTGGAGATTAAGTATGCAAACCTCATGGATGTACATCCACACCCACGAATTTTGAGCTTATGTGCTAGCAAGAACAAGCACAAGCTTCCACAATAAGCCTGCTAAGATTGAACAAGGGTTAAGCACAATATCATAAAAATCAGAAACTTTGGAAAACTTGATTAATGCAAACTTGTTACCCCACACTTGATTATCCCCAAGTTATAAGCCTCACCACACCTTAACCAACTCAGTTAGGATGCTATGATCAGCCCTATAGCCCAAGAATTCCAAGATTGGAACAAGACCTAGCAAAATATCAAGAAAATGAGGAAATATGCAAACTTTTGCACACTCCTCTTTGAAAAACAGGTTTTGAACTTTAAGAACTAACAAGCATATAACAAATGAAAGTAGTAAACAAGATTGGCCAATGACTTTTCTTCAAGATTTCAAACTCAATTTCATTAACTTGGAAATAGGATTTACAGAAACTTGAACCAAGGAAAAATCAAAAAGCAAACTGAAATGTGAAGGCCTAAGTGGCTTTATATAGCCTTACAAGTGACTAAGGAACAGCTAAAAACTATAAACCCTAATGGTTGAAGTTCCAAAAATGCCCTCTTGAATTTGAACTCATATGCTTCATGTGACTGATTCTTGGACGTATGTGAAGGAGATAGCTGTTGGAATTTGATCTAAGGGCTCAAACAAAGCTTAAAGTGTAAGCTTGTTTCTGGATGGTTGATTCTCTGGCTGGTTTTGGCAGTATCCCCAAAAGTGTGCAGCAAGGGTTTATCATGTGAGCACATGAGTGACGTGGCAAAGGTTTTTGAAGTTGGGTTATGATTAGAAGACTACTAATCATAATTCTGGAGGTGATGGAAGCATAATTGTTGCTTAATCAATTTTACCCAATTTGTGTTCTTGAGTAAATAGTAGCATGTTTGATCTGATTTGGGTTTTAAAAATGGTGTTAAGCGCCAAAGGATTAAACTAATCCAAGATTAGTTATAACAGGTTTTTAGTGGAAAGTGACATGGAGAAATGGTGGATCCTCATTGGTGGAGAGAGTGAGTGGGGCACGTGTCACCCCACCACTCGTCTAGGTTACTTCCTTGTCTGCCAGCTTAACACCCCCATCTTTTATGAACTTGTCAAATGTGTTTCAAACTTCTATCAACGCCACAATAAGCTTTGTCAACTTTTGCCCTTTTACATTTTTGGCCCAAAAACTTTTACAAAGTGAAATCAGGGGTAATTCTTGCCATATTTGAATTCTTCAAGGGCTGGTTTGGTATTTTATTCAATGATAATGGTCTAGACTTGCATAATTGATATTTTGGACGACTGAAATTGCCAAGTCTAGATGATTGAGGGACCATTTTTGCCAAATGTTGAAAGTTGAGGGTCCTTTTTGTAATTTTGGATTTTTCAAAGGACCAAACTTGTCATTTCTTGTACTTTGAAGGACTTCATGATGTATTTGACTTTGTGGATGATATTGGTTGACAATTTAGCTTTGTTGAGGGGCTAAACTTCCAATTCTTCAAAGTTAAGGGTCCTTTTTGTAATTTTGACAAACTTTAGGGACCAAACTTGTAATTATGAGGATACAAGGGTATAAAGTGTCAATTCTTCATAATTGGAGGACCCTTCTTCATAATTCTTCAAATCTTCAAGGGTTGATCTTGGGAAAGTCTTCACTAGGGCTTGGTTCATTGTGCGGCTTCGTTTCCCGTGTTCGTTTTTGCATGATTCTTGTGATCTTTTGTCATTTTCTCAATATCCGCACCTAAAATACACAAGCAACAAACACAAGCATATATTTGGGTATTTTGATGATATTTAATGCATTTTAAGCCCTATTTGGAAGATGAGACTATGTATAAAAGCAGTCTCATCACTCCCCCATACTAAACCATTGCCGTGCCCTCACGCAATGCTAGAATAAAGTATCATAGCATCTCCAAAATTCATTTTATTCACTTTATTGAAATGATAAACTAGCTACTCTACTACTATTGCTACTACTTGTGTTTTAGACATAATGTATGATTTTCATCGCAAAATGGGACGTTTAGGTTCATAGAATAAGAACACGTGAATGCTTCGTTAGAAATAATTTCATCGTCCTCGATTTTCACCCCAATTCCATGCTAAGCGTGCAACGAGATCATTGTCATTATAAGTTAGTAATGCTAACACTACTCATATGCCCTAATCACGTACTTATCCTCCCATTATTCCTAAGTTGTATCTCTTATATTTTATGATGTCTTGAATGTTTCACGAGGATACATTGTTCGACTTATGCGATAATAGAGATTTAGGTCTAAAAATAGAGTCCTAACGGTGTAACTAAGACCATCAAATCAATAACCCCTCCTAATAGACGACGATGTTAAAAAATTAAGTTGACAAGAAGAATCGATAAACACGGTTTTATAACGGTTTTGAACATGAGACTTATTACCAAGACTTTTATACGCCCCCTAACGGAAGGGCCTTATTATCTTTGGTTTACCTCCATCTTTTATTCAACTTCTCCATGAAGCTTTTATTATGACTTCGGTCTTGCCTTGCCTTTTATTATCCGCCTCATCGGTGGTTTTATTAGCCAAAGACGTATATCCTCACGCTAAGGCGAATTTTGGATCTTTAAAGCTTCGAAGATTAAGGCTTGATTCACTTTCAATTTTGCATAGATTTTTGGCCTTGTGGGGCTTCAAATTGTTTGCTAGATTTAGGTGAGCACTTGAAATCTTATTATTGGGTGAAGCTTTCGATTATTAGGGTGCCAATACTTCAAAACCGTGACGCTGGCGATACCTTAATGTCTTCCCAATTTAATTACACGGAAGCTACTAGAAAAGACTAGAAACCCAACAATCCTAACTAAACCGCTAAGTCAATATTTATTAAGAAAAAAATATTTACATGCGAAGGGAGAATAAGCAAACAATGAGAACACATGAGTTTTTGAAAGAATACGAGTACTCTACGTTTAGCATAGTAACTTATAATTAACTCTATCATTTCTCGTCCTCATTTAAGAGACTTAGCCTAATGTGTAGTTAAGGAATCAAAGCTAAGTGCTCAACACGCACGGTCGAGTCAAAAATTACTCTTATTCTAGCCATCGGAAAACCTACATTCGTGTCTTCAAATACTTATAAAACATGAGAAAATTTTTAAAATTTGGCCATTTTTAGCCTTATTTTGCAACAAAACGATAATCAAAAAGATAAACTTTGGAAAGCGTGAAGGTTTGGCAAGGCAAGTATCTATTCACCCCCCATACTAAAGTTAAACATTGTCCTCAATGTTTCGAGTCTAGGGGTGCAAACACCCCCATACTAGAGACGTAGTCGAATGCCTAATCTAGCATGGAAAGGGTGTAACCAATAAATTAATAGCCGTTTATGAAGTGTGCTAAAAACCTAAGGTTAGAACATCAAAAGGATATATCATGGATATTGAGAAATGTCTCCAAAGCAAACGATCGAGTGCTCCCATAAAACGAACACTAGAGGCTCCAATCGTGAAGATCATGATCTAAAAACCACATATCACAAACAATCACGGAACAAAGGTTGGAAGGGCACAAATCCCCACACGTTAACTACATTAGAAAGAGATAATATGTACATAGGATAAGCATGGGACTCCCCCACGAGGCTCCTCGTTTTTTGATTACCGAGTCATGAGCTCGACTCGATCCCCTCAATACTAATTATCATTGGGGAAGGGGACTTTGTCGAGGTAGTTCAAGGATGGAACTTCCCCGCCAAAGTAGTGCTTCAACCTATGTCCATTCACCTTGAAGTTAGGACCATCATCTTGAGCTAGCTCGATGGTCCCATATGGAAACACTTGAGTTACGGTGAATGGACCGGACCAACGGGATTTCAATTTACCGGAAAAGATTTTCAATCTTGAATTAAAAAGCAAAACTTGATCCCCAATGTTAAAAACCCGGTTTTTAATTTGAGAATCATGCAACTTTTTAGTTTTCTCTTTATAAATCAATTTATTTTCATAAGCAATATCCCTCAATTCATCCAATTCATTTAATTGCATTTTCCGGTGTTTTCCCGCGGTCTCCATATCATCATTACAATGCTTTAGGGCCCAATAAGCCTTGTGTTCTAACTCGATAGGCAAATGACAATTCTTTCCATACACAAGCTTATAGGGAGTGCACCCAATGGGCGTCTTATGAGCGGTCCTAAAGGCCCATAAAGCATCGTCTAAATTATCCGACCAAGATTGTCGGTTCTCTCCAATGGATCTCTCCAAGATTCTGTTCAAAGATCGGTTTGAAACCTCGACTTGCCCACTCGTTTGTGGGTGATAAGCCGTAGAAAGACGATGTGTAACCCCATATTTCCTTAGAACTTTTTCAAATTGGTCATTACAAAAATGGGTTCCACGATCGCTTATGATAGCACGAGGGGTTCCAAACCGAGAGAACAATTGCTTCAAAAACTTGACTACCACACGAGCATCATTGGTGGGCAAGGCCTTTGCCTCCACCCACTTAGAAAGGTAGTCAACCGCAACGAGAATGTACTTATTACCACGAGATGATGGGAACGGCCCCATAAAGTCTATGCCCCAAACGTCAAAGATCTCACATACTTGAATGATATTTTGTGGCATTTCATCTTTTTGTGAGGTTTTTCCTTGTCGTTGGCATGCATCACACGACTTCACAAGATCTTGTGCATCTCGGTAAATAGTAGGCCAAAAGAAGCCGGCATCAAACACCTTCTTAGCCGTGAGATTAGCACCGCGGTGACCACCCGTGGGTCCCTCATGGCAAGCTCTAAGGATGTTAGAAGCTTCGATGCCAAATACACAACGTCGGATGATTTGATCCGCACAAGTTTGAAACAAGTAAGGGTCGTTCCAAAAGTAGAACTTGACAGTCACGAAAGAATTTTCGTTTTTCTTGAGTCGTCATACACTTAATGATGAACTTACCCGCATGGTAATTTGCAAAATCCGCAAACCATGGGGTAGAAGAATCAAGCTTAGAATTCACTACACCAAGTGTCTCGAGCGGAAATGTTTCGGTGATTTCCTCGGGCTCGTAAACACTTTGGTGAGGATCTTCCAAACGAGAGAGATGATCGGCCGCTAGATTCTCGGCTCCTTTTTTGTCAACGATGGTGTGATCAAATTCTTGAAGGAGGAGAATCCAACGAAGTAATCTCGGCTTAGCATCTTGCTTTGCCATGAGATACTTAATATCCGAGTGGTCCGTATACACTATGCATTTTGTCAAGACGAGATATGGTCGGAATTTCTCAAATGCATACACCACGGCAAGGAACTCCTTTTCCGTTGTAGTGTATTTAAGTTGAGCCTCGGTCATCGTCTTGCTAGCATAGTGAATAGGCAAGAAGTGCTTATCATGACGTTGCCCCAAAACGGCCCCAATAGCGTAATCACTAGCATCACACATAAGCTCAAAGGGGAGGTTCCAATTGGGAGCAACAAGAATGGGAGCTTCGGTAAGTTTCCTCTTAAGTATCTCAAAGGCTCGTACACAATCTTCGTCAAAGACAAAACGTGCCTCTTTTTCAAGAAGATGTGTAATGGGTCGAGAAATCTTCGAGAAATCCTTGATGAATCGACGATAAAAGCCCGCGTGGCCTAGGAAACTCCTAACTCCCTTGACGGTTTTGGGATGAGGTAATTTGGCGATGACGTCTACCTTAGCTTGATCTACCTCAATCCCCGCTTTCGAGACCTTGTGCCCTAAGACGATTCCACTCTTAACCATAAAATGACATTTTTCCCAATTGAGCACAAGGTTGGTTTCCTCACAACGTTTTAACATTCTCTCTAGATTCGACAAACACGAAGTGAAAGAATCACCAAACATGGAAAAGTCATCCATGAAGACTTCCATCGTCTTCTCGATCATATCATGAAAAATAGCCATCATGCACCTTTGAAAGGTTCCCGGTGCATTGCAAAGCCCGAATGGCATTCTACGATAGGCAAACGTTCCATATGGACACGTAAACGTAGTTTTTTCTTGATCACGAGGATCGATGGGGATTTGGAAGTAACCGGAAAAGCCATCTAAAAAGCAATAGAAATCGTTTCCCGCAAGACGCTCCAACATTTGGTCCATGAAGGGCAAGGGAAAATGGTCTTTTCGAGTGGCTTCATTCAACTTTCGATAGTCAATGCACACTCTCCATCCGGTCACGAGTCTAGTGGGAATCAACTCGTTGGCATCGTTTGGCACAACGGTCATCCCTCCCTTTTTAGGGACACAATGAATCGGACTCACCCAAGGGCTATCGGAAATAGGGTAAATCATTCCAACGTCAAGGAGTTTAAGGACCTCCTTTTTGATGACATCGTGAATTTTGGGGTTCACCCTCCTTTGACTTTGGATTGTGGGCTTGAAATCCTCCTCCATTAAGATTTTG
This sequence comes from Glebionis coronaria, assembly GCA_025667525.1. Lineage (NCBI taxonomy): Eukaryota > Viridiplantae > Streptophyta > Magnoliopsida > Asterales > Asteraceae > Glebionis > Glebionis coronaria. The sequence goes on along the minus strand of CM046874.1, from coordinate 523,144,337 downwards.
TGTGTACAAAACTTGGGATCGATTCCCTTAATGTCGGATAACTTCCATGCAATCGCCCCTTTGTGGTCCTTTAGAACATCGACAAGTGCGGTTTTTTCATCATTCGAAAGATCCTTCGCAATAATAACCGGCAACTTGTCGTCCTCCTCCAAATATACATATTCGAGGTGAGGAGGTAAATCTTTCAACTCGAGAATAGGTGGTTCCTCAAGTGAAGATTTGGGCTCGATACTCATAACCTCCTCGGGTGGAGGAAATGGGAAATCGTTAAGAAAATCCTTGATAATCGAGAAGTCCTCATCGTTGTCGAGGTCTTCGTCACAAGTACGTGGAACATTGCATTCTTCCAACGTAAAACCACCACCTTAAAATGGAGTGAAGGTTGGTGTCGAATTATCAAGAATTGGATCCAACATAGTGGGATTGCCACTAGTTTCTTCATCACCAAAATCTAGAACTTCTTGTGAAAATTCCTCGCAAACCACGTCAATCATATCAACGAGGTTTATGGTTGCAACGGAATAAACATGAGAAATTTGAGAGTTTTGAGTTGCGTTTATAACAAGTTCCTCGTCGTTGAAACGTAAGGTGATCTTTCTAGCATGCACATCGATCAAAGCCATAGACGTCTCTAAAAATGAACGACCTAAGATGAGAGGAACTTGAGGATCCGTGGGGATATCAATAACAATGAAGTCTACGGGATAGTAGAACTTCCCCACTTTCACAAAAACGTCTTCCGCCAAACCACATGCGGGAATTGTGGAATGGTCGGCCAACTCGATAGACATTAGTGAAGGAGTAAGATTAGGAAGATTGAGCGACTTGAAGATTGCAAGTGGCATCAAGTTAATGCTAGCACCAAGATCGGCCAAGGCGAAGCATTCTTCCATGTCTTGGATTGCACAAGGGATAAAAAATTTACCGGGATCACCGACTTTTTGAGGTATGCGATTAAGATAAACCGACGAACAACTAGACAATTGGTGCAATTTCTCCTTGTTGTTCAACATACTCTTAAAGTTAGCGGCAAATCGAGGCATCATGACCAAAGCATCGGCGAACCTCACATTAAGGTGCAAATCACGAAACATTTTCATAAAAAGCTCAAATTGGTAATTGTCGCGCTCTTGACGTTTCTCCTTCCTAAGTCTCGATGGATAGGGCAAAGGTGGTGTGGGTTGAGGCATAGTAGGCATAGCCTTTGGAATCTCGGGTTCCAATGATGGTAATGG